>OY856411.1:346891838-347491838 GCA_963693085.1 Alisma plantago-aquatica | reverse complement strand
AGGTGACTGTTCCACTTTTCTTTTCTTCAAAGGTTTGGAATGCATCCTTGTTTCCGGTCATATGTTTGGAACATCCACTGTCAACCACCCATTCCTGCATTAAAATGTAGATTTTGGTACCCATGTGATGGTCCGATATGGTTAGAATCATTTAAGTACAGATTTGCATAAAAGTTCTGATTCAGAAGTCCAGTCGGTCGACAATTGTTCGACCGACATATGTCTCGGTCGACAAATTGTCGATCGAGAAGATTACTGTATTTCAAACTGGAAAACACAGAAATGTAGCTCGGTTGACCAATTTTCGACTGAAATATTTGCTATAATTTTTGATAAGTTACAGACATTCGGTCGGTCGACAATTCTTCGACCGATTAATGGTTCGGTTGACAATACTTCGACCGACAAAGTTTCTGTTTCAGTATAATAATGCAGAAAATTAACAATAAGCATGAAATCTTTTGTTTAGTTGAGATAAGACAATATAAATAGCAAGATGGAGCTCTTTGGTCATATCTCAACTAATTTCTATTTGATTCTAATAAGTTTGAGGTTTTGGGACCCAAACTAACTCGGATACCTTAGTTTTATAAGGGCATGAAAAGGAATAGTGTCCAAGGCATAAACAAAAATGGCAAGTAATAGAATCAACTTCATTTCTCTTTCTTGCAGTTGTGTTATTGGGTACAAACATAGTTTGAATTTTTTTTTGGTTGATTTTTCTTTGGAGCATATCCCAAACCTTTTCTTCCGTTGAAAACATTACCAATGCTTAGGATGTTATCAAGTATATCTTTTCTTCTTAACTCATAAATTTCTCTTTGCAGCTGAGCAATATCATTCGTTTTCTTGTGTAAATCTTTTCTGGCTTGATCTAGTTCAGATAGCAATGAATCTTTTTCTTTTATAACATTATCATAGTCTAGATGGTTACACAAAATAGGTTGAGTCTGAAAATATTTTAGTTTAGATAACAAGTCAGTCTTTTCTTTAGAAAGAATATCAACATTTGTTTCTAAAGTGAGTAACTTTCTAGTGCAATCATCCAAGGATGTTTTTAAAGACAAATTTTCAAGATCAATGTTATTCTTGTCAGAAGAAAGAATATCTAATTTAGCACTTAGCTCATCATTTGTTTTGATAACCCTTTTTAGTTTCTTCTTGACATCAACATACTTATCATGAATTTCTTGTAGACTAGTAACTAACTCTTCTTTGGAAAGATCAAGTAGGCTTACCTCTTGAGAATCTTCATCATCTTCTCTTGCCATTAGACAATCCACCGTTTCTTCTCCGCTTTCACTACTTGACTCGTCCCATGCAGCTTTATAGGCTTTTTCTCCCTTCTTTTTGTGTGAGCTTTTCTTTCCTTTCTTTGCTTTAGGACATTCATTTTTGAGATGCCCTTTCTTCCCACATTCAAAGCACCTGGGAGGGGTAGAAGAAGAGCTGGAAATTTTGTTAGATTTAAATCTTCTGTATTTCTTACCATTTACTATCAAGGCTTCTTCTCCCTCTTCTTCACTTAACTCCTCACTTTCTTGTGTGACAGCCTTTGTAGATTTTAGAGCCACATCCTTCTTCTTTCCTTGCTGAAGTTCACGTGCTCTTCTTTCTTCCTCTTCTAGGGTTGCTTCATGAGCTTCTAAGTTGCCAATAAGTTGCTCCATTTTCAGTCGAGTGAGGTCGTTTGCTTCTTCGATGGCTGTCACCTTTGGCTTGTATTTTGGAGGAAGTGAACGAAGGATCTTTGATACCTGATCTTCTTCAAGGATAGGTTTTCCTAGAGTACTTAAACCATTAACAATAGTAGAAACTTTTGCAAACATTTCACTAATAGATTCATCAAGATCCATACGAAAGTGTTCAAACTTTTGTTTAAACATGCTAATTTTGGAATTTTTGACTTGGACTGTTCCTTCATAGGTTATGGATAATCTATGACAAATATCATAGGTTGTGTCACAATTAGATATTCTATTAAATTCTCCTACCGATATAGAACAATATAAAATGCTTACAGCTTTTGCATTAATTTGAGCTAGCTTTACCGTATTTGCATCCCATTCTGCAAATTGAATTTGAGGGAGCTCATATGGAGTTGACACCATTCTCCATAGGTCCCAATTGATGCCTTGGAAGTAGAACTGCATCCTTCTCTTCCAATATTGGTAGTTTGTTCCATCAAATGTTGGAGGCCTAGCAACAAGTGTCCCTTCGAGGTTGAGGTTGTTGAGTACTCCATCACCCATTTCTTCAAGACTTGGTTAGGGTTCCTTGAAGCCCGCTCTGATACCAATTGAAAAACACTAGAGGGGGGGTGAATAGAGTTTTTGAATTATTTTAACAATTTATTGAATTCAAACAACCACAATTGAGATAGGAAGAAAGAGACAGGTGTTTAGAGTGGTTCCAACTATAGCAAATATTATAGTTGTCAGTCCACTACCCGGTTGCTTACCCAACCGGGATTTGAAAGTATTTATTTTATTACCTCTCGAGGATTTATACAAAATACAATACTTTCCTTTACACCCTTTGAACAGCCTTCACTTGAAGTAGGTGCACCAACTTTGAGATAGCCTTCTATGAAGTAACTCCAAGCTCCCTCTTGAAGTAGCCTTCCTCTCTAGAAGTAATCTCTCGTTGCACCAGCCTTCTGAAGTAGCTCAAAGTCTCCTTCTTCGCCAAGAAGATCTTCACCCTCTCCAATCCGCAGCCTCCAACCTAGGAGTAGCAAGGAGAGTACAAACAGTAATAGGGAACAAGAAAGAAAAAGGAAATTACAACTTATCCTTTATAGCTCAAGGCTTTATTTGCCTAGATCAAGCGTATAGATCTCCTAACCAAGTGTGTGGACTTGTGATTGCAGTGGATAGGAGATACTAGTCTATAGGACATGAATTATGAGCTAAGGAATGAAATGGCCGATTGTCACAATGCTCAAATTGCTTACAAACAGATTGCACAAAGTATGCTCAAGGATTTCTCAAGTGTAGCAAGTGTAAACAAGTGAGTTTGAGTGTCCTATGGCTTGTCCTATTTATAGGAATGGCCTAAGGATGCTTAAGGACGTTCTAGACAACTTCTAGGGGTTTCTAAGTGCTTAACTAGCCGTTAGGTACAAAGTTGTTGCTTTAACAACGGCTAATTAATTAATTCTGCAGTTACTGTCAGAGACAATCTCAGTCGAGGAATGGTCGACCGAGACACCTACTCGGTCGAACTTTTGTCGACCGACAGGCACTCTGGAACAAGTGATTTGCAACGTCTTTCTCCAACTGCCAACTAACTTGTCTGTTGTGTCTAACGGCTACTTTGGATCTTTTCTCGGTCGAGGAGTTTGTCGACCGAGAGTGTCTCGGTCGAGGAGTTTGTCGACCGAGATTGATCCTGTTTCAATGTTTCAATTTAGGCATTAATTATATGTATGAGTGTGCTAATGTGATCTTATTTGAATGGGATGACTTGTCTAACTGTAGTGTTTAGCTAGGGAAAATCTAACGCTTGATTTACATACAATTCTAAGTACTTGTACATTATATTTTTGTACAAGTTTTTACAACAGTGATTACATTGCATGAAAATACAAATATGTAAGCTTGTGGATTTTCCCTTGTTGCTTTGTCATCCTGCACACTCAAGTAGCTCGTTAGATTAATAAGAATGAAATGTTTGTCATAATCAAAACAAAGGGATTTATAGATGTCCATTTAGCCAACACTTCTCTCTATCTAATTGCATATCAGTTTTGTACCACCTGCCTTTCAAGTTAGGTCTAATATGCAGACTCTTATTTTTATCGAACAGGCTTTTTGATTTTCTTTCCTTTCCATTTTTTATGACCATGATTCTCATATCCTCTCATCAGATATATCTTTGATCTATTTAAGAAGACCACACTTCACCACTCGCTAGGTTCATTTTTTCTCCGGTTAGGTTTTTTTGGGTGGTTGCCGCTTCGTCATGTTGTTGAATTCATGTTTATTTGTGACCTAAGACATAGGTACATCTGAAAGGGCTATCTCAAATCCATACAACACATCATCTAGGACTTCTATACATGATCTCATCTATCAAGAAAGATGCATTATTTTGGAATCCATGTGGCTCTTTGTTCCCTAGTTATCTTCTAGTGGCAACTGCATCTACCTTGCTCCTATAATGTTGCATCAGCAGTCAAAGACAATACTGGGGTATATGTGCTCATCAACAACTCTAGCTTTCACTTTTTCTATAGATGTTTGGTATTGGATACAAGAAGGTATATATCTGATCGAATCCCCTACAATATTATTAGTCTTTCCTTCTTTCTACCTATTGTCTCAATATAATTGACACTGCTACTAAGTGATCATAAAGTATTGACATCACTTCGTTAGCTATGTGCATACACATATGTGTTATGAAGAGAGATGGCATGCAGTTGGAGGTGCTTTTAGGATGCAAGGACTCGATCACGTCAAGTATTACATGGATGAGCTTGTAGATAGAGTCACTTAACTTCAATTACCCATTAGTCCCTTTCATCTTTAGTTTTGAGGTCCTTTATTTGTTCCATATCCAGTATGAGTGTGATGAGAATAGTTACAATCTCACTTATAGCTTGCAGCTTGTTCTTCCTTTCATGTATGAAGCAATACAACGATTCAGGTGCATGCACTTTGAAGAAATGATAGATGTCCCAGTGACAAATCAAAACAATAGCACCACAAGATATATGTGAACTAAGTTTAGGTATGTGTTGAGATCAACCAACCTAAATTGACATGCTAGAGATGGAGGGGGTTTTATTGGACTATCTTAATTACACAAGGTTATACACTACATACTACCTCAATTTTGTCTGTAAAATAAGATTGTTCCAGACTACACGGAATGAGTATGTAAATAAAAAGTTTTTATACATGAAGTACTTATTTCTCTAATGGAGTGCCACTAAATGTTCATTTTTTGTGTAAGGAGTTAGAATAATTATGTACGACGACACAGTTAAGGAAGGCGCCATGCTAAGTGTTATGTGCTTCGTAGAATTATGTTGATCCAACTTCAGATCTGGTCTAAAATTAGATGGATCTCAGCCAACCTGTATGGTATGGTCCAAATTCCGAATCCGAATAGGAATCCAATTATAGTTCTATATGTATAAATATATGCGTCCTGGTTAGGATTTTAGAATGATATTGTATTATGTGTACGTATACGGCAACCGCCATACTCAAGGTGTATTGTGCCTCTTTCCAGAGTGCTCCATCTTGTAATCTCTTCTATGATATAGTGAAAATCTCACCCCCACCCGTGGAGTAGGTCATTCTGACTGAACCACGTATATCATGTGTTCTTTGGTTGCGTGATCATTCTCTTTATTTTTGTATTGCTATTCCACTGCAAACTCGTTGTTGTATCATTCGGAATCCTAACACTAAGTAATCTAGCTATGATCAAGAAGTCATAAAGGTACCAAATGTGTGGATTGTAATGAGATATTGCAAGTGTGTATACATCAGCTCCCCTTTGGTCCTTCCATATTGCTTGTCTCTGATAATGAAGTATAAGACATGCATACATATGGTTGATGCTGCAAAACAACAAGTATTTTGAGGTTTTGAATCGTATCTTAGAGATTGGTTTAGATTTCATTATGTGTTTATCGCATAGTTCCTTTTAGTTTTAGAAGAATCTCTATCATTCTTTCTTTCTAAGTCTAAATTGACACATAACAACTCTATATTGAGTATATTGATTGGGACAAAAATACTCATAAAACATACATCAAGAGATTTTTCTTGGTGTACCTATTGTAATAATATTTATTTGCAATTTAAACGTTTGAAGTTAGGATATCCTATGTTTTTTTTTTGGAAAAGGTTTTAGACCTTTTACTGAAAATCACCACCCAAGAAGAGTGTGAATTTTGCAATGTCTATCTAGGGATATCATATGTGAAACCCATTACAAGTAAGACATCATTACGTAATTAGCATGATATAACAAGCATGATTTGGTTAACAATATTCTCAATTCAATTGACATGAAATTATTTAAGAAATTTCAGATGACCGAAGGAAATGCTAATGGAGATTTCATAATGTGTTTTATACAATAGGCCATAGAATCAATTCGGCATTTATGTGATCATAGTGAGTGAATGGGATTATCATAAGATTGAAATATGAGTAAACCATGCATTTCAATTTTTGTGAGTTACATTTAACAAATAAAAAGATAATTATTTTTTATTAATTTTTAAATACATACACAAATTGTTAGATTACCTAATCAATATACATTTATTTCAAATGTGCAAGGCACCAACTATGACATTAAATGTATTTTCTTACCAATATGGAAAAATAAAAAATGATCAAGATAACCAACTATTAGATGTGTAGTTATTTTGTAGTATTATATTTATTATCATCTTTTAATACAAACATGACAATGGTTCACATAAAAATTAAATAAACTGCCTAGAGGTTAAGTTTATGCAGACTTAATTAATGATATCGATTCAAAAGTACCTATGACACAGGAGAAAAAAAACTCAATTTAGTTAAGGATAATAATGTGTATCTACAAACTAAGAGTGTCTATAATATAAGTATTAAGTTACATACAAATATTCAATTTATTTATTTGAAGCCATAACATTTTAGTGTATAAGGAAACTAGGAAACCATATCACAAACATAATAAACACCAAGATGGAATGCAATTTAGAATTTAAAGTAATTCATTTTGAATTCCATATATGTAATGTACAATAAGGAATGAATGTCAAATAATGGAACAAAGAAACATAAATCTCATATGTTTTGATGGTCATAGTTTTTAGCCAAAATATGGTTCAAAAATTTGAATCTAAATGGTAGTAGGAAAATCATTTAAAAAATATATCCTAAAATTATTAATTCCTTGAAAAAATTTCTTATGAAAAAAAATCTAGACACATCGATAATAACATTTAAAGTTATTCTTTTGGTTTTTCATAGAGAAAAAAATACAAAACTCCAAGTAATAAATAGAGGAAAAGTTGATCTTTGAAAGAGTATTTCTTTTCCTAATATTTACTATACCTTTTCTAGGTTCCTTATTAATATAAATAGTTAGTTAATAGAAAAATGACATATCACATGCTTTCTATTTCCTATCTAATGTTTTACCTAAATTATGTGAAGTACTCTCAAACCAAACACATGTAGTAATGCTAATGGTAACTAGCAAGTTACTTGTATTGTTTTGTCTAGATGAAGTTACTAGCATATCTTACAAAGACAATTAATACTATAGTAAATAATACCACATATAAGTGATATGTGTAGTAGTTGTAGATTTTTATAAAAGAAATGATCTAATTATTGGGAGTGGTGTTCGTCGCTTGACATCTAGCATATAATAGTTTTATGTAACTATTTATGAAATAAAATGTTGAAACCTTCACAAATCTTAAGTTTTTCTTCCAAATGATGTACAAAATTCTTGGTTTGTTACTTATTTAACTTCTATATGTATGTTTATATATCATTTGAAAGTAACTGTAGATTTTTAGAAAATGGATGTCTCATATAGTGCAAAATCAAATCTATATGAATTTTATGAATATGTGAATCTTCCTCCATGTTTATAACTATGTGTAATTTCATGATTGCATGCATAATGATGGTGTGGTTTCGAATTAGCATAAAACTTCTACTAGAATTTATAAGTTTGAAGACATGCATAAAATAAGATTAATATTTGATCAAGTGAAACAAGAAGCATGAAATGGTATATTATATATATACATGCATATGATCGAATAAACAAAAATTTGCATTCTATATATAATTTAACTTAGGAAACCCTATTATAAATTATAAGGTTCATGAGTATGAGGAATTCTTTTTCTATTCTAACTTATTTTTAATGCAATTTTTATAGATAATAATCTAAATTAGAGGAAAAGGGTTAAAATTTAAAAATAAAAATCATTTTATTGTTAGAATTTGTATCACATAAAACTTCAATATCACATTTGTGAACAATATGTATGCTATGTAATATAAAAGAGATACATTCTCAAATTGCTTGTATATTTCATTATCATTATCTCAATCTTTATGATGAAGAAATTGAATACACTGTAAGTACTTATTTATAAAAGGAGGGTTTTTTTAATCACTTTGCATGAATATAAAAATCATTCAATAATTTTATGTATTAGGGAATAAGATGTGTTGTTTGTTTATACTATGTTTCTTTTTGTGTATACATCAAGACGCATACATGATGTAAGATAACACATTTTTTATAGGACATAAACTCTATTATTAGTTAATTTTAATTACATTCCATAAGGATTCCTTTTTAGATAATTGAATATTCAAATAAGCCAACTATAATTATATCCAAGGATTATATAAAGGTAATAAACTCTGACGTTCATATTACGAAACTTAAATAGAAGACATCGTAGAGCACGTGCTAAAACAAGTTCATAGTTAATCATTTATCGCATGTCTTGTGAATTGATCACCCGCTTTACATGATTTACTATAATCTTATTATGTGGGTACTTCAATGTTTAAGATTTGAATACCGATTAGTTTTGGTTGATGTCATGATGAGAACAACTGACAGGAAGTCTCTTGGGTAGTGGATACAATATTTTGTATGTAATGAGATATCATGTTTATGAGGATATCTACTCATGCATGCTTCTTACGCCAAAAGGGGAAACTTGCGTAGATCTAATTATAATTCATACAAGTTTGTATTTGAGTGATTGTGCAGATATAAGTAGTAGTGGTGAAACCCAGTTCCACCCTACCATTTCCATCCATTGGTAACTAGAACCTTAATCTAGCTCTTTTTATTCTTGCCACCTTAGTTAAATAAATCAATCTCAACTTTTTTGATAAATAGTAGTTCTAGATAAGTTACTTTGATTAGTTAATTCTTAAACAAGTTTTCCCTTGGGATTTGATCCTCATTTATATTGTGATAAGACATGTCTTCTTGCGGGTGGCATTATTGCATGTTAGTTTTGGTAAACTGTAGGAATTACATTCCTCGTGAATTTGTAGTGCAATAATATCCATGTTAGGTGCCACAGTGATTGTCATCTTCATTGTAGCCAGTGGCTCCCTTTCTTCAAAGACGGCTAGTGCAAGGGATTTAGTTCCTAGGGTTTTGGATGGCTGTGGAAATGAAAAGAGAAGAAGGCATGGTGGCTAGGGCTAGAGTCTAGAGAAGATGACTGATGAAGATATGGGGAGAAGAAACAGAAGTGGGGACAGAGAGATGAAGGAGAATGGTCGTTGATTACTGATTGAACAAGATATCCATCGTGAGGAAAATGGGAAGTAACACAGAGGAGTTGTGTGTGTTACATAATTAAAAGACCATGAAATAGAACATTAGGGAAGGAATTAACATGGTCATTTAAGTGATCCACTAATACCTATGTTGACTATACATTTTCTTCTTAATATAAGTATGGGAAGCATTCAACCTTCATTTGGCCTCCAATTTGCAAGATAGACTAATTAAGATACAAGGAGTTTGAACTTAACATTTGTTTCGTCTTTAGAAAAATGTTTGATGTTATTTCGTTTAGTATTCACTTAATGTACCAATTTCTTTCTAATAGTTATTTGTAGCATTTGTTATCATATTTAATACGTTTTCTTTAATCACATACTCGTAGGACATTTTGTAGAGTAAAACTTCTAATTTAGTTTATTAATTCCTACTATTTATTTTTATGATGTACAATTTACTTTTAGACCCCTTTATGTAGACTATATGTGTGAAATACATTAAAACTAAACATTAATTCATACTAATATTATAGTACCATAATTTTTTGGACAAAAATGATTATATTATTTTGATGAAAAATGTTCTAACAAAAGAAGAGGGACATATAAGGTACTCAGATTTGGGTATGTTACAAGTGTCAACAAATCTCAAGATCCAGCTTCCCAACAATGTTGAAGTTCATCAAACTTAATGTCTTTAAAATGCTTAGCGTCAACATGAAATACAACCATGATCGATCATATTTCGAATTTCCCTCCTCAATCATATTTCATCCCTCACGGATCTTTTGACTAGACCATACATCAACAACAAAAAGATTGTTGATGTGGGTAATAATGAAAGTGTTTTAAAGTATACCATTTCTTCATCCATTTGTGGCACACAACAAATTTTGACCCCAAAAATTGCACATTAAATTCCCACCCAAGGTGATCTTACTTGTTGGATTAGTTGGAGATTAAGAAAACCTGAAAGGAAACAACTGTCACAAGAGGAGACATATGGGTCCTTTTATATGCCTCTTGTGTTGGAATATCAATAACAATGTTGGTCATACCTTCTCTAACTGCACATTTTCTAATACGATATGATTTCATTTCTACAATAATGACTTATATGCGAGATGATATTAGAATGCCCATTATCTACACACTATTCAATAAAGAGGCATGTATTTATCATCATATGCGGGCTTAGAGGAGTGTTTAGCTACTGGATTTATATTGAATATTTGGATTAAACCAAAACATAGATTTCTAATTGCATATATAACTCTCACCTTACCACTAATATATACGCTACCATATCTTCTTACCTTAATTTCTTGTTCTCACATGTGATGCATCTTTCGGCCTTAAAGCCTAAGGGTCACTAAAGGCCTTTTCCATCTCTTCTAATGATGATGGCCTCACTCTGATGGGGCTCATCAACTTTGTAGGTTTTCGGGCATGGACGGGACCGTGCTCATGAGGATAATCGATGATGTTGCGATCACAACAAAATGTACCAGCTCGCACAAGCTTAAATATGATCCTTCTTTTCGTTCTTTAAACTACCTTTTGTTGTGGGTTGTACTGAGCGAATTCCAACCCTATTTTCTGAACTCAACACCTTGGTTCTACTGCTGATGTGGATTGTTTAAAGGGATCCCGCTCCTGTTTATGGTTCAGTTCACAACCTGATGTTGCCTCATCATTTGTTGGGACACATGTGACTCCAGAGCAATTTGAAACTGGAGCTTGACCGGGGTACATATGAGATTCTGGGTGCTATCGTTACACTTAAAACAGAAGTTCCTCATCGATCTAGAATATTCTGAGTCTTACAATAGGTGGTGTAAAATGGTTAATTTGATTGCTGATTCTCTAGAAATAGAAGCTTGAATTATCGTGGTGCCAACTAAGCATCTGATTACTATTAAGCTTTCAAAGAGAAAATGCTCGAAATGGGACTTTCAGTATTTATTACATGTATCGCATCCAACTGAACATACCTTCACGGCACGCCGCGCAACAAATTGGATTGTCCGTTCACCCTAAACGCAACACGCGAATACCTGCATTAACTCCATGAAAGCTAGCCCCCAGTGAAGTAAACGTGCACACTTGCGTGTCCGGCAATGTGCTTAAGAAAAAGAAACTTAGACCGTGAATACCTTACCTGCCAAGCAGCAGCCAGCCACGAAAAATGGCTCCGACTATGCAGCATTACCATCAATCGACCCCAGCGCCTCCATCTGTATTCATAGCCGCCTAGCATTTGATCGATTAGCAGTTAGTGGACGGCAAGGGGTCCAGCTACATGCACCCAGTATGAATCTATCGGATGGTTGCGAAGCTATACATATGTAAGGGTTAGCGCCTGCTGGCGGATGTTGATAGCGCACCGCATGAATCAATCGGTAGGTCGCCGAACTCGAGATGTGTTAAACAGGTTAGGGGCCTTAGGGCGCAGCGGAGGACACGCGAAGCTGAAGAAGAAGCACCCCAATTGACAATTCGGCCATGAACCCGCATCTAAAACCGTTCTGAGAGAGTGCCAAGTCACCGCAAGTGGTCCAAGTGGATCGTCGATATGTAAAAATTCTGGCCTTGGGCAGGATCTTGTTTTCTCCCGTGTAACAAATGACTGTGAGGGCCATGGCGCGTGCTATTGAGTGGCGGTGCATCAACTGGTTGCCGCTGTCATACGGCATGCAGCACATCGGGAATGCGAAAGGGAACTTTCGCACTTACGCTTCACGTACACTCTTCACCGGCTCCCTGCTGGGTTGAACGAAAGATCGGAGAAGATGGCGTAGCACTGCACTTAAACAGGCATTTACAGATGCATGAATGCCGAGCTGGGAAGTTTATACAGCAGGCAGGCCGTGTGACTAAAAACGCATGCATGAATGCATCCTCCAATTTCGCTGAAGATTCTCCTGCCTTCGCTAGATAGATCCTAGAAGAAAAGATAGATCAGCGGCAAAGAGGTGATGCGATCACCAGTTACATAAGCGGCGTGCATATTTGACAACGGCGAACAACCGGCATGCAATAAGTTTCTCCATGCAAACTGTATGCGGCAATAAATCGCGTAAAGAGAATTTGTTTTCTCATCTTTCTCAATGCCACTATTTCGTGCAAAATAGAATTGTCTCCATACAAAAGAAGCGGAAACAGGAAAACAAAAGAGAAGTAGAAAAAAAAGGACCAAAATAAGATTTCGTATTGATTGTTTGTGTTATCAAAGAAATACACAAATAGTACCAAAAGATACACAAAACAATATCACAATAGAAGTAAAACTATACAAACATTACAAAAAATACTTCTCTCATATTTTACAAAATTATACTAAGCAATACCAATTTATATACAACACAATACAAAGTTATATTTTACAATAAAATTAACATTGGCCGATTGTATTGAATTGAATACTTCACAACACCAATTGTTATACTTGACAATATCGAAAAAAGAGGAGAGAAATAGAAAAAAATATGAGTGAAATATTTTGTGGTATTGTTTGTTTTTATTTTCATACTAGTTTTTATATTTTCTTCTTGATTTTCTCCCTGTTCCTCCGTTTCTATTGAGGTTTCGCTCATTTTTTTAGTCACAATGGGGAATGGCATCCTTCCTAATCAGACCAATCCCCCATTGTGTATTGCTACTTATCGGGTATAGAATAGATCTGCTTCTATTTATTCCTACAAACATATGAATTTTTTTTATATTGTTTGTGTAGTCATACCAAAAAAAATCACAAAGAGTATTAAAAGATACACAAATAATGTTAAAAAAATCCAGAATATGATCACTTCCAAGTTTTCTTCTACTTCACCCATTTCTATTTAAAAATATATATATTTAGTGGATCATACCTATTTTTATACTTGAAGTATCAAAATTGTTGGCATTGTGGGGTGACGCTTTTTTCCCCACATTTACTCATTACTTGAGCATATTTTATATGTGCATGAGGAAACATTTTATATGATTCCCAAGAAAAAGGGGTGTACAAATAGGTGTAAGGTAGACTGCGGGTAGTGATGCTCTTTTTAAATGTAGATCTTTGCTTATGATTAACTCTATACATATTTTTAAAGCCAAATATTTTGTTTATAATACAATCAATGGATATATATCTCTATAAGAGTACTTATGTCTAGTTATCCTAATCAACAAATATGATCAAGTGTCAATAAAGAAGAGAAATGTGTCATAATTAGAGGTGTATTTTAGCAAGAATATACCCGAGTAGAGATAGGTGTAAATCTGTAATAACCTCTAGATGATTAAGGTAGGCATACAAGAGAAGTACTTGGGCTTACTGAAAGGTATGAGTCGGTCCAAGAAGGGAAATTTTTTCACACACAAAGATAAAAACATTGAAAAAATCTACAAGGATGGAAATTAATGTTGATGTCTAGACCGCGCAAGGAAGTTTTTATAAAAGATGCAGCATGGGAAATACCCATGCACAACATGAGCATTTTAAAAATCTCATAAGGCCTTATTCTGAGATCCATAGATCTATTGTAAAATTTGGGTGGGTCTGAAGGGGGGTGAGCAAAAGATTCATTGGAAAACTTGTGAGGTTAGAATACACTTCATGAGCTTGTATAAATGTGACATGTAAAGCACTAGATACACTTTTTTTATACCCTACAAAGATAGATTTAGTGTTAATTCCAGACGCACCTATCACTAAAACTTTGTGAACACTTTACACATATATACAAGGGCATCAGTACAATGAGAAGGTGTGTGATGACCATTCCCCAATTACTTCATCTCAATTCCAAATATCATATCGCTCTCTAGATTCTAATATGGTATCAGATTATTCTGAAGGTCTCAAACTCAACAATCTAGGGAATTAGGGTTTCTCTTCAACTTCATTGAGCTTCTCGCAAGGATTCTCCATCATGCAAATGTATTTTCTTCTCTAATCATATTCACCTCTTTTCATTTGTTCTCTCCACCTCATTGCCTACTTAAAATAGCTCAATTATAAAGAATAAGTGAACTACTTTCACTTTAACATATAGTTTTTGTGAATATTGAGTTATCAGCACCTGAAGGATGATTGAGTGATAAATATACTTCAAATCCATTTATAATGGGTTATCCTTTCCCAAAATTCTAATCTACAAGGTTGAGTCATTCAACTGCTCATGTTCTATTTTAATGGATTTACTTCCCCTATCTTCAACGATTTTCTCATTTTCATCCCTATCTCTCTCTATTTAACAAATAATAATTTTACTTAAGACTCAGTAGGGTCCTTTTTGGAACTGAAGGTGTCAAGGTATTGTTATCCAGTGGGATTCAATATAACAAATTTTCTTTCTGTAAAATTGAATCTAAACTACTTCTTTCACTGGAAGTTACAAATCAAGACTTAAGCAAAATTGTGTTGTCGTAAAGGCTTCCAAGGAGGTATTAAAATTCAACCTATGTTCATTATTCAAGATGACTCCAAAATACTTATTGTGAATTTGAGAGACAATTCCCACATGACTATTGATAGTATCCCAATGGGTGGATCTTTGGATCCCTCACTTAAGTGGAAATGGGAGAGATCATCGACAACAAAACTCTTACAGAGGTATGGTCCACCTTAAACAAGATTTTTTTAATCCTCCTAATATGGAGAACTTAAATATAGGTTAAGAACACTTTGACAAGTATCTTCTTCTCTTAGGGAGTATGCTTGAATCCATATCTTACTTATTTGATAATCTCCAGGTTAATGAAAACCCTAGTCTTAATTAGAGCGTCAATATTACCTTGCATAAATTTCTAATTTATTAAATATTCAATTAAGATAAAACTTGTTCCTTTTTAGGTATAGTACTTCAATATTTTATCTTTTGTTGATGTAGAGTATAGCTCATATATACATATATATACATATACATATATTTATATATATATATATATACATATACATGCATGGGAAGAGCATTAACAATATTCAGTAAATAATTTATAAATAAATTATTATTTCTGAATTATAAGAAACTTAGTGTAAAATTGTAGATAATTTAATTTTGAATCTAACTCAAAAACAATGGCTTGAGTTGGAGTTAAAATGAGAGAGTTATAGTATTTTTAGTGGAATGTGAAGAACTATCATCCATTGACAACCAACAGACCGCCATCGCTGGACACCTACCAATGGCGCCCACTGATGGCGACGAGTTGTGCTACGTTCAACACAACAAAATACAAAAGGAATCTTTACTTTTGATATACATATCAAAATTCAATGAAATCTACTTCATTAGATTCATATTTTAAATTTTCACACAACCACAACCCTCAGACAAACAAAATACACACAAAGTTATAATTTGTAGGGCAATTGTAGAGAAGAATACCAAGAATGTGTGAGAGAAGTAGACCTAGTTGTAGAATCTTTGAGTAAGTTTGGGTGGATAGGTTCACCATAGTTTTCTCTATTTTTTTCTTATAAAAGTCTAGAGCAATGCTAATCAAAGGTTAGTGTAAGGACCCTGACCTATGTTTTGGGCTTACCCTATTTGCTTTGCCTAACCCTGTGTTTAGAGGCTTGCCTAATCACCTGAGTCATGATTAGGGTTTGTTTGGGCTTTGTTGAGCCTTTTTGAGTTGTGTTGAGCCTTGTTGGAGCTTGTATCGGGTTGGACATTGGTGTGTTGGCTAGGGAGTGCTTGGTTGTATCGGGCAAGAGGTGTATCGGCCATGGTGTGTCGGGTTCCCATGTTGGGCGACACACACCCTCCACCTAGCCTCGTTCGTGTCACCATTTTTGGACAAGTGGTTGTTGCTTTGTTAAGTGGGTGGCAAGTCGTGTACATGTGGTTTTGGTAGTGTAAGCATGTGGCATGACCTGAGGACAAGTGTGCTAGGGTCGGGTGCCACCTTGCCTTGCTCTCTCCCTTCACCCCTTAGTATATAAGTGACGCTTCTTGCTTGCTAGCAGCTCCTTTAGTTCCCTTAGTTGCTCTCTTTCCTTTAGTGGCCGAGCTAGGAGTGGAGAAGAGGAAGTGGTGGCCGATATAGCTGGTGTCTTGGCCGATACCCCTTGCTACCTTGCTCCTTTCCTTCTCTCACAGTGAGTATCCTTCTCTCTTTCCTTGGCACCTTCTCCTTCTTGCTTGTTTTTCGGCCATGGTGGTTATAAGTTGTTTTTCTCTTCTTGAGGTGGCCGAAGGTGGTGCCTTGGAGCTTGGTGCTTGGAGATTTAGAGCTTGAGGAATGTGCTTGAGGTAGTTTACATAACTCCTAACCCTAGCTATAATACCTTCCTTACCATGTTGCTTTGTTATATGCTATCTTGATCGGCCATGTTATCTTGCTAGATATGTTTCTTGCTTTAATTGTCATGTTGTTGCCCTAGATATACCATGGACCTTGTTGGTCGAACCTTGGATTAAGGTTCCTTGGGAAAAACCCCTCTCTCTTAGTTGCTGAGAGGTGAGCCTAGGGTCTCCTAATTCAATGGTGTGTTGTGGCATGTTCTTGGGGCAAAACCCCCTTTCTCTCTTTGGTCTTGAGAGGTGAGCATAAGCTCTATTCGTTTGGGTAAAACCCCTCTCTCACTTAGTTGTTGAGAGGTGAGTCTACCCTCTAGTTGCTTGAGCAGCACCCCTCTCTCTCACCATGGATTTGAAAGAGTGAGCCTTTGGTTAGGTGTTGACCTAGTTGTTGGTTGGTTGGCCGATATGGTGATGACCCACCTTGCTGCCCGATATGTGATAGAGGTTGGGGGAGACCCCTCTCACTTAGTTGTTGAGAGGTGAGCCAACACTCTTGATCTTTTAGGGTTTGGTGGTTGTGTTGAGGTTGAAGATGACCAACACGATAGATGGTGAAACTCGATATCCCTTGTTGCCCGATATCATTCTGTGTAGGGTGGTGCTCGATATCCCTCCCCTAGGGTTGAGCTTGGATGATATGTTAGATGGGTGTCTTGTTGACCCCTTTGACCGTATGAGTCTTTACCCCAGATTTTGCCATGCCCGATAGACTAGGATGGTCGATATGTCTGATAGCCATTATCAGGATAGTAAGGTGACGTGGTGTTGGCTTTGTCCTTGAGCGATATCTCCCTTTAGTGTTGACCTCTTGGGCGTTATGCATTTGGGTTGGGCATCAGGCATTGCTGCTGCCTTGCACGGTACCCTTTTGGGTAGTGCTGCCAATTACCCCATGTAGGTGCATTGCCCATCACGATGTTGCCTATCTCGGGGCGTTGCTCGATACAGGTAGCACGACACAGCATTGCATGATAAGATGCCTACTGACCCTTTGGCTGGATGATATGGCATGTGTGTTGCCTAATATGCTACGTTGATCTGGATGGGCGACAGAGGTATGTTGTTTAGGTGTTGCATGTTATGGTTCTACCCGATATGATGTTGTGTTGCTTGGGCATTATGGGTTGGTTCTGAGAGTTTTGGGCATTATTGGCCTAACCTTGAAGTGTTAACCCGATATGGGTGTCAACCTGAGGTGCATGTTGACCAATATCTGCATCAGCCCCTTTATGTAGTGTTAACCAAGACAATGATGAACGTTACACCTATAGTGAGGAACATTACGGGCTGTGATACCTTTGGTGAGGGTTACCCCTTACCTGATATATCTATAATGAGGATTGTACTTTGTGTTTGGTTGGTAATCATAATGCTTGATTGAAAAGTTATATATGATAATGTCATGCATAGATATGCTCATCAAATAGCATAATTATATCTCTCTTGATATATGAAATAAGTTTAAGATGTTCCTTGTATGAGTATAGTTGTACCTCTATGCTTATGTTAACCATGCAGGTACTAGTTGTATGATGAGGCCATGGTGATGGCATGACAATGATATAATATGGAACATCAAGGGTTATGATGAACCCAGTGATATATGATGGGTGTTGCCCATGGAATGGAAATATGTGCCTTGATGATGGGATTGAGTCCCTGTGATGTTGATCCTTGAGATAGATCTTGATGATTAGCATGAGGCCAAGTGGTAACATGTAATATTGGATCGTTGTGATGGATCAGGATGATGTTGATGGCTTTGAGAATAAGAATGACAATGTAACACATGATAATGAGATCTATGTTGTTTGCTTGTGTTATAGTTTACATGTTACATAACTTGGTTGATTCTTGCAATTCACTTAAAATATGTTAATTAATTACAGATGAATCTTTCATGTAGTTTTCCCTATCCATAGATCCATCATCGTCAGTAGTTGGTGATGGTGAAACGGGTTCTCCTATGGGTTAACCAAGAGCGCAAATTGTTGAATATGTGGGGTTTCTGCTAGCTGAAAATAGGAGGATTAGAGTGGAACTGCAGTTGTAGACTCAAGATGTGTATAAGAGAATGGTGAATAGGCCCATGGCTCAGTGTGATAGAGCATGAATGCATTCATGGCTGAGGATCACGGTGAACAAGCTCGTAGCTCAAGATATACTAGCACTGAGACTTGTACCAAGGTGGGCTAGAGGAAAGGGTAGACTGCGTGAGCTAACCCTGTGACTGAGGTCACTTAAGCAAGAGATTGTGGTCCTACTTTGGTTCTTATGCACTGACTACGAGGAGGTGAGGTCATGGAGTCCGGCTCTTCCATTGACCTTGTATGGCACTGGCTTTGGGTTTTGCATCTGAAGGTTGGATTCGAGCCTTACTGCTCACTTGCTCAGGGCATAATAAATCGTAATCCAGTCGTATAGTATATTTTCTTAGGGCAAACATGTAACATTGGTTGAGGCCTTGTTTGTATAGTTGCCCTAGTTATATCTTGTAGTTAATTATATGTTCCTCAGATGTTATGATAAGATCCTATAAGACTTGTCTTGTCAATCATGTTCCATATATTATCTATTTATATGCCTCTCAGATATCCTGGTAAGATGTTATAGAGATTGTTCTGCTCAGTATATTGCATATATGATCTTCTTATATCAGTTACTTTCTTTATCTGTTCTAGCTCTCCCGAGGTTTTATAGTTTTGGCGGGGGTTATGTTTCTCGTTGGGACTGTGTGTCTCACCTCGTTGGTTTAAAACCCTTTTCAGGTGATTGTGCTAGACGTGGTGGTGATCGTGGTGTTGTAGCTGAGCAGCAAGAAGAACAGTAGAAGGCAAGAGATGGATATGCTGCTTTTGTGGTTGTTTTGTAGTAGATTCCTAGAGTCATCCATGTACTCTGAGGTCCTTAGAGGTGTTTTGACGAGGTGTGAACTAAAATGAAATTTAATCAAGGTTGGAGGAAGGTCTAGAATATGGAATGAAGATGATATATATGGCAACTTTAAAGATAATATGGTTGTTCAAGAAAATCCAAACAATGAGAAAATATTAAACATTCAAAGGTGTGTGGTAAATATCCTTCAATTAGACCTTGACGGGAGAAAAGTAGTAATAGAATGATTGCAGTAGCTATATACACAATCTTCTTTTCCACATTTTTCTTGTGTGAAACTAAATAAAAATAAATATTCATTAAAAGTGAACCAATGAGAGGAATAAGAGAACCATGAAAAGGTTCTAGTTGAATACAAAAGAAAAAGTAGAGAATGGTGGGGTATGAGATAATGATAACTAACTTGGATACAACCCTCATTAGGTAAGTTTATAGGGAAGGGTCAAATGTGAAGTTAAGATATATGGAGTTAAGTTCCTAACAGTAAAGGATAAGTAGAAAGAGATATCCAAATAAGAGGAACATATCTTCCTCCTTATTTGTAGATCCTTGGAATATGTGTATTCTTGAAAACTATTAAACCTTTAGACAATCTTAAGAAAGCTTTTATCCACATTGAGATAAGTTTTATTGTCATTATTATCTGATTTTATAGAGATTCTTAAAATGATTTCTATATAAGATAGGTTAATACCAATAATATTGACACAACCAGTCTATCCTTCATTGCAATCATCCTTAGTGTTCTTATATTGTTCCTCCACCATGGCTATATCCAATAGTGACAACTACATGTTTGCCTATCAATATCATAGTAAGAAAATATAGTTTAGTGTCTAATATTACTAGCTAATTGGCATATTATAGTCCACATTAAAGAAAAGGACAGATTAAACTTAGTTTTAATTTAGTCACCTTTAAGGTCAATCTAAATTAAGTTAGAAAGATAGATTTGTATGTGACCACCTTTGGAGAAAAACTATAAACTCCTACAAATAGAAGAAGGTGATAGTTTTATTATCTATGGCATAGCTATTCTCATTTTACTATATCAAATAAGTTAAAGACTGAAGAGATTCATTATCCTCTTGATGATGTAGTGGAACAAATACCTTAAACCCATCAAAATTAGACAATCCTTCTTCTAATGATGAAATTTTATACATGGAGGTAATAGATATTTAATTAGATGAGGAGAGTGACTCCAATTGTTGCAACACACTAAGCTAGTTGGTCATTCCTTTTAAATTACATAGCTTTCAATCATAGAGCAAAAAAAGCTAGGATGAGGAAAAGTAAATAAGTAACAATATGCTAGAAGGTATGCAAAAACAACTAGAATATCTTGTAAAATGGTGAAATCCCTATAAGTATAACTTTTAAGGTCATAACAAGGATGTCAAAGTAGCTTCACCCATGTACCATGTATATGTGTGTAAAGTATTCAATAAAAGGAATAATCATTTGTGATTGTGCTTTTTTATTTTAATTGTGTTATCCTATGTTTATAGTTTATGGGGCTTTTGATTAGAAGTCTAATGTGGTAAAGGTAAAACGAAATACTATTTGTATGTTAAGTAATGATGTACTTAAATGTATAGTAAAGCATATTGTATAAGATGATATAGTAAAGATCACGATACCATCTCAGGGTAGAGCCTCTAGAGAGAATACTCAATATAAAGGAAGATTAATTTTAAGTAACTTTGTATGTGATAGAATGTTCTTGTTGTGATTTAGATGATTTATTACATTATAACTATTACTTTGAAAGTTAAATAGAAAGTGTTTCATAATAGAATTATAGATTAAGAAATTTTATTATACTACAATTATAACTTTCAAGAACAAAAATCCTTAAGACGGAGAGATTGTTACAACCCATACCTTGCTTATTCAGTAATCATCAGGTTAATAATAAACTTGGTCCTTATTACAACTTCATTAATAACATACATGAAACTTTTGTTGATTAAAATTTAAATTAAGGTTACTTCCACACTAGGTCAGAAACATGTTTTGTACAATTAATGATGTTTGAGATTTAGTTGATGTAGAATATAGCCCACACATGCATGTGGGAAGACATTAAATATATCAAGTAAATAGTTAATAAAGAAACTATAGCTTGTGAATTTACAAACTTTTACTATAGAATTGTAGTAGATTTCATTATGAATCCAATGAAAAAAATGGATAAAATCAGGGTTAAAATTAATAGTTATTGCATTTTCATGAAATATGTAGAACTATCACCGGGTGGGCCACCATTGGTCGCCTACTGATAGAATACACCAATGGAGATGAGTTGTGTTTCCTGTTAGTACAACCAATAATGAAAAAGATCATAGAATTTGATATGCACATTGTAATTTGACAAGATTTGTTAAATTTGATTCAAAATTTAACTTATCATGTAACCATAAACCTATTACAAACCAAAGATGTACGGATGGTGGTTCGTAGGGAAAATTCATATATGAACATCTAGAACATGGGTGATAAGTATACCTGATGTAGATCCTTTGAGGTAAATCTATATCAAAGGTGTCCCCTTTGTTCTCTCTCTTTTTCCTTTTTTGAGGCCTATAAAAACATTAATCAGAGGTTACTTTCCTCTTCTCCTCTCTTCTACTTCCTCCAGTCTTCTCCACGAATGCAAAGAACATGATAAAACCCATAGGAGTTATGGTTCAAAGATTTTACTCAAATATAAGCTTAGCAAGCCATGATTCGGATAAACTAAAAAGAGAAATGTAATTATCTAAGGTGAGTGGAAAAATCATCTTTTAGCTATAATTTTCATAGAACTTAAGCCAAAACATGAGGGACTTGTATTTACCTATTTATTATATTACTATCCATAGCTCAAACAGTGTCCAAATTGGACCAAATTTGAAACTCAAGCTTGTATTATGATTTCAAAGCATATCACAAGGTTATATTAGGGTTATAAGAATTCAATTATGATAATTAATATCATTCAACTCATTAAGTAAGTTTAGGGGCCTTACAACTATAAACCCCTAACACAGATCTCGCCCCCAAAATCCAAGGTAAACAAAGATGGGTACTTCCTCTACACCTCATCGTATTACCTTCACATGGTTACTTGCATATCATGGTGATGTCACATCATTGATACATATCTCATCTTGGGTCAACACAAAAACTCCCCACATAAGAAGACATTTGCAAATATGGAACATAGAAACTTGTTGTTCCACCTGTACAAATCTAATAGTAATTTCAACTTTGGAACTCGATTGTCATCTTGAACTATTCTATATGTTGTATCACACATCACTCAGAGGCCACACTCATTGGATCTTACCAAACATAAAACATCAGGTATCTATTATCATATGCAACTTTACAAGGTTTCATCTATATGCTCTTTTAATGGTTGTTGTAATCAACAACACAATCAACCATGTAGGCACCCCTTAGTTTTCAAGAAATTATGAGGAATATGTTTTTAGAGGATTCTCCAATCATATCAATGGTGGATTGCCCATCTATTTGGTTGAAAAATCATACAGTTGTATATAACTATTAACAAATATAACTTCCTGATTGACCTTGTTAGGGGTGGAGCAACGACATTGTCTTCATCTTATCAGGACTCACATAACATACTTAACAGAGGTATCATAACTCTTATAGGATATTGTTACGACCCCACCTCCCGATAACCCCCAATTAAAGGAGATCGAGAGATCGAAGCCGCACCCATAATCTTCGGATCAAAGGTTCGGCAATTAACCAAGAACAATTATTAAATTTTAACAATCTAAACTGAAAAGCTGTAAGAAAATAAACTTTGGCATACCTTTTTGAAAACTTGGATCTCTAAACTTCTATCCACTTATGGATTCTACTCTAACTAATCCTCCTTGTATTTTACTTCATGTATTTCACAATATGACGATTTACTATTTGTCCTTTTGGCTTATACCTAAAACACCGACAAACAAAACGTCGGTCAGCCGAAGCTGGTATGTGGGGGAAACAATAATCATGCAAATACGTTAACAATGTAATGATTTAGTTAATCATTTAACAACCAAGATTACATTTTAGATATAACTCCACGATCCAAGAGTACCATATCCTCTATGTTGTCCCCATTAAACCCCTCATGATCCACCTATAAGTGAACCAATTTCTAGGGTTGAGTCGCATGGCACTACTCGTAAGTAGCCAACTCCTTAACTCGTGGCAGGCTAATGAGTCTCATGGCACTACATGTAGGTAGCCCAGTTTCTAACTCTCGGTAACCTAGACCTTGATCTAGGATTACCCCTTTTTTCTTAGCCTTTTCAAAGCAATAGAGGTGGACCCGGATCTAGTTAGTTATATACGCACATTTATAGTGATAATCATAGTCACTTTATAGTTGAATGAAATAAATAAACATCCAACAGTTATTTTCAAGTAACCGATTAAAACTTCGGGAATTGCCGTGAAACTAGAGCGATTATTCATAAGCGTAACCACATACCTCATGCCATCGCAGAAACCATGCAGAACATCATATACTTTGCGAGTGTATCCAAACATCCAAGTAACCAAGCATTTAATCAACAAGTATCTGAAACAAAGCATTCTATGTATGTGTCACCATGTATTCACATTATACTACACGGATCTAGATGCGCTCCTAAACTAGGGTTTAGGATTATCTCATGTTTGGACTAGGGATTAAGGTTATAAACCCTAATTCCATCCTATCGTGGTTTGTAAGATTAAAATCTCACTTATGCATATTAGGTTAAACCCTAATCATCATATTAAACACATTATACTCTTCATGAAACCTAAATCATGTTACTAGCATTTAAGATTACATCAAGATGTCCATATTGGTTTCAGAACCCTAAATCATCATGAATAAGATTATTAATCTAGCATCACCAATATTTCATTAATATCCATGACTCTTCATTATATAGTTTTAGATTAGGATTTAACTCAACCTAACCAAATATAATCAATTAAGCATTAGATTAAGGAAAATATAGGCTTTCCTTTATACTAATCACATTAACACATGTGTTACACACACTTTTAGAACAGGAAGCATAGACAGGTTATAATAATATTTTATTTGGATTCCTCTCATTTTGTTTGAGCGAGTTTCATGTATTACTTGTCTAAATCCGATCATCCTAGCAATTACTATGATACTTGCAAACTAAAGATATCTGGGCAAATCAGAACGGGCCACGTCGGAGAAACTTACCATATCCATTAATTGAAATTCACCTAGCTTTAGACATCGGAATGACCTTCGTTCCCCTTAAACCTTGTATATGAGTTGAGGGCATATCAGTCAACTATGCCCTACGCTCTCTTCCTCAACCTATCCACACTGATGCGTGCGTACGCTGTAGGCGATCTGACGGAATCGGAGGTAGCTCACCCGTTCGTGCAAGAAGTCCTTCTGGTCCACCTTCATTGCTCGTAGTTGTGCACAATCTATCCTCAGGTCATCCTGCTCCTTGTCTACAGGGGCATCTTCCTCCTAGGATGCCATCCTGGCCTCAGAGCTTTCTCCCTTGATCACGCGTACGAGGCGCAGCCTGTCGCTTTGCGGACGCCGGCCATCAGCGGCATGGACAACGCCCTCCCCAGCACCTCCATTGTCTTCTGCACGCTAGCATCTCCTAGCCCGCAATAGCGGGTCCCACTCCGCCAATCCTCCTCTGCTCACTCTGACCAGGTTGGCGGAGGTTTCAGACCTCCGTGAACTCGTCCATGGTGACCCTGTGGGAGTCAGCTCACTCTCTCTTCCACCTCCAGGGTAAATAGCCACACGCTCATGACTTTGAGCAACGGAAGCACAACCAAGGTTGTGATCACTTCCTCTTTGCGTGGACGCAAGCAGATTGCCGCTGCTGCAACATTTTGGGTGTTGTCCTCCCTGCATCTGAGGGCACCATCTCAAGGCTCCCCCTCACTGCTACAGGAGGCGCTCTCCCTCGATCCCAGTCTCCTATTGGCTGAGGGTGTAGACTCCCTCTTCATCATCAAGTTCCCCACACACACCCACCAGGAAGATAGCATCTCCTATTTTGTCTGTCGAGAAACAGCCTCCATCTGTACCACCCTCCTTCTCGCAAAGCTCATCGTTGCTGCCATAGAGAGACCAACCATCATGATGCCTCTCATCTCTGGACTCAAATAGAACAGGCAAAGGTTCCCTTGCTTTAGCCTCCCCTGCCGATCATGGAAAGGCTCTATATCATGGTTAAGACAGATCGTCGTAGACACCAAGCAGGTCATCTCGGTGAAGACATCTTGCCTTGGGTGCCGAACATGGCGCCACTTGAAGTAACATCCAGAATGATGTGACTACCTTCTCATGGTCTAGTGTTATCTAGGGTATTCCCTTCTTGGGGGTTATGATGTCGGCAAACATAATGGCATCATGCCACAAAGGGGAAACCTTTACCAACCAAGGGAAAACACGGAGAGGGGTGTAGGTTTAATTGGCTATGCATGTATATATACACCTACATATTCACATATGCTCCTTTCTTGTTTCCTTTTCTCTCTCTTTCTTGGTGTACAAGGATGATATCGTTTATGGAAATTTATTATGAAATTTCCCTCGATTCTATGAGTATAAAAAGGCACCCTTTTATTTGACAACTAATATTATGAAAATGGCATGTTTCTTGGAATCTAAATTGACAAGGAATATTATATTGTTTCCCAAAGAATCCATAATTACTTCCTTTCCATAACTATTAAAGGATATCCCTTTTATTCAAAAGCACCGTGTATTATTATGTGAAGCAAAGAATATGTTTCTTTACCTAAAATTCTTGCCTTTTATAATTATAAATCCAAAAGTCATGTAAAGCACTACCATAATCTTATTAGGACTTGGATTTGGCAACAAAAGAAGTCGTTAAGAAATATTTAGTTCTGTATGGTGCCCCATCCTTGAGGTTTCCAACTCATATAGATAATTATCCTCTAATTATCTAAAACACCATAAATTATATTTCTTTTGGAAACTTGACAATTACTTCATTTATCGTAACAAAAAGCCATCATTATTAATTCGTGTACAATACCTTTGATTTATTTAACTTGTGCCACAAAACAACCCTAAATGCTATTGTAAACGAAATCCATTTATTCTAAATAAATTATATCATTATTTGTTTAAATATCTTCAATATGAAAAAATTCATTTTTCACCAAATGAACCCAAAAATTGGGGTTGTAACAGATACCCTAGTCAACCCCCAACGGTGCGGAGGAAAATATTGCCAGCCCCCAGTCGTGATCCTTTTCTAGACACCTCCGTCTTTCGGATAATCCTCTAATAACTCCCTTGGGTTCTATGGAGTTTGAAAAATTCAATAATTATTAATGGTTAAGTGAGGAACCTAGGCTCTGATACCAAATGTTACGACCCCACCTCCCGATAACCCACAATTAAGGGAGATCGAGAGATCGAAGCCGCACCCATAATCTCTGGATCAAAGGTTCGGCAATTAACCAAGAACAATTATTAAATTTTAACAATCTAAACTGAAAAGCTATAAGAAAATAAACTTTTGCATACCTTTTTGAAAACTTGGATCTCTAAACTAGTATCCACTTATGGATTCTACTCTAACTAATCCTCCTTGTATTTTACTTCATGTATTTCATAATATGATGATTTACTATTTGTCCTTTTGGCTTGTACCTAAAACGCCGACAAACAAAACGTCGATCATCCAAAGTTGGTATGTGGGGGAAACAATAATCATGTAGATACGTTAACAATGTAATCATTCAGTTAATCATTTAACAACTAAGATTACGTTTTAGATATAACTCCGTGATCCAAGAGTACCCTATCATCTATGTTGTCCCCATTAAACCCCTCATGATCCACCTATAAGTGAACCAATTTCTAGGGTTGAGTCACATGGCACTACTCGTAAGTAGCCCACTCCTTAACTCATGGCAGGCTAATGAGTCTCATGGCACTACACGTAGGTAGCCTAGTTTCTAACTCTCGGTTTGAACAAGAGTGAGTTGGGGGTTGACTAGGGTATCTGTTACAACCCCAATTTTTGGGTTCATTTGGTGAAAAATGAAATTTTTCATATTAAAGATATTTAAACAAATAATGTTATAATTTATTTGAAATAAATGGATTTCGTTTACAATAGCCTTGAGGGTTGTTTTGTGGCACAAGTTAAATAAATCAAAGGTATTGTACACAAATTAATAATGATGGCTTTTTGTTACGATAAATGAAGTAATTTTCAAGTTTCCAAAAGAAATATAATTTATGGTGTTTTAGATAATTAGAGGATAATTATCTATATGAGTTGGAAACCTCAAGGATGGGGCACCATACAGAACTAAATATTTCTTAATGACTTCTTTTGTTGCCAAATCCAAGTCCTAATAAGATTATGGTAGTGCTTTACGTGACTTTTGGATTTATAAGTATAAAAGGCAAGAATTTTAGGTAAAGAAACATATTCTTTGCTTCACATAATAATACATGGTGCTTTTGAATAAAAGGGATATCCTTTAATAGTTATGGAAAGGAAGTAATTATGGATTCTTTGGGAAACAATATAATATGCCTTGTCAATTTTGATTCCAAGAAACATGCCATTTTCATAATATTAGTTGTCAAATAAAAGGGTGCCTTTTATACTCATAGAATTGAGGGAAATTTCATAATAACTTTCCATAAATGATATCATCCTTGTACACCAAGAAAGAGAGAGAAAAGGAAACAAGAAAGGAGCATATGTGAATATGTAGGTGTATATATACATGCATAGCCAATTAAACCTACACCCCTCTCCGTGTTTTCCCTTGGTTGGTAAAGGTTTCCCCTTTGTGGCATGATGCCATTATGTTTGCCGACATCATAACCCCCAAGAAGGGCATACCCTAGATAACACCAGACCATGAGAAGGTAGTCGCATCCTTCTGGATGTTACTTCAAGTGGCGCCATGCTCGGTACCCAAGGCAAGATGTCTTCACCGAGATGACCTGCTTGGTGTCTACGACGATCTGTCTTAACCATGATATAGAGTCTTTCCATGATCGGCAGGGGAGGCGAAAGCAAGGGAACCTTTTCCTGTTCTGTTTGAGCCCAGAGATGGGAGGCATCATGATTGTTGGTCTCTCTGTGGCAGCAACGATGAGCTTTGCGAGAAGGAGGGTGGTACAGGCAGAGGCTGTTTCTCGACAGACAAAATAGGATATGATATCTTCCTGGTGGGTGTGTGTGGGGAACTCGATGATGAAGAGGGAGTCTACACCCTCAGCCAGTAGGAGACTGGGATCGAGGGAGAGTGCCTCCTGTAGCAGCAAGGGGGAGCCTTGAGACGGTGCCCTCGGATGCAGGGAGGACAACACCCAGAACGTTGCAGTAGCGGCAATCTGCTTGCGTCCACGCAAACAGGAAGCAATCACAGCCTTGGTTGTGCTTCCATTTCTCAAAGTCATGAGCGTGTGGCTATTTACCCTGGAGGTGGAAGAGAGAGCGAGCCGACCTCCCACAGGGTCGCCATGGATGAGTTCACGGAGGTCTGAAACCTCCACCAACCTGGTCGGAGTGAGCATAGGAGGATTGGCGGAGTGGGACCTGCTATTGCGGTCTAGGAGGTGCTAGCGTGCGGAAGACAATGGAGGTGTTGGGGAGGGCGTTGTCCACGCCGCTGATGGCCGGCATCCGCAAAGCGACAGGCTGCGCCTCGTACGCATGATCAAGGGAGAAAGCTCTGAGGTCAGGACGGCATCCTAGGAGGAAGATTCCCCGGTAGACAAGGAGCAGGATGACCTGAGGATAGATTGTGCACAACTACGAGCAATGAAGGTGGACCAGAAGGACTTCGTGCACGAACGGGTGAGCTACCTTCGATTCCGTCAGATCGCCTGCGGCGTACGCACGCGTCAGCGTGGATAGGTTGAGGAAGAGAGCACAGGGCATAGTTGACTGATATGACCTCAACTCATATACAAGGTTTAAGGGGCACGAAGGTCATTCTGATGTCTAAAGCTAGGTGAATTTCAATTAATGGATAAGGTAAGTTTCTCTGACGTGGCACGTTCTGATTTGCCCAGATATCTTTAGTTTGCAATTATCATAGTAATTCCTAGGATGATCGGATTTAGACAAGTAATACATGAAACTCGCTCAGAAAAATGAGAGGAATCCAAATAAAATATTATTATAACCTGTCTATGGTTCCTGTTCTAAAAGTGTGTGTAACATATGTGTTAATGTGATTAGTATAAAGGAAAGCCTATATTTTCCTTAATCTAATGCTTAATTGATTAGATTTGGTTAGGTTAAGTTAAATCCTGATCTAAAACTATATAATGAAGAGTCATGGATATTAATGAAATATTGGTGATGCTAGATTAATAATCTTATTCAGATGATTTAGGGTTCTGAAACCAATATGGACATCTTGATGTAATCTTAAATGCTAGTAACATGATTTAGGTTTCATGAAGAGTATAATGTGTTTAAGATGATGATTAGGGTTTAACCTAATATGCATAAGTGAGATTGTAATCTTAGAAACCGCGATAGGATGGAATTAGGGTTTGTAACCTTAATCCCTAGTCCAAACATGAGATAATTTTAAACCCTAGTTTAGGAGTGCATCTAGATCTGTGTAGTACAATGTGAATACATGGTGACACATACATAGTATGCTTTGTTTCAGATACTTGTTGATTAAATGCTTGGTTACTTGGATGTTTGGATACACTCGCAAAGTATATGATGTTCTGCATGGTTTCTGCGATGGCATGAGGTATGTGGTTACGCTTATGAATAATCGCTCTAGTTTCACGGAGATTCCCGAAGTATTAATCGGTTGCTTGAAAATAATTGTTGGATGTTTATTTATTTTATACAACTATAAAGTGACTATGATTATCACTATAAATGTGCGTATATAACTAACTAGATCTGGGTCCACCTCTATTGCTTTGAAAAGGCTAAGAAAAAAAGGGGTAATCCTAGAAATATTTTCACATATCATCATTCAAAGCTTGATATAACTTGTATGACATATTTGGAACACTTTATTCCTCATATTCATAAATTCTATTTGTACATTGGTTAGTCTATAGGACATAACTCTAAACTCATCATGGTCATGTGAATTAAGTCATCCAATCTAACTCGTATGCATTGATATTTGATCATAGGTTTATCTTAAAGGAACACCGTATCACATATCTATTAACCAACAAACCATATATCCTTGGTAGTGGTCTTGCCCAGCTATCACTAAACCATACACAACATTATAGAATCACTTATGTTTTTCCTTCCAAACAACATTTAGAGGGTCATCATCAACTCTCTCACTCCCTCTCTCTCTCTCTCTCTACAGAAGAGGAATTCTTGGAATGTTCATTTAATAAACATCTCCAACCTTCACATATTTCTCATATTATTAATACATCTTAGATACTAGGATTCATTACCTTGGTATCCATCTCATGTGATATAACCAACTCACATCCTTATATCATATACTTTTACCAACATAACAAATATCAAGACATATAAGAGGAGTCTTCCTAATTATTGGAAGGCTCAAAAGCAAACTCATCACAAACTTTATGATCTTGGAACCATAGTCCAAGCAACCTTATACTATAATAAGTGATCCACCTTCATCTTTGCAGTGAATCCACATGTACCAAGTGGTAATGATCCACTTGAAAGTTGTGCCCTAGAAAGGAAAGACACAAAGAGAAACACACTTCTCAAACCATAGTAGTATTTTTCAAGGGTCACTAGCAAAAAGGTAATCATTTCTATTTTCATTATGCAGGTTACAACTTCTTATGTATCATTTTACCTTTTTCATTTTGGGTTCCTTGCCATTAGCATAGGAATCATCATGATTAACATATCTCATTACTCCTTCCTTGATGACTATTTATCACACTTGGGTATGTTCTCTTATTTTATTATATTTTTCAACCACTTATCAACAATTAAATCATTGTATTCTTCATTTTCTTCATTAAACAGGGATCATCTCTTAATTTCTTTCGCATTCCATCTGATTTTTCATTAACACTTTCTTACACACATAGGTTGGTCTGAGATTAACTCAGGTTCCACCTTATTTCTTTGTCATTGTTCTCATTTATCTTCTCATTTTATACTTATCATTGGAGTTATCTCCATCTTATGTGGATTTGATACCTCGAATCACTTTATAAGCATAGACTTATATGTCTTTTACTTTATTATCTTCATGAATTTTATCTTGAAGAACTTCTATTTTTCTTATTTGTATTCAGATTTAAATACCATGGTGTTGTATCTTTCTCTCGTAGTTACCAAACATTCAAGTTTTGATAGATAATGATGCAATTCTCATCTTCTTTAAGATAGGATTGAGATATTCACACCATGATTTTTTATTCGTTATGCACTTTAGATTGTCTCAATATACTACTTGATCAGAGTAATCAGAAAGATAACAATCTAAGAGTTCCATACATACCTTTTCTTCAATAATTGAATACCTAGCCAGGGCACCCAAATACTGAGATTAGGCAGTATGCACCATATTTTTTAGTCATATTCTTAACTTAGATGTCATTTTAGTCTTAAGTCCTAGTGTCCATGTAGACTTACTGAACCTAAAGCTCTGATACCAAACTGTAAGAACTCATTACACTAAATGAGATTACTCAAAATATAAAACACAATCAATCACTAAATAATCACATACCCAAAAATATGGGTAAGTTAAAACTGATTTCAACATCAACACCTACTCAGAAACATTTGCATAAGAGCCCAGCATCTTTCTTATATCCATACTATGCCAAGAATTTGATACAAATTGTTCTATCATCTTAGCCACCACATATATACACAGGAGAACAATATTCATATATGCCACACTAACAAGTATTAATATGCTAACAAAAGTTTGATTCATTTGAAACACCATTTACAAACTTGTTCTCGCCCGGACCTGAGAGTACAAGGATGACTCTAGGACACACTAGACATCTAATCAACTTTATCAAAGATTCATTACTATATCTCCTCTTTGCTGCCACATATTTTTTTTTGTCACTTCTGATTACCTAAAAAAATGTGGCGAACCACAAGGGTGAGACCCATGTCCCAGCAAGAGATATAACCTCCAACAATGTTTATTTATTACAACATTTTTAAGCAATTAAATAGTTAAGTAGTTTAATCAGAGATAACAAATAAGATCAACAATATTGATGATTAACAAAATACATAATGGAGTATATATTAACTATCATCATTAGCCAGACTATCATCCTTTATCTTGTTGACAATATAAGCAAATCAGTAGCATATGTAGTTCTAGCATCATGAGCAAGTCTAGTAACATAGCATAGCTAACAACATAAGCATGTCTAATTGGTTGAACATATCAACATCATAAGAAGAGCTAACAACATAAGCACAACTACCTGGATAAGCATAATTAGCTGTATATGCATCTCTAGTTACAAAGGCATGGCTAGCATGCTAAACATAACTAACAACATGAGATAGCTAGCATCGTGATTATAATCAGTAGTAGCAGTATAGGTATCAAATAAGCATGGCTATTGTATGTATGCATCTACAATCTTAAGCATATCCACAACATAAGTATATCTACTATCTCTTAATTGCACTAAGCATCATCTTTATGTAAAGATAACAAACAAGGGTTATCATCTAATGTGAAATGTTGTGTATAACCCTAAATAGATATGCTATACAGTTGTATTACATCTTTTATTATGCCCTGGGGAATTTGAGGATACCACTCAAAATCCAACTGACCACTGCTAAGTCGAAATCAATTCCATACAATATCTAGAAAGACTCGGACTCCTCAGATCTTCTCTGCCCCCGGTCAGTACGGGTCTGCCACATCGACACATAAGGTCAAGCTGCTAATATCATAGTTTGTCCTTGGTATAGGTCACGGCACTAGTGAAAGGAGGTGGGTACGCATACCCTACCATCTGAGGTACAACAGCAATTTTCCTCTAATCTTGTCACATATATAATCACCGAGACACGACCGCAGCCATTCTCAATCACATCAGATGTATGAGGCATGACCATAGCCAACCTCCACAATCTGCATTGTGGATGAGAAGGATATATCATCAACTTGCCACCCCCACATACTCAATAGTATGCACTCTGAGTTTCCCTTAGGAATAATCGTTTCACCATCTGGAAAATTCTAACGCTCAGATGGATCTATGGCACAAGGCACTACATGATTAGAGTTTCACTTGATTGGTTATGCCAATTGGGGGAATTAAGGTTGCATCAAACAAGTGAACATACAAACCCTAATTCACTTCTAGCAAGCATATAAATATCACAACTTTGAAAAGATATAAAATGTGTGAAACATAATTTCTCATCTCATCATCACATGGTACTATTCACTTTCCATTCATGAGAACACACTAGTCATCATACTATCACAAGATAATAATATTTTTCACAATATCATAGGGTATCAACCCTTATCAACATAAGAGGATTACACCTCATTCAGGGCTCAACCATGCCCAAAGGTCATTAAGACCATCATACTATCACAGGATATAAATCCTTTTCATAATATCACATGGTATTAACCCTTATCAACACAAGAGGATTACACCTCATTCAGAGCTCAACCATGCCCAAAGGTCATTAAAACCATCATATTATTCCCTGCAAGATCATCATTATCTTTACATGCCTTATAACAAGGCTCAATAAGATCACTTATATATAATACACCAGATCAGCACAATATTGCATTAATGAACTAGGTTATATTCATAAACAATCATAGCAGGGTTATATTAACATTAAGAACATTCCTTTATTACATCAACATGCAAAGAATCTAGATTTGATTAACTCTCATCATATTCATAATTCACATGTTTAGCATAAGAAAGTATCAACCATGTGGCTATGATAACCACAAATTAACATACCAAGGTTATGATCATATTAAGGATGTTATTCCACCAGCATTCCATAATATAAAAATGTTAAACATGAATACTCATCTTTATCTATTTGCATTAGAGTTAGGTTCAACATGATAAATTATATCAATGTTACTAAATAGCACTCATACCCAAACCCTAACTCACAGCATCCCAATTGGATCATGGATGCATAAGGTGAAGCATCACCATCACATTCCATACCATTCTCAAGTATGAACCCACACATAAATCAAGGTATAACGATTGGGTTATAGCATACTAGGGTTTCAGCAATAGTAACAGAGTACTTCATGATTTCATTAGTCATTCAAGGACTATTCATACCAAATTACCATCATTTAGGTATATTAAAGCTAGGTATAACAAGATATACCTCATTAGGGTTACATATCAACACAACATGGTTATCATCACTTCTATTCATATGAGTGAATAGGTAAGACTACCTTATTAAGGATAACCCTCCATTTGTTCCATCATCATTCAACCTGTATCACCATACCACAATGTCACCCAAAACCATTGGATGTTTAAAAGGTAAGACCTTTGGTTGTTTACATAAGTAAACACCTTAGATAAACCACCTATGGAGTCCTTGATTTGTGATCTAGAAATAGTCACCATATAACCCTAGACATCCCTTGATTAACAATATAAAAAGTTCCATTGAGAGTAGGGTAAAACCGACAATCGACTGTTCAGTTAAAACAAGCCATCCATTGTCAACAAGTAAGCTCCTTAAGTTGATCATATAAAGGAAACCATCTAAATCCCATTATTAGGACCAACATATTACATTATACATCATTCCACTTTATTGGAGGAATAAATATTAGATCTTAACCATTGGGACAAGTTCATATATTAAAACCATCAATTACAGTATAGGTTTGACCATTGCATCAAGTGACCCAAGAAACCATTGGTCTAAGGCTTAATTGATGCTAAAACTATATGATTAACTCACCATAGATTGTAGAGACCTGATCCACCATCATTAGTGATCATTAAATCACTATAGGTTGTTAGATCAACACTATATTCATTAATGAACATCAAATATTAAGCTAATGTCATCATTAATTGATAACATCGGTAGGGTACTTAATAGTTGATCATTATACTTCTAATTGATCCAAAACCTGACCTACGGGGGTGATTGTAAGACCCCTAAACTTGTTTAATATGTTGAACAACCTGAATTACCATAATTTAATGCTTAGTGCATCATTAAGTTGATTAAGTTGAATTAAACACTCACTGATGCAATTAGTGCTTTAATCGAGTGTTAAAGTCTAAATAGCATGTTTTCTTGCATCGAGGTTGTAGTGGATTCCGTGCTTGAAGTTTTGCAAAAAGAATCGTTCGATTTGGACCTTCGAGGCATAAGTTATGGCACTTTTATTTTTCTTGGACGTAATTTGCAAATTTTCCATAACTAATAGCCCCCTTACCCTTATCTTCCTTTTTCCCAAATTATTTCACCTGATAAAATAGGAATACTGCTTGAAAGCGGCACACAGACCAGCTGCTAGCCCAATCGGCCGCAACAGAGGAGATATTAGGGGTGATTCTCGAGCCCTTAGCTCCGATTTAGCCTGGCTTCTCCTTCCCCTTCCTTCCTACCTCCTCCACGCCCTAGCGGCGCCCAGATGCGCCCCCATCTGCCCCGACCTCTAGAAGCAGTCGGCCGACCACCACAGTGGCAACAGTAGTCCGATCGAGCAAGATAAGAAGAGAGGCGGGGTGGTTCTTGGCCCCTTAGCTTCAGCCAGTGACCAACTACTCAGCGACACCCTCCTTCCTCACCTAAACCTCCAAGAAGTGACGCCCAAGCAGGGGGGGTGACGCCCCTACCTAGAAGCAGCTAGGGCGGTCGACCTCCTGCACAATAGCAGATGTGTATGCTACCAGTAACCAAAGGAAAGAGAAGGGTGGCTCCGGGGCACCTCGAACCAGCAATCAACACCTCCATCTCCTTCCTCCCTAGCCTGCAGCCTGACCTCCTTGGCCAAGCAGTCGTTCTGCAGCCCACCAGTTGCTACGACAGTAGCTAGGGGAATTAGCTTGGGGCGCCCAGCAGCAGGAGAAGCTACTTTGAGCTCGGCTTGGAGTTCTAAGTTTGAAATAGCAGCCCTAGCCACGAGCAGCCATCCGCGTTTGAGATCCTAGCTAAGCTCTCCGTTAACCTATGTGTGAAGCAGCTTGCTACAGGTTGTTTTGAAATACCAAAGGTAGAAGACAACCAAATTCCGCCCGGAAACAGGCCCTGGACACATTTCCAGATGAATCCGGACATTCTAAATCGCTGTGAGTAGGGTTTCACTCATTTATGATGAATTAACTCTGGCATTTGAAAAGTTTTGGTTAATTGCGTGTTTTTCGCGGATAACAACAGTTATCTGGCGCTGGATAGTATTTGGAATTGCCCGACTTTTTATTTCACAAATCGCTTCTTTAGGCTTTTGTATAACCTAGTTTATCATTTGATCAGTGTGGATTGGACCAGTAAATTTACATGGTTCATCAGAACCTAAATTGCTCATTGGATGAAGAAAGGTGCTAGATGGACGAATTCCGAGCTTACTCTTGGATTTTCTACCCTACCTGCTCGAGATTTCTTCTCTGTGGGGTTTCATCTTCACATTAGAGGCAAGTTTTATAACTTGCTCCACGTTTATTGCTTACCATAAACTTTCTAGGACATGTTCTTGCTTGAAAATGATGATTCATGAACTAAAAAGCTATACTTGACTTATATTTCGATTTTTATAATGTTTCCTGTTCTGATTTCAGTTATATATGAATCTGTGATCATGTGTGTGTTAGCACTAAGGTATAATGTGCCTTGGATCAGGTTGTTTTGACAACCTATGTTCACCCCCTTAGGTCGGGTTTTGGACCAATTAGAAGTTTAATGATCAACCATTAAATACCCTACTGATGTTATCAATCAATGTTGACATTAGCTTGATATTTGATGCTGATTAAGGAATATAGTGTTGATCTAACAACCTATAGTGATTTAATGATCACTAATGATGGTGGATCAGATCTCTAAAATTTATGGTGAGTTAATCATATAGTTTTAGCATCAATTAATCCTTAGACCAATGGTTTCTTAGGTCTTGATGCAATGGTCGAACATATACTGTAATTGATAGTTTAATATATGAACTTGACCCAATGGTCAAGATATAATGGTTATTCCTCTATTAAGGTGGAATGATGCCTAATGTAATATGTTAATCCTAATAATGGGATTTAGATGATTTTCTTTGTAGGATCAACTTAAGGATTTTACTTGTTGGTAATGGATGGCTTGTTTGATATGAACAATTGATTGTGGGTTTTACCCTACTTTTAATAGAACCTTTTGTGTTGTTAATCAAGGGATGTCTAGGGTTAGATGATGACTCTTTCTAGAGCACAAATCAAGGACTTCGTAGGTGGTTTATCCAGATGTTTACTTATGTAAACAACTAATAGTCTTGCCTTTTAATCATCCAATGGTTCTGGATGGCATTGTGGTATAGTGATATGGGTTGAATGATGATGGAACAAATGGAGGGTTACCTTAATAAGTTAGTCTTACCTATTCATTCATATGAATAGAAGGGATGATAACCATATTGTGTTGATATGTAACCCTAATTAAGTATATCTTGTTATACCTAGCTTTAATATAACTAAATGATGATAATTGGTATTAATAGTACTTGAATGACTAATACAATCATGGAGACTTTGTTATTATTGTTGAAACCCTAGTATGCTATAACCTGATGGTCACACCTTGATTTATGCGTGGGTTCATACTTGAGAATAGTATGGAATGTGAAGGTGATGCTTTACCTTATGCATCCATGATCCTATGGGGATGCCGTGAGTTAGGGTTTGGGTATGAGTGTCGGTTAGTAACATTGATATAATTTATCATGTTGAACCTAACTCTAATGCAATTAGATAAAGATGAGTATTCATGTTTAACATTCTTATATGATGGAATGATGGTAGAATAACCTCCTTACTATGATCATAACCTTGATATGTTAATTGGTGGTTATTATAGTCACATGGTTGATACTTTCTTATGCTAAACATGTGTATAATGAATATGATGAGAGTTAATCATATCTAGATTCCTTGCGTGTTGATGTAATAAAGGAATGTTCTTAATGTTAATATAACCCTGCTATGATTTTTTATGAATACCACCTAGTTCATAAATGCAATATTGTACTGATCTGGTGTATTATATATAATTGATGTTGTTGAGCCTTATTATAAGGCATGCAAAGATAATGATGATCTTGCAGGGAATAATATGATGGTCTTAATGACCTTTGGGCGTTGTTGAGCCCTGAATGAGGTGAAATCCTCTTATGTTCATAAGGGTTGATACCCTATGATATTGTGAAAAAGATTATTATCTTGTGATAGCATGATGACTGGTGTAGTCTCATGAGTGGCAAATGAATAGTACCATGTGATGGTGAGATGAAAATTTATGTTTCACACTTTTTATATCTTTTCAAGTTTTGATATTTATATGCTTTCTAGAAGGGAATTAGGGTTTGTATGTCCACTTGTTTGAAGCCGCCTTAATTCACCCAATTGGTATAACTAATCAAGTGCAACTCTAATCATGTAGTGCCATGTGCCGTAGAACCATCTTCAGTGTCAGAACTTGCTGGATGGTGAAATGAGTATTCCTAAGGGAAACTCGGAGCGCATATTGTTGAATATGCGGGGGTGGCAGGTTGAGGATATATCCTTGTCATCCACAATATAGATTGTGGAGGTTGACTATGGTCATGCCTCATACATCTGATGTGATTGAGAACGGCTGTGGTTGTGTCTCTGTGGTTATAACATGATGTGATTAGAGGACAAGTACGGTTGTACCTCAGTGTTTGGGTTTGAATACCCTGGTTTCTAGTGTCGTGACATGTACCAAGGTCGGACTAGTGGTTTTCATCTTGACTATATGTCGCTGTGGTGGCAGCTTTGACTGATATGTCACTGCCTTTTTACTCGTACTGACCGGGGGGAAGAGATCTTAGGATGCCGGTACTCCTAGATCTTGTACGGAATCGAATAGCCCTTCGCAGGGGTCGGTTGGACTTTGAATGGTACGATTCAAATTCCCCAGGGCATAATAAAAGATGTAATACAGCCGTACAGCATATATGTTTTGGGTTATACATGGCGCTTCACATTGGATGATAACCCTTGTTTGTTCTCTTTACATAAAGATGATGCTTAGTGCAATTAAGAAATAGTAATTATACTTATGTTGTGGATATGCATAAGACTGTAAATATGTACATACAATAGTCATGCTTATGTTGATATCTATACTGCTAATCATGCTTATGGAAATACTCATGCTTATGTTGATAGATTTGCTTATGATATTGATCTGTTCAAACTGTTAGACATGCTAATGTTGTTAGATATGCTTATGATGCTGGACTTATTCATGTTAACAGAGATAACATGCTACTAGACTTGCTTATGCTAGTTATGCATATGCTATTGAATCTCTCATACGGTTAATAAGGAAAATGATGATGGTCAGCTTGATGATGATAATTGTTATCTGCTCATTTATGTATTTTGTTAATCATCAATATTGTTGTTCTTATTTGTTATATCTGATTAAACTATTTAACTGCTTAATTACTTAAAAATGTTGTAATCAATAAACGTTGTTGATGGTTATATCACTTGCTGGGACTGGGTCTCACCCTTGTGGTTCGCCACATTTTTTTTAGGTAATCGGAAGTGACAAAAACAAACATGTGGCAGCCAAGAGGAGCTATGGTAATGAATATTTGATAAAGTTGATTAGATTTCTAGTTTGTTCTAGAGTCGTCCCTGTACTCTCAGGTCCGGGCGAGATAAAGTTTGTATATAATGTTTCAAATGAATCAGACTTTTGTTAGCATATTAATGTTTATTTGTGTGGTATAACATGGATACAAGAAAGATGTCGGGATCCTTCAAACTTTTCTGAGCGGGTGTTGATATTGAAATCGGTTTTAATTTATCCATATTTTTGGGTAAGTGATTAATTAGTGATTGATTGTGTTTTGTATTTTGAGTAGTCTCGTTTCACGTGACGAGTCCCTACAAGTTTGATATCAGAGCATTAGGTTCACTGAGTCTACAGGGATACTAGGACATAAGACTAGGATGATGTCTAAGTCAGGAACATGAGACAAAAATATGGTGCATACTGCCTAATCTCAGTATTTGGGTGCCCTGGCCAGGTATTCAATTATTGAAGAAAGGTAAGTATGGAACTCTTAGATTGTTATCTTTCTGATTACTCTGATCAAGTAGTCATTTTGAGACAATTCAAAGAGCATAATGAATAAGAAACCATGGTGTAAATATATCAATCCTACCTTAAAGAAGATGAAAATTGCACATAATCTATCAAAACTTGAATGTTTGGTAACTATAAGAGAAAGATACAACACCATCAAATCTAAATCTGAATACAAATAAGGAAAAGAGGAGTTCTTGAAGATGTGATTCAAGAAGGTAATAAAGTAAAAGACAGATAAGCCTATGCTTTTAAAGTGAATCAAGGTATGAAATCCACATAAGATAGAGAGAACTCGTATAACAAGTACAAAATGAGAAGATGAATGAGAATAATGGAAAAGAAATAAGGTGGAACCTGAGTTAATCTCAGACCAACCTATGTGTGTACGAAAATATTAATGTAAAATCAGCATGGCATGTGAAAGAAATTAAGGGATATGATCCCTATTTAATGAAGCAAATGCGGAATATGAGTATTTACCTGTTGATAAGTGGTTGAAAAATATAATAAAATAAGACAACATACCCAACTGTGATAAATAGTCGTCAAGGAAGAAGTAATGAGATGTGTTAATCGTGATAATTCCTATGCTAATGGCAAGGAACCTGAAATGAAAAAGGTAAAATGATATGTAAGAAGTTGTAACTTGCATAATGAAAATAGAATTGGTTACCTTTTTGTTAGTGACCCTGAACAATGCTTCTATGATGTGGGAAGTATGATTCCCTCTGTGTCTTTCCTTTCTAGGGCACATCTTTCAAGTGGATCATTGCCACTTGGTATATGTGGATTCGTTCTAAACATGAGGATGTATATCTTACTATAGAATAAGGTTGTTTGGACTATGGTTCCACGATCATAAAATTTGTGATGATTTTTCTTTTGGGCCTTCCAATAATTAGGAAGACTCCTCTTATATGTTTTGAAATTTGTTATGTTGGTAAAAGTAGATGAGATAAGGATGTAAGTTCCTTATAACACCTGAGGTGGATACCAAGGTAATGAATCCTCGTATCCAATATGTATCAATAATATGAGAAATATGTGAAGGTTGGAGATGTTTATTAAATGAACATTCCAAGTATTCCTCTCCTGTAGAGGGAGAGAGAGAGTTGATGATGATCCTATAAATGTTGTTTGTAAGGAAAAACAAAAGTGATTCTATAATGTTGTGTATGGTTTAGTGATAGCTGGGAAAGACCACTATCAGGGATAGATGGTTTGTTGGTCAATAGATATGTGATACTGTGTTCCTTTAAGATAAACTTATGATCAAATATCAATGCATAAGAGTTAGATTGGATGACATAATTCACATAACCATGATGAGTTTAGAATTATGTCCTTTAGACTAACCAATGTACCAATAGAATTTATGAATAGGAGGAACAGAGTGTTCCAGTCATGTCATACAAGTCATATCAAGCTTTGCATGATGACATGTCAAAGTATTTCAAATATGGTCAAAAATATGATCAATATTTCTTCAAAAACCTTAGGGTTGCCGAAGCAGTAACTGCTATGAGAACAAGTTGAATAAGAGTGAGATGGGGTTGATTAAATTTCTTAATGGGATCATGATATGTCTTCTTATGTGGGAGTTTTTGTGCTGACCCAAGATGAGATATGTATGAATGATATGACATCACCATGATATGTAGGTAACCATGTGAAGGTAATAGGATGAGGTGCAAAGGAAGTACCCATCTTTGTTTATCTTGGATTTCGGGGGCAAAATCCCTGTTAGGGGTTTATAGTTGTAAGACCCCTAAACTTGTTTAATATGTTGAACAACCTTAATTACCATAATTTAATGCTTAGTGCATCATTAAGTTGATTAATTTGAATTAAGCACTCACTGATGCAATTAGTGATTTATTCGAGTGTTACAGTCTAAACAGCATGTTTTCTTACATCGAGGTTGTAGTGGATTCTGTGCTTGAAGTTTTGCAAAAAGAATCGTTCGATTTGGACCTTCGAGGCATAAGTTATGGCACTTTTATTTTTCTTGGACCTAATTTGCAATTTTTCCATAACTAATAGCCCCCTTACCCTTATCTTCCTTTTTCCCAAATTATTTCACCTGGTAAAATAGGACTACCGCTTGAAAGTGGCACACAGACCAGCTGCTAGCCTGATCGGCTGCAACAGAGGAGATATTAGGGGCGATTCTCGAGCCCTTAGCTCCGATTCAGCCTGGCTTCTCCTTCCCCTTCCTTCCTACCTCCTCCACGCCCTAGCGGCGCCCAGCTGCGCCCCCATCTGCCCCGACCTCTAGAAGCAGTCGGCCGACCACCACAGTGGCAACAGTAGTCCGATCGAGCAAGATAATCAGAGAGGCGGGGTGGTTCTTGGCCCCTTAGCTTTGGCCAGTGACCAGCTACTCAACGACACCCTCCTTCCTCACCTTAACCTCCAAGAAGCGATGCCCAAGAAAGGGGGGTGATGCCCCTACCTAGAAGCAGCTAGGGCGGTCGACCTACTGCACAATAGCAGATGTGTATGTGACCAGTAACCAAAGGAAAGATAAGGGTGGCTCCGGGGCACCTCGAACCAGCAATCAACACCTCCATCTCCTTCCTCCCTAGCCTGCAGCCTGACCACCTTGGCCAAGAGGCCGTTCTGCAGCCCACCAGTTGCTACGATAGTAGCTAGGGGAATTAGCTTGGGGTGCCCAGCAGCAGGAGAAGCTGCTTTGAGCTCGGCTTGGAGTTCTAAGTTCGAAATAGCAACCCTAGCCACGAGAAGCCATCCGCGTTTGAGATCCTATCTAAGCTCTCCGTTAACTTGCTACAGGTTGTTTTGAAATACCAAAGGTAGAAGACAACCAAATTCCGCCCAGAAACAGGCCCTGGACACATTTCCGGACGAATCCGGACATTCTAAATCGTTGTGAGTAGGGTTTCACTCATTTATGATGAATTAACTCTGGCGTTTGAAAATTTTGGTTAATTGCGTGTTTTTCGCGGATAACAACAGTTATCTGGCGATGGATAGTATTTGGAATTGCCCGACTTTTTATTTCACAAATCACTTCTTTAGGCTTTTGTATAACCTAGTTTATCATTTGATCAGTGTGGATTGGACCAGTAAATTTACATGGTTCATCGGAACCTAAATTGCTCATTGGATGAAGAAAGGTGCTAGATGGATGAATTCCTAGCTTAGTCTTGGATTTTCTACCCTACCTGCTCGAGATTTCTTCTCTGCGGGGTTTCATCTTCACATTAGAGGCAAGTTTTATAACTTGCTCCACGTTTATTGCTTACCATAAACTTTCTAGGACATGTTCTTGCTTGAAAATGATGATTCATGCACTAAAAAGCTATACTTGACTTATATTTCGATTTTTATAATGTTTCCTATTCTGATTTCAGTTATATATGAATTTGTGATCATGTGTGTGTTAGCACTAAGGTATAATGTGACTTGGATCAGGTTGTTTTGACAACCTATGTTCACCCCCTTAGGTCAGGTTTTGGACCAATTAGAAGTTTAATGATCAACCATTAAATACCCCACTGATGTTATCAATCCATGTTGACATTAGCTTGATATTTGATGCTAATTAAGGAATATAGTGTTGATCTAACAACCTATAGTGATTTAATGATCACTAATGATGGTGGATCAGATCTCTACAATTTATGGTGAGCTAATCATATAGTTTTAGCATCAATTAATCCTTAGACCAATGGTTTCTTAGGTCTTGATGCAATGGTCGAACATATACTGTAATTGATAGTTTAATATATGAACTTGACCCAATGGTCAAGATATAATGGTTATTCCTCTATTAAGGTGGAATGATGGCTAATGTAATATGTTAATCCTAATAATGGGATTTAGATGATTTTCTTTGTAGGATCAACTTAAGGATTTTACTTGTTGGCAATGGATGGCTTGTTTGAAATGAACAATTGATTGTGGGTTTTACCCTACTTTTAATAGAACCTTTTGTGTTGTTAATAAAGGGATGTCTAGGGTTAGATGGTGACTCTTTCTAGAGCACAAATCAAGGACTTCGTAGGTGGTTTATCCAGATGTTTACTTATGTAAACAACCAATAGTCTTGCCTTTTAATCATCCAATGGTTCTAAATGGCATTGTGGTATAGTGATATGGGTTGAATGATGATGGAACAAATGGAGGGTTACCTTAATAAGTTAGTCTTACCTATTCATTCATATAAATAGAAGGGATGATAACCATATTGTGTTCATATGTAACCCTAATTAAGTATAGCTTGTTATACCTAGCTTTAATATAACTAAATGATGATAATTGGGTATTAATAGTACTTGAATGACTAATACAATCATGGAGACTTTGTTATTATTGTTGAAACCCTAGTATGCTATAACCTGATGGTCACACCTTGATTTATGCATGGGTTCATACTTGAGAATAGTATGGAATGTGAAGGTGATGCTTCACCTTATGCATCCATGATCCAATGGGGATGTTGTGAGTTAGAGTTTGGGTATGAGTGCCGGTTAGTAACATTGATATAATTTATCATGTTGAACCTAACTCTAATGCAATTAGATAAAGATGAGTATTCATGTTTAACATTCTTATATGATGGAATGATGGTAGAATAACCTCCTTACTATGATCATAACCTTGATATGTTAATTGGTGGTTATTATAGTCACATGGTTGATACTTTCTTATGCTAAACATGTGTATAATGAATTTGATGAGAGTTAATCATATCTAAATTCCTTGCATGTTGATGTAATTAAGGAATGTTCTTAATGTTAATATATCCCTGCTATGATTGTTTATGAATACCACCTAGTTCATAAATGCAATATTGTACTGATCTGGTGTATTATATATAATTGATGTTGTTGAGCCTTGTTATAAGGCATGCAAAGATAATGATGATCTTGCAGGGAATAATATGATGGTCTTAATGACCTTTGGGCGTGGTTGAGCCCTGAATGAGGTGAAATCCTCTTATGTTCATAAGGGTTGATACCCTATGATATTGTGAAAAAGATTATTATCTTGCGATAGCATGATGACTGGTGTAGTCTCATGAGTGGCAAATGAATAGTACCATGTGATGATGAGATGAGAATTTATGTTTCACACTTTTTATATCTTTTCAAGTTTTGATATTTATATGCTTTCTAGAAGGGAATTAGGGTTTGTATGTCCACTTGTTTGATGCAGCCTTAATTCACCCAATTGGTATAACTAATCAACTCTAATCATGTAGTGCCATGTGCCATAGAACCATCTTCAGTGTCAGAACTTGCTGGATGGTGAAACGAGTATTCATAAGGGAAACTCGGAGCGCATATTGTTAAATATGCGGGGGTGGAAGGTTGAGGATATATCCTTGTCATCCACAATACAGATTGTGGAGGTTGACTATGGTCATGCCTCATACATCTGATGTGATTGAGAACGGCTGCGGTCGTGTCTCTGTGGTTATAACATGATGTGATTAGAGGACAACTACAGTTGTACCTTAGTGTTTGGGTTTGAATACCCTGGTTTCTAGTGTCGTGACCTGTACCAAGGTCGGACTAGTGGTTTTCATCTTGACTATATGTCACTGTGGTGGCAGCTTTGATTGATATGTCACTGCCTTTTTACTCGTACTGACCGGGGGGAGAGATCTTAGGATGTCGGTACTCCTAGATCTTGTACGGAATCAAATAGCCCTTCGCAGGGGTCGGTTAGACTTTGAATGGTACGATTCAAATTCCCCATGGCATAATAAAAGATGTAATACAGCCGTATAGCATATCTGTTTAGGGTTATACATGGCGTTTCACATTGGATGATAACCCTTGTTTGTTCTCTTTACATAAAGATGATGCTTAGTGCAATTAAGAAATAGTAATTATAATTATGTTGTGGATATGAATAAGACTGTAAATATGTACATACAATAGTCATGCTTATGTTGATATCTATACTGCTAATCATGATTATGTAAATACGCATGCTTATGTTGATAGCTTTGCTTATGATATTTATTTGTTCAAACTGTTAGACATGCTAATGTTGTTAGATATGCTTATGATGCTGGACTTATTCATGTTAATAGAGATAACATGCTACTAGACTTGCTTATGCTAGTTATGCATATGCTATTGAATCTCGCATACGGTTAATAAGGAAAATGATGATGGTCAGCTTGATGATGATAATTGTTATCTGCTCATTTATGTATTTTGTTAATCATCAATATTGTTGATCTTATTTGTTATATCTGATTAAACTGTTTAACTGCTTAATTACTTTAAAATGTTGTAATCAATCAACGTTGTTGATGGTTATATCACTTGTTGGGACTGGGTCTCACCCTTATGGTTCGCCACATTTTTTTAGGTAATCGGAAGTGACAAAAACAAACATGTGGCAGCCAAGAGGAGCTATGGTAATGAATATTTGATAAAGTTGATTAGATGTCTAGTTTGTTCTAGAGTCGTCCATGTACTCTCAGGTCCGGGCGAGATAAAGTTTGTATATAATGTTTCAAATGAATCAGACTTTTGTTAGCATATTAATGCTTTTTTGCGTGGTATAACATGGATACAAGAAAGATGTCGGGATCCTTCAAACGTTTCTGAGCGGGTGTTGATATTGAAATTGGTTTTAATTTACCCATATTTTTGGGTAAGTGATTAATTAGTGATTGATTGTGTTTTGTATTTTGAGTAATCTCGTTTCACGTGACGGGTCCCTACAAGGTTGGTATCAGAGCATTAGGTTCACTGAGTCTACAGGGACACTAGGACATAAGACTAGGATGATGTCTAAGTCAGGAACATGACTCAAAAATATGGTGCATACTGCCTAATCTCAGTATTTGGGTGCCCTGGCCAGGTATTCAATTATTGAAGAAAGGTAAGTATGGAACTCTTAGATTGTTATCTTTCTGATTACTCTGATCAAGTAGTCATTTTGAGACAATTTAAAGAGCATAATGAATAAGAAATCGTGGTGTAAATATCTCAATCCTACCTTAAAGAAGATGAAAATTGCACATAATCTATAAAAACTTGAATGTTTGGTAACTATAAGAGAAAGATACAACACCATAAAATCTAAATCTGAATACAAATAAGGAAAAGAGGAGTTCTTGAAGATGTGATTCAAGAAGGTAACAAAGTAAAAGATAGATAAGTCTATGCTTATAAAGTGAATCAAGGTATGAAATCCACATAAGATAGAGAGAACTCCTATAACAAGTACAAAATGAGAAGATGAATGAGAATAATGGAAAAGAAATAAGGTGGAACCTGAGTTAATCTCAGACCAACCTATGTGTGTACGAAAATATTAATGTAAAATCAGCATGGCATGTGAAAGAAATTAAGGGATATGATCCCTATTTAATGAAGCAAATGCGGAATATGAGTATTTACCTGTTGATAAGTGGTTGAAAAATATAATAAAATAAGACAACATACCCAAGTGTGATAAATAGTCGTCAAGGAAGAAGTAATGAGATGTGTTAATCGTGATAATTCCTATGCTAATGGCAAGGAACCTGAAATGAAAAAGGTAAAATGATACGTAAGAAGTTCTAACTTGCATAATGAAAATAGAATTGGTTACATTTTTGTTAGTGACCCTGAACAATGCTTCTATGATATGGGAAGTATGATTCCCTTTGTGTCTTTCCTTTCTAGGGCACATCTTTCAAGTGGATCATTACCACTTGGTATATGTGGATTCGTTCTAAACATGAGGATGTATATCTTACTATAGAATAAGGTTGTTTGGACTATGGTTCCACGATCATAAAGTTTGTGATGATTTTTCTTTTGGGCCTTCCAATAATTAGGAAGACTCCTCTTATATGTTTTGAAATTTGTTATGTTGGTAAAAGTAGATGAGATAAGGATGTAAGTTCCTTATAACACCTGAGGTGGATACCAAGGTAATGAATCCTAGTATCTAAGATGTATCAATAATATGAGAAATATGTGAAGGTTGGAGATGTTTATTAAATGAACATTCCAAGTATTCCTCTCCTATAGAGGGAGAGAGAGAGATTTTATGATGATCCTATAAATGTTGTTTGTAAGGAAAAACAAAAGTGATTCGATAATGTTGTGTATGGTTCAGTGATAGCTATGAAAGACCACTATCAGGGATAGATGGTTTGTTGGTCAATAGATATGTGATACCGTGTTCCTTTAAGATAAACTTATGATCAAATATCAATGCATAAGAGTTAGATTGGATGACATAATTCACATAACCATGATGAGTTTAGAATTATGTCCTTTAGACTAACCAATGTACCAATAGAATTTATGAATAGGAGGAACAGAGTGTTCCAGTCATGTCATACAAGTTATATCAAGCTTTGCATGATGACATGTCAAAGTATTTCAAATATGGTCAAAAATATGATCAATATTTCTTCAAAACCTTAGGGTTGCCGAAGCAGTAACTACTATGAGAACAAGTTGAATAAGAGTGAGATGGGGTTGATTAAATTTCTTAATGGGATCATGATATGTCTTCTTATGTGGGAGTTTTTGTGCTGACCCAAGATGAGATATGTATGAATGATATGACATCACCATGATATGTAGGTAACCATGTGAAGGTAATAGGATGAGGTGCAAAGGAAGTACCCATCTTTGTTTATCTTGGATTTCGGGGGCGAAATCCCTATTAGGGGTTTATAGTTGTAAGACCCCTAAACTTGTTTAAAATGTTGAACAACCTTAATTTCCATAATTTAATGCTTAGTGCATAATTAAGTTGATTAAGTTGAATTAAGCACTCACTGATGCAATTAGTGCTTTGATCGAGTGTTACAATCTAAATAGCATGTTTTCTTGCATCGAGGTTGTAGTGGATTTCGTTCTTGAAGTTTTGCAAAAAGAATCGTTCGATTTGGACCTTCGAGGCATAAGTTATGGCACTTTTATTTTTCTTGGACCTAATTTGCAAATTTTCCATAACTAATAGCCCCCTTACCCTTATCTTCCTTTTTCCCAAATTATTTCACCTGATAAAATAGGACTACCGCTTGAAAGTGGCACACAGACCAGCTACTAGCCCGATCGGCTGCAACAGAGGAGATATTAGGGGTGATTCTCAAGCCCTTAGCTCCGATTCAGCCTGGCTTCTCCTTCCCCTTCCTTCCTACCTCCTCCACGCCCTAGCGGCGCCCAGCTGCGCCCCCATCTGCCTCGACCTCTAGAAGCAGTCGGACGACCACCACAGTGGAAACAGTAGTCCGATCGAGCAAGATAAGCGGAGAGGCGGGGTGGTTCTTGGCCCCTTAGCTTCGGCCAGTGACCAGCTACTCAACGACACCCTCCTTCCTCACCTTAACCTCCAAGAAGCGACGCCCAAGCAAGGGGGGGTGATGCCTCTACCTAGAAGCAGCTAGGGCGGTCGACCTGCTGCACAATAGCAGATGTGTATGCGACCAGTAACCAAAGGAAAGAGAAGGGTGGCTCCGGGCACCTCGAACCAGCAATCAACACCTCCATCTCCTTCCTCCCTAGCCTGCAGCCTGACCTCCTTGGCCAAGCGGCCATTCTGCAGCCCACCAGTTGCTACGACAGTAGCTAGGGGAATTAGCTTGGGGCGCCCAGCAGCAGGAGAAGCTGCTTTGAGCTCGGCTTGGAGTTCTAAGTTCGAAATAGCATCCCTAGCCACGAGCAGCCATCCGCGTTTGAGATCCTCGCTAAGCTCTCCGTTAACTTGCTACAGGTTGTTTTGAAATACCAAAGGTAGAAGACAACCAAATTCCACCCGGAAACAGGCCTTGGACACATTTCCGGATGAATCCAGACATTCTAAATCTCTGTGAGTAGGGTTTCACTCATTTATGATGAAATAACTCTGGCGTTTGAAAAGTTTTGGTTAATTGCGTGTTTTTCACGGATAACAACAGTTATCTGGCGCTAGATAGTATTTGGAATTGCCCGACTTTTTATTTCACAAATCGCTTCTTTAGGCTTTTGTATAACCTAGTTTATCATTTGATCAGTGTGGATTGGACCAGTAAATTTACATGGTTCATCGGAACCTAAATTGCTCATTGGATGAATAAAGGTGCTAGATGGACGAATTCCTAGCTTACTCTTGGATTTTCTACCCTACCTGCTCGAGATTTCTTCTATGCGGGGTTTCATCTTCACATTAGAGTCAAGTTTTATAACTTGCTCCACGTTTATTGCTTACCATAAACTTTCTAGGACATGTTCTTGCTTGAAAATGATGATTCATGCACTAAAAAGCTATACTTGACTTATATTTCGATTTTTATAATGTTTCCTGTTCTGATTTCAGTTATATATGAATCTGTGACCATGTGTGTGTTAGCACTAAGGTATAATGTGCCTTGGATCAGGTTGTTTTGACAACCTATGTTCACCCCCTTAGGTCAGGTTTTGGACCAATTAGAAGTTTAATGATCAACCATTAAATACCCTACTGATGTTATCAATCAATGTTGACATTAGCTTGATATTTGATGCTGATTAAGGAATATAGTGTTGATCTAACAACCTATAGTGATTTAATGATCACTAATGATGGTGGATCAGATCTCTACAATTTATGGTGAGCTAAATTATATAGTTTTAGCATCAATTAATCCTTAGACCAATGGTTTCTTAGGTCTTGATGCAATGGTCGAACATATACTGTAATTGATAGTTTAATATATGAACTTGACCCAATGGTCAAGATATAATGGTTATTCCTCTATTAAGGTGGAATGATGGCTAATGTAATATGTTAATCCTAATAATGGGATTTAGATGATTTTCTTTGTAGGATCAACTTAAGGATTTTACTTGTTGGCAATGGATGGCTTGTTCGAAATGAACAATTGATTGTGGGTTTTACCCTACTTTTAATAGAACCTTTTGTGTTGTTAATCAAGGGATGTCTAGGGTTAGATGGTGACTCTTTCTAGAGCACAAATCAAGGACTTCGTAGGTGGTTTATCCAGATGTCTAATTATGTAAACAACTAATAGTCTTGCTTTTTAATCATCTAATGGTTCTGGATGGCATTGTGGTATAGTGATATGGGTTGAATGATGATGGAACAAATGGAGGTTTACCTTAATAAGTTAGTCTTACCTATTCATTAATATGAATAGAAGGGATGATAACCATATTGTGTTGATATGTAACCCTAATTAAGTATAGCTTGTTATACCTAGCTTTAATATAACTAAATGATGATAATTGGGTAATAATAGTACTTGAATGACTAATACAATCATGGAGACTTTGTTATTATTGTTGAAACCCTAGTATGCTATAACCTGATGGTCACACCTTGATTTATGTGTGGGTTCATACTTGAGAATAGTATGGAATGTGAAGGTGATGCCTCACCTTATGCATCCATGATCCAATGGGGATGTCGTGAGTTAGGGTTTGTGTATGAGTGCCGGTTAGTAACATTGATATAATTTATCATGTTGAACCTAACTCTAATGCAATTAGATAAAGATGAGTATTCATGTTTAACATTCTTATATGATGGAATGATGGTAGAATAACCTCCTTACTATGATCATAACCTTGATATGTTAATTGGTGGTTATTATAGTCACATGGTTGATACTTTCTTATGCTAAACATGTGTATAATGAATATGATGAGAGTTAATCATATCTAGATTCCTTGCATGTTGATGTAATAAAGGAATGTTCTTAATGTTAATATAACCCTACTATGATTGTTTATGAATACCACCTAGTTCATAAATGCAATATTGTACTGATCTGGTGTATTATATATAATTGATGTTGTTGAGCCTTGTTATAAGGCATGCAAAGATAATGATGATCTTGCAGGGAATAATATGATGGTCTTAATGACCTTTGGGCATGGTTGAGCCCTGAATGAGGTGAAATCCTCTTATGTTCATAAGGGTTGATACCCTATGATATTGTGAAAAAGATTATTATCTTGCGATAGCATGATGACTGGTGTAGTCTCATGAGTGGCAAATGAATAGTACCATGTGATGATGAGATGAGAATTTATGTTTCACACTTTTTATATCTTTTCAAGTTTTGATATTTATATGCTTGCTAGAAGGGAATTAGGGTTTGTATGTCCACTTGTTTGATGCAACCTTAATTCACCCAATTGGTATAACTAATCAAGTGTAACTCTAATCATGTAGTGCCCTGTGCCGTAGAACCATCTTCAGTGTCAGAACTTGCTGGATGGTGAAACGAGTATTCCTAAGGGAAACTCGGAGCGCATATTGTTGAATATGTGGGGGTGGCAGGTTGAGGATATATCCTTGTCATCCACAATACAGATTGTGGAGGTTGACTATGGTCATGCCTCATACATCTGATGTGATTGAGAACGGCTGCGGTCGTGTCTCTGTGGTTATAACATGATGTGATTAGAGGACAACTACGGTTGTACCTCAGTGTTTGGTTTTGAATACCCTGGTTTCTAGTGTCGTGACCTGTACCAAGGTCGGACTAGTGGTTTTCAGCTTGACTATATGTCGTTGTGGTGGCAGCTTTGACTGATATGTCACTGCCTTTTTACTCGTACTGACTGGGGGGAAGAGATCTTAGGATGCCGGTACTCCTAGATCTTGTACGGAACCGAATAGCCCTTCGCAGGGGTCGGTTGGACTTTGAATGGTACGATTCAAATTCCCCAGGGCATAATAAAAGATGTAATACAGCCGTATAGCATATCTGTTTAGGGTTAAAGATGGCGTTTCACATTGGATGATAACCCTTGTTTGTTCTCTTTACATAAAGATGATGCTTAGTGCAATTGAGAAATAGTAATTATACTTATGTTGTGAATATGCATAAGACTGTAAATATGTACATACAATAGTCATGCTTATGTTGATATCTATACTGCTAATCATGCTTATGGAAATACTCATGCTTATGTTGATAGCTTTGCTTATGATATTGATTTGTTCAAACTGTTAGACATGCTAATGTTGTTAGATATGCTTATGATGCTGGACTTATTCATGTTAATAGAGATAACATGCTACTAGACTTGCTTATGCTAGTTATGCATATGCTATTGAATCTCTCATACGGTTAATAGGGAAAATGATGATGGTCAGCTTGATGATGATAATTGTTATCTGCTCATTTATGTATTTTGTTAATCATCAATACTGTTGATCTTATTTGTTGTATTTGATTAAACTGTTTAATTGCTTAATTACTTAAAAATTTTGTAATCAATAAACGTTGTTGATGGTTATATCACTTGCTGGGACTGGGTCTCACCCTTGTGGTTCGCCACATTTTTTTTAGGTAATCGGAAGTGACAAAAACAAACATGTGGAAGCCAAGAGGAGCTATGGTAATGAATATTTGATAAAGTTGATTAGATGTCTAGTTTGTTCTAGAGTCGTCCCTGTACTCTCAGGTCCGGGCGAGATAAAGTTTGTATATAATGTTTCAAATGAATCAGACTTTTGTTAGCATATTAATGCTTGTTTGCGGGGTATAACATGGATACAAGAAAGATGTCGGGATCCTTCAAACGTTTCTGAGTGGGTGTTGATATTGAAATCGGTTTTAATTTACCCATATTTTTGGGTAAGTGATTAATTAGCGATTGATTGTGTTTTGTATTTTGAGTAATCTCGTTTCGTGTGACGGGTCCCTACAGTGACCATAGGATGTCACCATAATTTGACACCCTTGATCATGACCATGAGTTTTTATGAAGACAACACCATAGGGTTGTTGCAATGGTACCATCATCGGGTCATGGTTTATAGAAGAAATCAGCTTTCAACCCTAAAATTGACCATTGTTTGACAGGTGCTTAGCACCATAGGTTGTCAAAACATCCTGATCCAAGTCATATAATATCTTAGTAATAATTTACACATGATCACATGTTCATATATAACTAAAATCAGAACAAGAAACATTATAAAAATCAAAATCCTAGTCAAGCATAGCTTTTTAGTGCATGGATCATCATTTTCAAGCAAGAACATGATCTAGAAAGTTTATGGTAAGCAATAAACATGGAACAAGTTATAAAACTTGCCTCTAATGACAATATAAAACCCACACAGAAGCAATATCGAGCATGTAGGGTAGAAAATCCAAGAGTAAGCTATGAATTCGTCCATCTAGCACCTTTCTTCGTCAAATGAGCAAACCCTAAACATAAGGAGCAAGAAAGGTAGGGTTTTCGGGCTTTAGAGCAAATTCTACCATGGAACAGCAAGGTTTCGACCTGGAGTAAGGTCTAAGGAAGGATAAGAGCAAGAAAAACGAAGAAGGAAGGAAGAAAACAACTTGCCTTGGTCGAATTCCCTAGAAGATGACCTTGGAAACCCTATGTAAGGCTAGATGGAACCCTAGGAGACCTTCTTCTCCAAAAAGGGGTTATCTTCTACCTTAGAGTAGTTAGTTCCAAATACAAACAGAGTTAATTCGTTTCTCCAGGTTAGAGGAAAGAGAAAGCAAGCATAGTTTTTTATTTGGGCAAGGAAGAGGCAAATATAGCCCATGGATAAGGATAGAAGCAAGCACGAGGTGTAAAAGTAGCTTCCCCAAGTGTTTATGGCCTTAAACTATTGAGAATATACAAGAACACACACAAGAAGCTCCCCCACCATCCCTATTAACCTTATTAGATTTCCTTTGTCGAAATTCCCAGCCAATCACATAATTCATTAGTTGATGGCTACTAAAAGTAGCTCATCCATGAAGGGATAAACCTTAAAATACCCTTGATGAAAACACCTTCAAACCAAGGTTTAAATTGGCACCCCATGTCTCAAAAATCTCAATAATGATGATATAATATCCAAGAAGCATAATTCAAGTGATAAATTGTAGAGAAAACCTCTCAAATGGGTAAATTGTATAAAAGTCCAAAATGTGCTTAAAATTCCATAACTTGCTCAAACAGTGTCCAAATTGGACCAAATTTGAAAATTAAGCTTGTATTATGATTTAAAAGCATATAAAAAGGTTATATTAGGTTTATAAGAAATAAATTATGATAATTAATCTCATTCAACTCATTAAGTAAGTTTAGGGGCCTTACAACTATAAACCCCTAACACGGATTTTGCCCCTGAAATCCAAGGTAAACAAAGATGGGTACTTCCTCTACACCTCATCCTATTACCTTCACATGGTTACTTGCATATCATGGTGATGTCACATCATTCATACATATCTCATCTTGGGTCAACACAAAAAACCCCACATAAGAAGACATTTACAAATATGGAACATAGAAACTTGTTGTGCCACCTGTACAAATCTAATAGTAACTTTCAACTTTGGGACTTGATTGTCATCTTGAACTATTCTATATGTTGTATCACACATCACTCAGAGGCCACACTCACTGGATATTACCAAACATAAAACATCAGGTATCTATTATCATATGCAACTTTACAAGGTTTCATCTCTATGCTCCTTTAATGGTTGTTGTAATCAACAACTCAATCAACCATGTAGGCACCCCCTAGTTTTCAAGAAATTATGAGGAATATGTTTTTAGAGGATTCTCCAATCATATCAATGGTGGACTGACCATCTATTTGGTTGAAGAATCATACACTTGTATATAACTATTATCAAATATAACTTCCTGATTGTACTTGTTAGGGGTGGAGCAACAACAATGTCTTCATCTTATCAGGACTCACATAACATACTTAACAGAGGTATCATAACTCCTAGAGGATACCCTAGTCAACCCCCAACTCACTATTGTTCAACTTGTCTCATAGCTATTGCTAATTCGGAAACCCTAAGGTTTTTGAAGAAATATTGATCATATTTTTTACCATATTTGAAATAGTTTCACATGTCATCATTCAAAGCTTGATATAACTTGAATGACATGTCTAGAACACTTTGTTCCTCATATTCATAAATTCTATTTGTACATTGGTTAGTCTATAGGACATAACTCTAAACTCATCATTGTCATGTGAATTATGTCATCCAATTTAACTCTTATGCATTGATATTTTATCATAGGTTTATCATAAAGGAATACAATATCACATATCTATTAACCAACAAACCATCTATCCTTGATATTGATCTTGCCCAGCTATCACTGAACCATACACAACATTATAGAATCACTTGTGTTTTTCCTTCCAAACAACATTTAGAGGGTCATCATCAACTCTCTCTCCCTCTCTCTCAATGGAAGAGGAATGCTTGGAATGTTCATTTAATAAACATCTCCAACCTTCACATATTTCTCATATTATTAATGCATCTTAGATACAAGGATTCATTACCTTGGTATCCATCTCATGTACTATAAGCAACTCACATCCTTATATCATCTACTTTTAACAATATAACAAATATCAAGACATATAAGAGGAGTCTTTCTAATTAGTGGAAGGCTCAAAAGCAAACTCATCACAAACTTTATGATCATGGAACCATAGTCCAAGCAACCTTATGCTATAATAAGTGATCCACCTTCATGTTTGCAGTGAATCCACACATACCAAGTGGCAATGATCCACTTAAAAGTTGTTCCCTAGAAAGGAAAGACACAAAGGGAAACACACTTCCCATACCATAGTAGTATTTTTCAAGGGTCAGTCGCAAAAAGGTAACCAATTCTATTTTCATTATGCAGGTTACAACTTCTTATATACCATTTTACCTTTTTCATATTGGGTTCCTTTCCATTAGCATAGGAATCATCATGATTAACATATTTCATTACTCCTTCCTTGATGACTATTTATCACACTTGGGTATTTTCTCTTATTTTATTATATTTTTCCACCACTTATCAACAAGAAAATCATCATATTCTTCATTTTCTTCATTAAATAGGGAACATCTCTTAATTTCTTTCACATGCCATATGATTTTTCATTAACACTTTCTTACACACATAGGTTGGTATGAGATTAACTGAGGTTCCACCTTATTTCTTTGTCATTGTTCTCATTTATCTTCTCATTTTATACTTATCATTAAAGTTATCTCCGTCTTATGTGGATTTCATACCTTGAATCACTTTATAAGCATAGACTTATCTGTCTTTTACTTTATTATCTTCATGAATCACATCTTCAAGAACTCCTCTTTTTCTTATTTGTATTTAGATTTAGATACCATGGTGTTTTATCTTTCTCTTATAGTTACCAAACATTCAAGTTTTGATAGATAATGATGCAATTCTGATCTTCTTTAAGGTAGGATTGAGATATTCACACCATGATTTCTTATTCGTTATGCACTTTAGATTGTCTCAAAATGACTACTTGATCAGAGTAATCAGAAAGATAAAAATCTAAGATTCCATACTTACCTTATCTTCAATAATTGAATACCTGGCCAGGGCATCCAAATACTAAGATTAGGCAGTATGCACCATATTTTTGTGTCATATTCTTAACTTAGACATCATCCTAGTCTTAAGTCCTAGTGTCCCTATAGACTCGGTGAACCTAAAGCTCTAATACCAACCTATAAGAACCCATTACACTAAATGAGTTTACGCAAAATATAAAACACAATCAATCACTAATTAATCACATACCCAAAAATATGGATAAATTAAAATCAATTTCAACATCAACACCCGCTCAGAAACATTTGCATAAGAGCCCAACATCTTTCTTATATCCATACTATGCCAAGAATTTGATACAAATTTTTCTATCATCTTAGCCACTGCATATATACATAGGAGAACAATATTCATATATGCCACACAAACAAGTATTAATATGCTAACAAAAGTTTGATTCATTTGAAACACCATATACAAACTTTTTCTCACCCGGACCTGAGAGTACAAGGACGACTCTAGGACACACTAGACATATAATCAACTTTATCAAAGATTCATTACTATAGCTCCTCTTTGCTGACACATGTTTGTTTTTGTCACTTCCGATTACCTAAAAAATGTGCTGAACCATAAGGGTGAGACCCATGTCCCAGCAAGAGATATAACCTCCAACAACATTTATTGGTTACAACATTTTTAAGCAATTAAACAGTTAAGCAATTTAATCAGAGATAACAAATAAAATTAGCAATATTGATGATTAACAAAATACATAAAGGAGTAGATAATAACTATCATCCTTTATCTTGTTGACAATATAAGCAATTCAGTAGCATATGCAGTTCTAGCATCATGAGCAAGTCTAGTAACATAGCATAGCTAACAACATGAGCATGTCTAATTGGTTGAACATATCAACATCATAAGAAGAGCTAACAACATAAGCACAACTACCTGGATAAGAATAATTAGCAGTATATGCGTCTCTAGTTATAAAGGCATGGCTAGCATGATAAACATAACTAACAACATGAGATACCTAGCATCATGATTATAATCAATAGTAGCAGTATAGTTATCAACATAAGCATGGATATTGTATGTATGCATCTACAATCTTAAGCATATCCACAACTAAGTATATCTACTATCTCTTAATTGCACTAAGCATCATCTTTATGTAAAGATAACAAACAAGGGTTATCATGCAATGTGAAATGTTGTGTATAACCCTAAACAGATATGATATACAGTTGTATTATATCTTTTATTATGCCCTAAGGAATTTGAGGATACCACTCAAAACCCAACTGACCACTGCTAAGTCGAAATCAGTGACATACAAGATTTAGAAAGAGTCGGACTCCTAAGATCTTCTCTGCCCCTGGTCAGTACGGGTCCGCCACAGCGACACATAAGGTCAAGTTTCTAACAGCCTAGTCCTTCCTTAGCACAAGTCACGGCACTAGTGAAAGTAGGTGGGTATGAATACCCTACCATCTGAAGTTGTCCTCCAATCTTATCACACATATAATCACCGAGACACGACCACAATCGTTCTCAATCACATCAAATGTATGAGGCATGACCATAGATAACCTCTACAATCTGCATTTTTGATGATAAGGATATATCCTCAACTTGCCACCCCCACATACTCAATAGTATGCGCTCTGAGTTTTCCTTAGGAATACTCATTTCACCATCTGGAAAACTCTGACACTTAGATGGATCTATGGCACAAGGCGCTATATGATTAGAGTTTCACTTGATTAGCTATGTCGATTGGGTGAATTAAGGCTGCATCAAACAAGTGGACATACGAACCCTAATTCACTTCTAGCAAGCATATAAATATCACAAATTTGAAAAGATATAAAATGTGTGAAACATAATTTCTCATCTCATCATCACATGGTACTATTCACTTTCCATTCACGAGACCACACTAGTCATCATACTATCACAAGATAATAATCTTTTTCAAAATATCACAGGGTATCAACCCTTATCAACATAAGATGATTATGTTGACCTAGGTGTTGCACATTGCCCATATTTTGATAATGACTTAACCATTCCATTCATATGTATCTAACAAATCTATTTGAGATCATTGCAGATATTAGATACAAGAAAAGAATCTCTTTTATCTCCATAGCTTCTCTTCCGGCACATGCAAAACATGTGACTTTTAACCGCTTTGTAATATAGCCCTTAGAGGCTTAGAACATTTTATGTAATCACTCATAATCATGTTTTGCATTGTATCTAAGATGGATAAAATGATTGGGACTCAAAAATCCATCGTTTGTACAGTTTATGAAAATTCCAAAATACCCTTAACAGGGATTTTGTCGGCCGAATTACAAACTCGGCCGATCCATGTATTGTGGAATTTTCTGGGCTGTCGGCCGAGTTTCCAACTCAGCCGATCCCTGTTCGGTCGAGTTTCAATGATAGGAAACTCGGCCGATCCACTGGTCAGTCAAGACTGAAGGTCGACTGATCGGTCGAGTTTCCCCATGGAAACTCGGCCGACAGTCTGCCTCTCAGACTTGTCGTCTAGTGTGTCGGCCGAGTTGCCTTTAATGAAACTCGGCCGATCGAACTGTACTGGAATGCAGAAAAAGCAATTCCAACCGTTGGAGAAGTTGGTGGGACTCAAAATAGATCCGTTGCAAGTTGTAAAACGGCTAGTTTGTGCCACTTAACTCACCCAACCTCAAAGGGACACCCTCAACTATAAATAGGACCTCTTGGACTTCATTCCAAGGTTGCTCATTCACATATGCTTGGTCCTTGCCTTAGTTGAGTGGTTTCTAATCCTTTGAGCCCCTTTCTCTCTCTACCTTCAAAGCAAATTCGTGAGTATGAGTGAGTTAGGATCCCATGTATGAGAGCTATCATTTGTAATCTTGTAAAGCTCTCCTTTCCACTTCTCCCATCTCCATTCTCTATGAAGATTGATTGAAGTTTCTTCTCCGAGTGAAAGAGAAGAAGGTTGCTGTTCTTCCCCAAGTGAAGGAGAAGAAGGCTAGCTTCTCCAGGCCTCCGAGTGAAGGAGGAAGGTGCTAAAGCTCTCCAAGTGAAGGAGAGGTGCAAGGCAAAGCTCAAGCAAGATGGGTAATTCCTGCAAGGCCGAAGACTAGAGCAAGAGTAGGTAAGTCCTTTGAAGAAGGCTGAAGACTACTTGCTTGGTGGGTAAGTCCTTGGTGAGGTAGAAGATCTTGGCTTGATATATAAGTCCTTGGATGGTTGGTAGTTGTAGCTTGTAATCTTATTGTGTGAGATATATATAAGAGAACCAAGTTACAAATCCTAGAGCCTAACCAACTCTAGGTAGTGGACTGACATTGCTCCTAAGTTTAGGACATGGAACCACTCTAAACCACCTGTCCAAGTGCATGATTTCCTTGTCTCTTATCCTTGCTTTGTATGCTAGTTTAGGACATCAAATTGCTGTTTTGAATTGTGTTCTGCACTTAATATAATTTGGTGGTCTAATCACTTTTGTGAAGTTTGTGAAGCTCTATTCAACCCCCCCTTCTAGAGCCCATTGATCCAACAAGTGGTATCAGAACAGGTCTTCTCCAAGCTACTTCAACAAGTAGGAGAAGATGGGCGATTCAGCTCTTGGGTCACTCAATCTTGAAGGAAGCTTCTCCATGAGACCCCCGGTCTTCGACAGCACAAACTTCCTATATTGGAAGAGAAGGATGCAATTCTACATCCAAGGTGTGAGCTACGAGATGTGGAAGATAGTCCATCTCAAGTATGAAGAGCCAAAGGGGGACATCACCACGTGGACGGAAGACGAGATGAAGCGTGCTCAACTCAATGCTAAAGCCATTAGCATCATCTACGCCGCCCTCTCTCCATCGGAGTTCAACCGCATCTCTTCATGGGACACGGCTCATGAGATTTGGCACAAGCTATGTGTCACATATGAAGGGACGGAGCAAGTCAAGGAGGCCAAAATCTATATGCTTGGTGGCCTACTTGAGAATTTCAAGATGGGGAAGAATGAAAGAGTTGCGGACATGTACACAAGGCTAAACGTCATCCTCAACAGTCTTGTAGCCCTTGGGAGTGTCATGGATAGAGGTACCATCAATGCAAAGATCTTGAGATCTCTTCCAAAGAGATGGGAGCCAAAGGTCACTTCAATTGAAGAAGTCTACAAGCTGAGCGAGTTGTCAACCGAGGAGCTGGTTGGTAATCTCCAAGCACATGAACCAAGGCTCGACAAGCAAGAGGAAGAGGAGAAAAGAGAAGAGAAGGAGTCCAAGAAGATGAAGGACACAGCCTTCAAAGCTCAAGTTGAAGAAATGATGCGGCAACAACAACTTGCCATGAAGTCTCCCTGCCCTTCCTCAAGCGAAGATGAAGGTGCAAATGATCATGAAGCCAACTATTCAAAAGGAAGACACTTCAAGGGCAAGCCATCATCCTCCACTCCTAGATGCTACGAGTGTGGTCAAAAGGGCCACTACAAGAATGACTGCCCAAAAGCCAAGAAGGGCTATCATAAGAGCAGCCACAAGAAGGATGACAAATACAAAAGAGAAGCCAAGTACAAGAAGAAGAACAAGAAGGAGAGAAGACCCAAAGATGCAGCTCATGCGGCATGGGAGGAGTCCTCTACTTCAAGTTCCTCAAGCTCCGAGGATGGTGAATGTCACCTTGCACTCATGGCTTCTACTAGTGAAGAAGTAATTGAGGTAAGTGAGGTAAGCAAGGTAAGTGATGAAAGTTTACTTGATTTATCTAAGGAAACTCTCATTGAAATGCTTAATGATTGTCAATCATCTTTTGCTAAATGTAAAGCTAAAAGAAAAAGATTAGGAAAGATAGTTGATGATCTCTATGCCAAGATTGACATTCTAGATCAAAATGAGAAATTACATCTTGATAGCATAGATTCTTTACAAGGGCAATTTCTAGACCTTGAACTTCAATACAATGGAGTAGAGGTTGAGAATGGTACTTATCTTAAAACTATTGAAAATCTTAAGATAGAGAACCAAAATTGCCTAGATGAGCTAGATGTTCTAAAAACTGAAAATGTTGAACTTAAGCTTATTGATGATGCTAGAAGAAATGAAGTGTATGCTTATCAAAGAGAAATTGTTGTTCTTAAATCTGAAAATGCTAAACTTCTTGCACAAACAAATGATTTATCTTCTAGACCTATCTTGCCTAGAAATGAAGTTGCTAACTTAACTCTTGAAAAAGACTCTCTTCTTACTAAAGCCCTCTGTCTTGAGGCCGACCTGTTGCATGCTAGAGAAGATCTTGCTAGTTTATCTACTACCATTACAAATCTTAGTGATGATAATGCTAAATTAAGATCTACTTTGCAAAGGTTTCTTTCGGGTAAGAAGTCTCTAAATGATGTTCTAGAGCACTCTACCAAACAAGTTGGTACTAGTGGTCTAGGATACAATGCGACTACTCCAAAAGGTAAGAAGAAGAAAAAGGGTAAGAAAAAGAGTGTGGAAACTCCAATTTTCAATGGAGAGTCTTCCGGCTCTAAAAATCCCATGGTATGTATGCATTGCAAATGTGATGATCATTATTCTACCTATTGTCCTTACAAGCCTAAGGGGACCAACCCAAATATGAAATGGGTCCCCAAGCTAACCCCGGACCCCAAAGTTTGAGTTGGGTTCCGACATCCTCTTTTCTTGCAGGTCACAAAGAAATGGATTGTTGATAGTGGCTGCTCTAAGCACATGACTGGAGAAATCAGCCATTTCAACAAATTTGTGAAGAAGAAAGGAGGATCGGTAACCTTTGGGGACAACAAAAAGGGTAAGGTTATAGGTGAGGGTGATGTAGGTAATGATTTGTGCATTAAAAATGTTTTGCTTGTTGATGGCCTACATCACAACTTGATTAGTGTTAGCCAATTATGTGATAATGGTTATCTTGTGCTCTTTACTTCCTTAGAATGCTTGCTTCTAGATTCCCTGTCCTATAATGTCATATATAAGGGAACTAGAAATGGTAATCTATATGTGATAGTTCTTGATGCTTTAAAGCCCATACTAAATAGATGCTTAGTCGTGGATAAAAACGATCTTTCGCTTTGGCATCGACGTTTGGGTCATGTGAACTTGCATCAAATGAAGAAACTAGACAAAAAGGACTTGGTTCGAGGACTTCCCAAATTGGATTTTGAAAAGGATGAGGAATGTCAACCTTGTACCCAAGGGAAACAAACCAAATCCTCTTTCAAGTCCAAAGGGGTCATGAGTACCAAGAAAGTTCTAGAGCTTCTTCATATTGATCTCTTCGGACCTATGAGAACACAAACGCTTCGCGGCTCCAAGTATTGTCTTGTTATCGTCGATGATTTTTCTAGATATACTTGGACTTTCTTTCTTGTTTCCAAAAGCGACACCCTTGACGTTTTCTTGAGCTTTTGCAAACGAGTCGAAAACGAAGCTTCTTGTCGTGTTGTTTCCATCCGTAGTGATCATGGGGGAGAGTTTGAAAATGATCTTTTTGAACGTTTTTGTGAAATATCGGGTTATTCGCACAATTTCTCTTCTCCTCGCACACCCCAACAAAATGGAGTTGTTGAGAGGAAGAATAGATCGCTACAGGAAATGGCTAGGACCATGCTTCTTGAGTATGACACTCCTAAGAAGTTTTGGGCTGAAGCCGTTAGCACCTCATGTTTTGTGCAAAACCGAGTTTTCACTCATCCGACTTTTAAGAAAACCCCCTATGAACTATGGCGTGGTAGGAAGCCGTCGATTGATTTCTTTCATGTGTTTGGATGTCCATGTTTTGTTTTGAACACCAAGGACTCTCTCGACAAGTTTGATCCGAAATCCTACAAGGCTTTCTTCCTAGGCTATAGCACTACTAGCAGGGCTTTTAGAGTGTTTAACATTGAACTATCTAAAATAGAAGAATCCATAAATGTTAAATTTATTGAAACTAACCTTGGTATTGGCAAGCATTTGGGTGATGATGATGTTGCAGATGAAATCATTCCTATCTTAAAAGAGCTCAACATCAAAGACAAAGGCAAGCAGGTTGAAGAAGAAGAAAAAGAAGAAGAAAGGAAGGATCCCACTCCCCGCTTTGCAAAGAATCACCCCAAGGAGTTGATCATTGGCAATCCGTTTGAAAGAGTGAGGACACGGGCTGCACACAACAAAGAACAAGCAGATAGTGCCTTCATCTCTCAACTGGAGCCAAAGAACATCAAGGAGGCCCTTGGTGATGATGAGTGGATCTTTGCCATGCAAGAAGAGCTTGAGCAGTTTGAGAAGAACCGTGTGTGGACCTTAGTGCCAAGACCAAATGATAGAAAGATCATTGGTACCAAATGGGTCTACCGCAACAAGCTTGATGAGCAAGGAAAAGTGGTAAGGAACAAAGCAAGGTTAGTAGCTCAAGGTTATAATCAACAAGAAGGTATTGATTTTGATGAAACCTATGCTCCCGTTGCTAGATTAGAATCTATTCGTATGCTACTTGCCTTTGCTAGTCATAAAAATTTCTTGCTTTATCAAATGGATGTTAAAAGTGCGTTTTTGAATGGTACAATCGAGGAGGAAGTATATGTTGCTCAACCTCCAGGCTTTGAAAATGATAAGTTACCCAATCATGTGTATTTCTTGCAAAAAGCTCTCTACGGACTCAAACAAGCACCTCGAGCTTGGTATGAGAAACTAAAGAACTTTTTGTTAGATAACGGGTATATCATGGGAAAAGTTGATTGTACTTTGTTTCTAAAACACACTTCTACCCATTTTCTCATAATTCAAATATATGTGGATGATATTATATTTGGCGGAACTGACCTTGATCTTTGCAAAGAGTTTGGTTCTCTTATGCAGAGTGAATTCGAGATGAGTATGATGGGTGAGCTGACCTTCTTCCTCGGCTTCCAAATCAAACAGACCAAGGAGGGTAACTTCATCAACCAAGGCAAATATACACTTGAACTTCTTAAACGCTTTGGGATGGAGAACATGAAGCCAATGGATACACCCATGTCAAACACTGCCAAACTTGACAAGGATGAAGAAGGTGAGAAGGTAGATGAGAAGCTCTATAGAGGTATGATCGGAAGTTTACTTTACTTAACTGCCTCTAGACCTGATATAATGTTTAGTGTTGGCTTGTGTGCTCGCTTTCAATCAAGCCCTAGGAAATCACATCTTATTGCTGTCAAGAGGATTTTGAGGTACTTAGCCAAAACTCCAAATTTTGGACTATGGTACCCTAAGTCAAGGGACTTTACTCTTGTAGCATATAGTGATGCTGACTACACAGGTTGCTTGATTGATAGAAAGTGCACAAGTGGCACTTGCTTCCTCTTGGGACCATGCTTGGTGTCTTGGTTCTCCAAGAAACAGAGCACAGTGGCATTATCAACTACCGAAGCTGAATACATTGCAGTCGGAAGTTGTTGTGCTCAGGTCCTATGGATGAAGCAAATGCTCCAAGACTTTAACATTCATTTTGATGCTTCTCCTATTTACTGTGATAATACTAGTGCAATAAATCTTTCTTATAATCCAATATTGCATAGTAGAGCTAAACACATAGAAGTTCGCCATCATTTTCTCCGTGATCACATTGTCAAAAAGGATATTTATATCACACATGTGGATACGAAAAATCAGTTGGCGGACATTTTCACTAAACCGCTTGCTAGAGAACAATTTAATTTTATTAGATCAAAATTGCTTATAACCTCTCTTGATGATGTTGAATTGCTCTCTAATTAGTTGGTTACATCTTATGTGTGTTGCTCTTGCTTATAAATGCTTTGATTGCTAAAAATGCTTGTTTTTGATAAAATTTTATCTTGTTTCTATCTCTTCTTCGGGCTTTTCTCGCAAATCGGGTTTTAATCAACAAATAGTACCCTATGATGATGGGAATGTGCCTAAGTATGCTTAATATACAACCTAGTCCAATCAGAAAAATTGCTTTAGGTCGTTTGAGGCTAGGGCTAGAATCTAGTTTTTTCCACATCAGGGATTCTGTCGGCCGAGTTGGAAACTCGGCCGATCGGTCGGGACAGGGCACCTGTGTGTTCTGTCGGCCGAGTTTCCTCTCCCTGGAACTCGGCCGATCGACGGCAGACGGGTTTAATATATATAGGAATCGGCCGACTTGCTCCCTCTCAACTAGAGCAAACTCGACCGAACCCTAGCCGCCCAGCTCGACCCTTCCTCCCCTGGTGCTCTCTTCTCTCTCTCCGGCCGTTTTTGCCCCCAAATCGGTTCGTTCGTGTGCCCTTGCTGCTCTTGAGGTGCCGCCTGTTCTCTCTCTCCGGCCGTTTTTGCCCCCAAATCGGTTCGTTCGTGTGCCCTTGCTGCTCTTGAGGTGCCGCCTGTTCTCTCTCTCCGCGTGGATCGGCTCCGTTGCCTCGTTCTCCTCTCCCATGAGGTCCCAACGCCGAAAACGTGTTGTTCCTCTCCCTTCCCCTGCGGTTCCTCTAGCGCCGAGGTATATCTCGTTTGATAATCTATCTTTTGTCGACAATGCTGCGGTTGCTCGCTACAAAGAGCTCCTTCCTCGCTCTCCCTTTCCTTTTCGAGCTCTTTATCAGCCGCATACCTACCATGCCGACCTTTTCGACGCTTGTAAAATCCTTCGCACACATCATCTTGAAGCCTTTTGTATTGAGGATGCCCGTTTTCATAATCTCAAGTATAGCACCAAAGCCGTCCGTCAATTCTACGCTAACTTGCGGTGGAATTATGACTCTTTGGTTCCCCCTTCGGACACCTCAATCGTTTTGACGTCTATGATCGCTGGCCAACCTTTCCATATCACCGAACGATCCTTCAATCTTTATCTCAACGGAGATGTTGGCTCGGCGTCGTGGATTTCCGATTACCCAAATTATTTTGATCTTCTGCACCCCGAGGACATCTATAAGGCACTCGAGGTTGACTTGACTAACATTCATAAGTTTCTCAAGCTCCCCGATTTTCCCTATAGAAAGAAGGGCACTTTGCCATCGTCCGCCCTGTCCTCCTCTCGCCGTGTTTTGGCGTTCGTTCTCAGCTGTAATGTCCACCCCAAGAAAAACCAAACGGATATCGCTGAGAACACAGCTATGATGCTGTATCTGCTTTTGAACACCCATGGAGTCAAATGGGCCCGGTATATCCTTCACCACATGACCTGTTTTGACTCCGGAAAGAACACAAAGGGCACCCATCTTCCTTATCCTGCCCTAATTTGTGGTCTTTTCCAATCTGCTACTGGTAAATCTCTTTTCACCGACTTTCTCTACCGTCCTGATCGGAAAGGAGTTTATATCAGTGAGACCACTCTTCAGAAGAGTGTCCCTACCTCTGGTGCATCATCTTCTTCTGCTCCACCTCCACCTCCACCATCATCTGATGCTCCACCACCTCCTCCTGAGCCATCTTTCCGACCTCCTCCGCAGCCGGCTTATGCTGACTTCCATGTCTCCAATGAGGCCCTCATGGGGTACCTCATGCATCAGCAAGCCTACAACATGCAGGTCCAGCAACATCACCATCAGGATCTGTGCCACATCATGTCATCCATGTCTTTATCTTGCCCGCAGCCCTACCCCACCTACGAGCCCTACCCCAGTGGCGACTACGCTTCTTATGCGTATAGTCAGTTCTACCCACCTCCACCACCCTCTGCTTCCGCTGATCACTCTGCAGGTGGATATACTCACTCTTCACCGGTTCTGGCGCTTCCAGGTGGCCGTTTGTCTGAGCTTCTGGCTCAGTACTCTTCTTCTGCTCCCCCCATTGAGGTTGCTTATGAGCTACATGCTCTTGGCATGACTTGGGCTGAGCAGAGTGCGCGGTGGCCTGGACGTGCTTTTGGTCCTCCCGACGAGGATATGGCTGATCAGGATGATGCTGACACTGACGCTGATGAGGCTACTGCGACGGATGCCGAAGACGATGACGATGACGATGCCGATGCTGAAGACGAGGCTACACCAGCTGCTGCTCCTCCTTCCGATGATGGCGATGAGGACTACCAGCCCGATGAGGACATGGAGGCTGCCGTTGATGATGTTGACATAGATTAGTATAGCTTAGAGTAGATGTGTCTAGATTAGTCTCGGATGACCATGATATATCTCTTTGGACTATGATTGTATTATTTACATTAGGCACATCATCTGAGTTGTACTATTGCTACTCCATTCGTTCGTGTAGTTTTTGTCTTATGTTTTCTTTTGGAAACACTTTGTATGGTTTATCTTATAGTGTGTTCCATATTTTGATGAATGACAGGTTTCTGATTTCATGCTTTATCTTGATATTTTATCTGTTTCTCTATGTTTTGGTTGATTGAGTGTTTGGAGAAGACCTTGCTTTTATGCTCTTCTACACCCCCCTGCCTTTTTGAGATGACAAAGGGGGAGAAAGACCTCAATCATATTGTTTTTATTGCTTGTATGGTTCTTTTCTTGTCTATAAACTGAAATGCATCTAGACTTGTTTAGAATCATATAGTATCTATATATGCTATGTCTGCTTGTGTGTTAACTAACTATGCAGGAACGAGTAAGCATGAATTGAGGGGGAGCATTACAAATTGATCATATTTGCATCCCCTTGCAATTCCCTAAAGAAAAGGTATAATTTTCACATTCTTTTCAATATGTTGAGGAATGGTTTGTCATTGTCAAAAAGGGGGAGAATGTTGACCTAGGTGTTGCACATTGCCCATATTTTGATAATGACTTAACCATTCCATTCATATGTATCTAACAAATCTATTTGAGATCATTGCAGATATTAGATACAAGAAAAGAATCTCTTTTATCTCCATAGCTTCTCTTCCGGCACATGCAAAACATGTGACTTTTAACCGCTTTGTAATATAGCCCTTAGAGGCTTAGAACATTTTATGTAATCACTCATAATCATGTTTTGCATTGTATCTAAGATGGATAAAATGATTGGGACTCAAAAATCCATCGTTTGTACAGTTTATGAAAATTCCAAAATACCCTTAACAGGGATTTTGTCGGCCGAATTACAAACTCAGCCGATCCATGTATTGTGGAATTTTCTGGGCTGTCGGCCGAGTTTCCAACTCAGCCGATCCCTGTTCGGTCGAGTTTCAATGATAGGAAACTCGGCCGATCCACTGGTCAGTCAAGACTGAAGGTCGACTGATCGGTCGAGTTTCCCCATGGAAACTCGGCCGACAGTCTGCCTCTCAGACTTGTCGTCTAGTGTGTCGGCCGAGTTGCCTTTAATGAAACTCGGCCGATCGAACTGTACTGGAATGTAGAAAAAGCAATTCCAACCGTTGGAGAAGTTGGTGGGACTCAAAATAGATCCGTTGCAAGTTGTAAAACGGCTAGTTTGTGCCACTTAACTCACCCAACCTCAAAGGGACACCCTCAACTATAAATAGGACCTCTTGGACTTCATTCCAAGGTTGCTCATTCACATATGCTTGGTCCTTGCCTTAGTTGAGTGGTTTCTAATCCTTTGAGCCCCTTTCTCTCTCTACCTTCAAAGCAAATTCGTGAGTATGAGTGAGTTAGGATCCCATGTATGAGAGCTATCATTTGTAATCTTGTAAAGCTCTCCTTTCCACTTCTCCCATCTCCATTCTCTATGAAGATTGATTGAAGTTTCTTCTCTGAGTGAAAGAGAAGAAGGTTGTTGTTCTTCCCCAAGTGAAGGAGAAGAAGGCTAGCTGCTCCAGGCCTCCGAGTGAAGGAGGAAGGTGCTAAAGCTCTCCAAGTGAAGGAGAGGTGCAAGGCAAAGCTCAAGCAAGATGGGTAATTCCTGCAAGGCCGAAGACTAGAGCAAGAGTAGGTAAGTCCTTTGAAGAAGGCTGAAGACTACTTGCTTGGTGGGTAAGTCCTTGGTGAGGTAGAAGATCTTGGCTTGATATATAAGTCCTTGGATGGTTGGTAGTTGTAGCTTGTAATCTTATTGTGTGAGATATATATAAGAGAACCAAGTTACAAATCCTAGAGCCTAACCAACTCTAGGTAGTGGACTGACATTGCTCCTAAGTTTAGGACATGGAACCACTCTAAACCACCTGTCCAAGTGCATGATTTCCTTGTCTCTTATCCTTGCTTTGTATGCTAGTTTAGGACATCAAATTGCTGTTTTGAATTGTGTTCTGCACTTAATATAATTTGGTGGTCTAATCACTTTTGTGAAGTTTGTGAAGCTCTATTCAACCCCCCCTTCTAGAGCCCATTGATCCAACAGATTACACCTCATTCAGGGCTCAACCATGCCCAAAGGTCATTAAGACCATCATACTATCACAGGATATAAATCCTTTTTACAATATCACGTGGTATTAACCCTTATCAAAACAAGAGGATTACACCTCATTCAGGGCTCAACCATGCCCAAAGGTCATTAAGACCATCATATTATTCCCTGCAAGATCATCATTATTTTTGCATGCCTTATAACAAGGCTCAACAAGATCACTAATATATAATACACCATATCAGTACAATATTGCATTAATGAACTAGGTTATATTCATAAACAATCATAGCAGGGTTTTATTAACATTAAGAACATTCCTTTATTACATCAACATGCAATGAATCTAGTTATGATTAACTCTCATCATATTCATAATGCACATGTTTAGCATAAGAAACTATCAACCATGTGGCTATGATAACCACCAATTAACATACCAAGGTTATGATCATGTTAAGGAGGTTATTCCACCATCATTCCATCGTATAAGAATGTTAAACATGAATACACATCTTTATCTATTTGGATTAGAGTTATGTTCAACATGATAAATTATATCAAGGTTACTAAATAGCACTCATACCCAAACCCTAACACAACATCCCCATTGGATCATGGATGCATAAGGTGAAGCATCATTATCACATTCCATACCATTCTCAAGTATGAACCCACACATAAATCAATGTATAATGATTGGGTTATAGCATAGTATGGTTTCAACAATAGTAACAGAGTACTTCATGATTGCATTAGTCATTCAAGGACTATTCATACCCAATTACCATCATTTAATTATATTAAACCTAGGTATAACAAGATATACCTCATTATTGTTACATATCAACACAATATGATTATCATCACTTCTATTCATATGAGTGAATCGGTAAGACTACCTTATTAAGGGTAACCCTCCGTTTGTTCCATCATCATTCAACCTGTATCACCATACCACAATGTCACCCAGAACCATTAGATGTTTAAAAGGTAAGACCTTTAGTTGTTTACATAAGTAAACACCTTAGATAAACCACCTATGAAGTCCTTGATTTGTGCTCTAGAAATAGTCACCATCTAACCCTAGACATACCTTGATTAACAACACAAAAAGTTCCATTGAGAGTAGGGTAAAACCGACAATCGACTGTTCAGTTAAAACAAGCCATCCATTGTCAACAAGTAAGCTCCTTAAGTTGATCATATAAAGGAAACCATCTAAATTCCATTATTAGTACCAACATATTACATTATCCATCATTCCACTTTATTGGAGGAATAAACATTAGATCTTAACCATTGGGTCAGTCAATATATTAAAACCATCAATTACAGTATAAGTATAGGTTCAACCATTGCATCAAGTGACCCAAGAAACCATTGGTCTAAGGCTTAATTGATGCTAAATCTATATGATTAACTCCCCATAGATTGTAGCAACCTGATCCACCATAATTAGTGATCATTAAATAACATAGGTTGTTAGATCAATACTATATTCATTAATCTGCATCAAATATTAAGCTAATGTCATCATTGATTGATAACATCAGTAGGGTACTTAATGGTTGATCATTATACTTCTAATTGATCCAAAACCTGACCTAAGGGGGTGACCATAGGTTTTCACCATCATTTGACACCCTTGATCGTGACCATGAGTTGTTATGAAGACAACACCATAGGGTTGTTGCAATGGTACCATCATCGGGTCATGGTTTATAGAAGAAATCAGCTTTAAACCCTAAAATTGATCATTGTTTCATAGGTGTGTAGCACCATAGGTTGTCAAAACAAGCTGATCCAAGTCATATAATAACTTAGGAATAATGTATACATTATCACAGGTTCATATATAACTGAAATCATAATAGGAAACATTATAAAAATCGAAATCCTAGTCAAGCATAGCTTTTTAGTGCATGGATCATCATTTTCAAGTAAGAACATGATCTAGAAAGCTTATGGTAAGCAATAAACGTGGAGCAAGTTATAAAAATTGCCTCTAATGAGAAGATAAAACCCCACACAGAAGCAATCTCGAGCAGGTAGGGTATAAAATCCAAGAGTAAGCTATGAATTCGTCCATCTAGCACCTTTCTTCGTCAAATGAGTAAACCCTAAACATAAGGAGTAAGAAAGGTAGGGTTTTAGGGCTTTAGAGCAAATTATACCATGGAAAAGCAAGGTTCCAACCTGGAGGAAGGTATAAGGAAGGATAAGAGCAAGAAAAATGAAGAAGGAAGGAAGAAAACAACTTGCCTTGGTCGAATTCCCTAGAAGATGACATTGGAAACCCTAGGTAGGGCTAGATGGAGCCCTAGGAGACCTTCTTCTCCAAAAAGGGATTGTTTTCTACCTTAGAGCAGTTGGTTCCGTAGACAAACAGAGTGAATTCATTGCTACAGTTAGAGGAAAGAGAAAGCAAGCATAGTTTCGTATTTAGGCAAGGAAGAGGCAAATATAGCCCATGGGTAAGGATAGAAGCCAGCATGAGGTGTAAAAGTAGCTTCCCCATGTGTTTATGGCCTTAAACTATTGAGAATATACAAGCACACACACAAGCATCTCCCTCACCGTCCCTATTAACCTGATTGTAATTTCTTTGTCGAAATTCCTAGCCAATCACATAATTCATTAGTTGATAGCTACTAAAAGTAGCTCATCCGTGAAGGGGTAAGCCCTAATATACCCTTGATGAAAACACCTTCAAACCAAGGTTTAAATAGGCACCCCATTGCTCAAAAAGCTCAATAATGATGATATAATATCCAAGGAACATAATTTAAGTGATAAATGGCAAAGAAAACCTCTCAATTAGGTAAATTGCATAAACGTCCAAAATGTGCCTAAAATTGCATAGCTTGCTCAAACAGTGTCCAAGTTCAACCAAATTTGAAACGTAAGCTTGTCTTATGATTTGAAAGCATATCACAAGGTTATATTAGGGTTATAAGAATTGAATTATGATAATTAAGCTCATTCAAGTCATTAAGTAAGTTTAGGGGCCTTACAGGATTTGTCGCATAGTGCCATTGGTTGAGTTATCTTTATTGAAACTCAACTGACAAAATTGTAATGAATGTGCAAAAAAGGTGTTACTAGTCATTGGAGTATTGTAGAGCTTGAAAAAATATCAGTTGCAACACCCCAAGAGACTAGAATTCATTCTTAAGTGCTTCTACTGGCTAGTAGGCATCCTCAACTATATATAGGACCCCTTGGGCTTCATCCCATGGTTAGACAAGCACAATGAAGGTCCATGTATTATAGTTGAGTGCCTCCAAGAGCCTCCTTCCACTCTCAAGCTTAATCACTTGATACATTCATTAGAGTGAATAGGAAATTTTTAGGAGAGGTGGTCGTATATGTATATCTTGTGAGGCTCTCATTTCCTACACCTCACAATCTCTCTTTCTACCATGAAGATGAAGGTTTTCTCTCTTGGATAAGAGAGGTGAAGAAGAATAAGAAGAAGGGAAGGAGTCCCTTGGTGAAAGATTCTCCTTGGAAAAGCTGAAGTCAAAGGTGGAAACTCCAAGTCAAGAGTGGGTAATTCCTTGAAGGTGGAAGACTTGTTGCAATAGTGGGTAAGTCCTTGGTGAAGGAGGAAGACTCGTTGCAAGAGTTAGTAAGTCATTGGCAGGGTACAAGACTCTTGGTCATGGATAGGTAAGTCCTATGTAAGGTTATTGGCTCCCTTGTCCTCGAAGGGAAGGCTAGGTATCGTTATCCTGGAAAAGGAAGGTCATATGTTGTAACTCTTAAAATGGAATTTAAGGAGTGAGTCATGGTTAAAAATCCTAGAGGTTGACCTCTCTAGGTATTGGACGTACCTCTCCTAGCTTGGAGTTCTGAACCACTATACATAGCTTTTGTTAGTTGTACTTGTTCAATCTCTCTTACCCTTATTATCCATGTTTAGTTGCACTCAAATTTCATATAAGAAATCTTATCTTGTGGTATACATTGAAGGTCTAATGAATTTGTTTTAAGTGTTTATAGCTCTATTCACCCCCCCCCCTCTATAGCCCATCATTGATCCAACAATTGGTAATAGAGTAGGTCTTATCCAAGGAATACTTCTACAAGTAGGAGAAGATGGGCGATTATCAAAGTTGAGAATAGGGTTAAGTGCATCATGGAGACCTCTTCAACTATAAAAGGGATATCCACCATTAATCAAAGATTCATATTGTAGCAAGTTCCTAGTACAATTCACCAACATTAATGGGAGATCTAAGTGGTACATAGTTTAGTTGCCACTCAGTAAGTCAACACTTGTGGAACCATTGAAGTAGAAAGTTTAAGCATGAGTGATTTGACTTTCTACCTAATTACCTAGGTTCATAAGAGGAGCCCAATTTTTATCTGGTCGGTTAATATAGCTACTAAGGACTAATGTGGTGTAGCCCACTATAGACCGGGTAACTAGTTTGCAGTCTTAGAATCACAAGTCAACTTTTAATTCATGTATACTGAGAATGAAGCTTGTGGTGATGCTTCCATATGTTTTCATACACGTCATATGGGTCTAGGGCATCGTTAAAGTAATTCCAAGATTAATTAGTTAGACTAAGAATTTATTGTTTGCTTGTTCCTAGTGTTTTTTTCATTTTATGGATTTGGCACTATTTCTCATTCAATTCAGTGTCTAATGGTTTTGTTATCATTACATGTTGCAATTCACGACAATAACATTATTTGTATTATCTTGTCTATTTGATGAGTTCCCATCCACTAAGACAGTAGATCACACTCTATTGAAAAAAAATTCAAGTAATTGTTTGGTCTTGGAGATTAATAAAGATTAGGGGGAGTCCTTCCATAGATTAATGTTAGCAGCATTATAAGGAAGAATTAGATAGTCTCACGCCATGTCAACTCTTGGTCCCATAGTGGGAAACTGAAGAGTTGTACTAGTTAAGTGATAAAGTATTGTAATTTCCTTCCTTGTAATTAGTTGTAAAATATATGCTTCATGTATTTGAATATGTTGACCTATCAGGAGATGAATAAGAAAATTTCATGGGGTTTGATTATGAGATGATTGTACATATGAAAGAGTTTTTGCTACATGTCATAACTTGTAATAATATATAAAGAAAAGGAAAAATATCAAATGTTTTAGTTGTTGGTAAGCTTGATCACCTCATGCCCTAATCATGTATTCCATGAGAGATAATGAGATACATGGACTGACAAAATATCTTCATAAGTTTAAATATGTTGTAAAAAATGAAAGCAACACATTGTTTATATGATGATCAAGCAAATTATATGTTGTCCTTAACGGCTTATATAAACTTGAATATGAGGGATTTGTAAACTTTATGCTTAAACATATGATTCCTCTCTACATTTATATGGTTTCCCTTATCCATAATTTTGTAAGAAGAATTACATCAAAGCCTAGTACAACTCAGTTTGTAGTCATTTACACCATTTAAGAAGGTGCATATTCTACAAAATATCAAGTGACATACAACCACCAAAAATTCTACAATAACAACTATGATAGTTGTGTAAGAGGAAGTTCAAGAGAAACATGAATGAATCATATAATAGAAATGTGGTGGGAATACTTGGTAATCATCCATTGTTAATCCCCCCCACACAATATACTTCACATTGGGAGGATTAACTCAATATACACAACTTATTAGATGAATTAACAAAAACTCTCAAGATAACTCATATAGAGCACCAGTGTTTTGTTGAATCTATGGTAGAAGAGAACAAAATGACCAAAAGTGATGGTATGGATTTAATAACTTGTATTAAGGGAACAATGTTCCTAAGACTTTCTTTGACAAAATCAATACCTTGGTTTCTCTTTGGGTCAATGAGGATGATCTTACTATGTCATTTGGGGAGATTGGACTATATAGTACAGAATGTAGGTTATATCTTTAATCTATGAGTCAACAAAGGCAACAACTCAATTATGGTTTGCAATGGTGACTTCATTAAGATAGATGTAATGACCCTGACCTACGTTTTGGGATAACCCTGGATGTTTTGCCTAAGTAGGATGATTATAACCTTGTCTTAATCTTTTTAAAAGTTATTAAGACTTAAGGAGAGTTCAAGTCTCAAGTTCGGTCCTGTTTGAATATTGTTTGAGTAATGTTTGCTTATTTTGGACCAAAGTGCAATTTACCCAAGATAAGGGGGTTATCTTTCAAAATGTCACATGATGGGTGTTCCCTAAGTAATCTATCATAATGATAGAGAGAGCATGATGCTAAGGGCTACCTTGTAGAAAACCTAAATTCCAAGTTGAACTTGTATGATTGATACTTGTGATTTATGTGCTAGCTTTGGTGTAACTTGTAACTTACCCAATATATGGGGTTGATGTGCAATTTACCACCTCTAGAGTGTTCCTACTCTCTCTTAGTATCATCTAGGGGAGAGAGATATAAGGGGGAGCTTTGTTTGAATCTTTGTTGAGTGATAACACTCTTGGTGATGTTAGAACCATAGAATGTGGAGTACCTTGAACCATAGATGAGGTTGTGTCGAGTTGTGAAGGGCATGTGGGGGTTTCTTTTAGTTTATGAATCATAGGAGATGTCCACTATCAGTTTGAAAACTTTTGGAAGCATTAATGATGGGCTAAGAACATCAAATAGGTGAAGCCTATCAGTTTGAGACTTCCTTGAAAAAGTGGTATCAGTTTGTACACAAAGTGATGACAAGTTGTGATATCTTGTCAAGGAAGCTACCACATGGTCGGTGCCTTACCCTTGGATTATCCACAAAAGTTTTGCATGTCAATATAAATGAGGTTGCATCGTGTCACCATGCATGGACATGTGTCAGTCTTGTACATATGGTGATGACACCTTACACATACTCTCTTTCATGAGCCTCAACTATATATACCCTTCTTTCCACCTCCTAGTAAACCTTTCGACTTCTTTACCATATCTTTCCTGGTAGACGACCCTAGGAGCTCAAGGAGGAAGAGTAAGGCTGGGTAAATTTCCCAAGGTAAAGCCATGGTTATCTCCTACCTTGGATGGGCTATGCTTCTTGAACCATGATTCTTTCTTTCTTTCCTTCTTCGCCAAGTTCCTTACTATGGTGTCTTCCTTTTGAATAGAGGTGTTATGATCAAGACTTGAACTCTTGATAAGTTATATTCAACCTTGGGAACATGGATCGTGGAAGCTTGAAGCTTTAGTGGTGACTTCTAGGCGGGTTATATAACTTGAACTCAAATTTATTATTATTCACCTTCTATCATGCAATACTTGGTGATTCTTTTTCGATTTCGACTTTCCTTGATGTAATGATGGTTCCTTGAGTTCTAATGGATATATGGGATTTTTTTCCATGAACTAAGAGTAGTAATGGATGAAAGTTTGATCTTGAAGATGATGAAAGTGATATGCACAAACTGATATTGGTTTGTGAAAAGCCCTAACCCGATAAAAGGTATAAGTATGGAAATTGATACATATGAACTCCTATCCTTTTGGTTTGTAACATGAGTAGAACTACTATCCTCTTAGCTATTTAACCTGTCATATAAGATTGAGAATAAGGTAGGTTGGTATCTAGAAGATATCCAAGCCCACACATTCATACTTTCACCATATCGTGGAGGGTCGATGTGACTTGTGATGCTTTAAAACAATATGATGTTGTTAGGACAAAATGTTAGATGCCCTAAAAATGATATGCCTCAAATGCATTAACTTGATATAACCAAGGAGATGTCTAGTGAAGATGGGATATAAAAATATGATGTCTTAGTTGAGTGCGGAGGCTGACATGGCCAACTCTAACCCTAGTAATCTGATACTGTAACGTCCCCGGATTTTCACCTTCTCAAAACCCCATGGAGATGAGAAGACTAAATTTGAAAACGTTAAGCAATTGTATCAGAGTGCGTTGCGGAAGCATAATACGCATACATGAACATTCAACCATAACATACACCATAACACATCTCAACATTCATGTACATTATTACAACATGATTTACAATTGCATGTTGAAAGAGAATTTTACACAAGTCTAAACATGTATGCTAACTAGGATCTTAGACAATAGGTACAACCTATACAACTTGCACACATCCTATTCTTTTATCCCATGCTAGCTCTGAACCTAGAAAATACGAGAAATAAAAACATCAATAAAAGTTGGTATGTGGAATTAAAGAGCTATACTATGCTGGCATATTGAAAATACTTGAAAAAGAAGAAAGAGAGAAAGAAACATTATTTAATAGAGGAAAATTAGGTAAGCCCAAGTTATTAATCATATTCCAATGGACATGTATTACTATGGTGGACTTAGCACAAACATATATTATTGGGCCCTATCCCTACGTACCTTGTACCATTAGGAATCTCCCTACGTACCTTGTACCATTAGGGAGGTGCTAGTCAACATTAATACTTTCCCTCTCTAATAGGGAGATTAATGAACCATCAGTAACTACATTCCATTTTCTTTTCTTAGTGATCTTAGTGTTCAAGGCGGAAACAACAATACATATAGATGTACATCCAATAAGATATTCAAATACATGTAAGTAATTACTCATAATTATCATCCAGCAAAGACTAATCATATACTAATATCCACATACCTGAGTTTAAAGAATCATAGCCATCCTTGATCATCTAGACAAACTGATCATCACCTGATTAATAGAAATTAATAATCATTAATACGAGTTCACCATTATTACTGGTATTTAAGTTATGTTTAGGATTTTGGTCAAACCTAGGTTCAAATAGACCTTAATTGGTTTCTAGTATTTTTATACTGATCTAAAAGTCATTATTAAGGTCTGGTACGATTTTCATATTTTTCTGATAATTGGTCTATTTTCTAGAATTAATATGAGGTTAAAACATGTAATTTAGGCATTAATGAGAAAAGGCCTAACATAGAACAATAAAACCCAGATCAGAGTCCACAAGTGGGTTTCCGGTGTTATTAGGGTTCTACTAAAATTTTCTGAGAATTAATATCACTTGGATATTATTTATTTCATTTAATAAATCCTAAAAAGGAGCTTTTTACTCAAAATTAATTATTATCATTGAAAGTGGTTCAAAGATATGATCTAGGGATTCATTAATGAAGTAGACATTTTTTTGAGTCCATGGTTATTTTTGGGGTATTTATTGGACATGGGAGCTATTTTTAATCGTATTTCTAAGATTTGTACAATAAATGAGGTATTTACCTTTTCTGGAATTTCATCGCCCATCAGATTCTTGGTGTTGGGCGTTGGATCGGTGCCACGTAGCTCTTGGGGAAGAACTCTATTCCGTTGTTGGGTCATACATGAGCCGCTTGATTCTTCATTGAAGCGGTTGGTTCAAAGTGGGTCTAGCCTAGGTCAATTTCCTGGACCGCTCGGCCTTCTTCACTAATCGCCCAAATGGGTTCTCATGAATGTGCTTGCCATCGGGGACTCTGTTCTCCTTGTGCATACAGCTACTGCATAGAGAAATCTACCACTGTCTTGTGCACAACAGAGTGTTCTTCACACCAGGAAGGGAATCGAACCCACCTTCAAGAAGGGATGAGCAACCCTGACGGCTACCTCTTGTATCTGAAATCCCTTCAGACCTCGCCTTGGATCCAGGTGGCCGATGAAGGTGCACTGACAATGGGGTTTCTTCCCATCTGACCTCATGATCCACTGCTTCCTCCTCAGCTGATGGCTCCAAAGGATAGCTTCGGTGTGGGCACATCTCGACGGCGACTCACGGCATCAGGGGAAGGGTCCATGGCCCGATGTGGGTTCCTACTTGGAGATGTAGCAGAGGAGGGCGACTTATATTGGGGATTCACCATCTCAGAACTTGCTCGCCCAATTGATACATCTACAAGCCTCGCTTCCTTCTTCAAAATGAGAGGGTAGTCTTCAAAGAGAGTGGGCAAGGCTCTAGACCTATCCCTAAGGCCACCCTCCATGGCCGGAGATGATGAGATTGGGAGTTCGTGATGAAGCTACATGCAAGATGATAACCTCCCAGATGACTCTACAAAGCCATGAAGACCATTTTGGTAAGGGTTGTACCCCTCCTGTCCTACTCTACATCATAGCCCATCTTAGCCTACGCTCTACGATCGCAGGTGGAGACGAGAGAGGGAAATGGCGAGAAGAAACGGTGACACATACCATCTCAGGCGCTGTATAATGAGTCATTGGGCATCCCCTAGAATTTAGGATCTATTTCAGTACTCAAGATGCCACTTTGGCTCTTGATTCTCGCTTGGATCGGTGGGGATGATCCACTGCCAAGTCAAAGGTTACTATTCCACCCATTTCAGAAGTGGAAGATGAACTAGAGGTCGCATGATCACCATCCTACGGTCATAGATTCTGTGCAAAAATATCATCCCACTAAAACAGAGTGCCTCTAAAGTCCTCAAGGCATCGTGGCATATCATTATCACGTTCCATAATATTTCTTAAATAAACCGGATGACCAAGGTTTGGAAGAACATTAGAATGAAATGGAAACAACTTCAAACTCTTATATCTTCTAGTAGAAACCTCTTATTCACATGAAACTTGAACCATAGGTCCCTCATAACCCAAGGCCCCATACTACTAAGTTTGAGATTCAAATTGCAACAATTGGCCATGTAACTTAATTTCTCAATTAGTCTCATAATTAAGTGTGTAAACCTCAACTATAAATCAATTATTCACCAAACTTTGATGAAATAGTTTCAATCTCAATATCTTGATCATCATGCATTCCAGTATTCCAAACTAAACCATTTGGGTTCCTATATACCCTAATTGATACCCCAAAGTCATAACTACTCCAAAGTGGTACATATATAAAGATATTGGGATTAGGGTACACATAAATTATCCTCCAAACTATCAGCATAACTCACACTTGTTTGATTTGACTGTATAACACATCATGGTCCATCAAAACCCTAAAATCCAGATTATCACAGATACACTCACAAACCGATAACCTCTAGCTTGATACAATATGTAAAGATGGGGGCAATATACTCTTTGAAGCCTTGGTCGATACACCAAGTAATCATAAGGTCAGTAGGTGAGTGAACTAAAGTATTAAATAGGGGTTCATCTATTACAACTCAAACCCTAGAGGTCGATCACCCATAATGAGCTACATACCTGATACATTAGCTAATGGTGTAGCCAATATCTTAGTAGATTGAGTGATTGATACTCAAAGGGATAAGCTAGGATGATACCCTAGTAGATGATGAGGTCGGCACACTAATTGGATGAGTGGTCGATACCCTAACTAGATGGTGTGGCTGATACACAATGGGTTGACATGGCTGATACACAATGAATCAAACTCCTAGATGTGAGGGGATATGAATTAGGGTTCGGTTATTGAATAAAACTCTAAAGACCATAATCAGTAACAATAGAAGTCCTAACCCTAATTATGAAAGGGTTGTAACTTGACTGATAGATTATCTGTGATACAATTGAATGTAAAGATAATAATATAAGCTCCTAATAATGAGGAGCTATGATATAGGGGTGATGATTGAATATAATCCTGGAAACCCTAATCAAGTTGAAAAGAGAAACCCTAACCCTAATCAAAGAAGGGAATGTAACTTGAAATGGCATGATAATAATATTTAGTGGTTACCATGATGCCTTATGATTATAGCCAAGTAAGGGCTATAGTGGTTATAATCTATTATAGCTTGAGTATGTCTCATCAGACCTATGGAATCATAGTTTCATAGAAAGAATGTATATAGGTATGATGATCTGCTAAATATACAATTGCCTAAAAGGTGTTGTGTCATTCAATTGTGAGTTTAAGGGATTGGTATCCCATGATGAAATGATAGGGTAATACAAAGGTGTTCTAACTATTAAAGAATCTTAGCCAAGATGATATACATTTCATTTTATTATATTGGTAAATTGGTTAAGAAATTATTCTTTTACAGCGTGCAGTTGACATTTAAATTGATATATCTTTTATCATGAGACCCTAATCATGCAAATGTTTTGAGATTATAAGCATAGCCAACTATGGGCTATGATGATGTGACATTATATAGATTGAATGGGCCATGTGAGCCATGTGAAATACTTGAGAAACATGTATGATGTATATATGGGTCTTATGATCTAGACTTGGTTGTTGCCTAATGAGAGGTGGCATTGTGTAATAATGAACTATGAAGATTGAAACCCTATAGCATGTGATAATCAAGTATATGGGTCTGATGACCTAAAGATGATTGTTGCCTGGTAAGAGGTGATACTATTCAAATATGAACTAAGGGTTTGATACCCAAAACATGTGATCATGATGAAAATATTTAAGGGATGAGACTCCCAATAATATGTTCAAGGGATTGAGATTTCAGGATAAGTGTAACAATATATGTTCCAATTGATACAAGATTTCTTGAAAAAATATGTTACACCGTTCTATGTAGCCTTTATTTACAATTCATGCTTGTAACTTGATTGATGCTAAAAGATGTTGTAATGCACTTAATCTATCAAGTAAACTAAAAATGTAGTTGCTCTAGCCATAGATCCATTCAGTGTCAGGATTTGCTAGATGATGAAACGAGTTTAACTCGGAGTGCATATTTTTTAATATGCGGGGTACAAATTGTATCTTAAATTCTTAGGATTGGCTTCGTGCCATTTCCTTAAAGAGTGTGGTTGAGGTTGTATCAATAATACAAAACAAGAGTATGGTTGTGGCCATGACTCAATATATATAAGCAGGATTGACTGAGTCATACCCTGAACAGAGAACATGCCACATGTTGTATCTCTATAGTGAAGAGCCTCTATACATCAGGCTAGCTAAGATGTAGATTGACTCAAATGCCACTGACACTCTCATACTAACTGGGGAAGATGAGGTCATGAATTTCAGCTCTTCCATAGACCTATATGGCACTGATGCTAGCTTCGCAATGGTCAGTTGGAGATGAAAGGTATATTCCCATCTCCATAGGGTATAAGATGGATTGATTAAAGATGTAATCAGCTATGTAGCATATTTGTTTTAGGATCAAATACAAAAACATTGGTTGAAGTCTTGCTTTGCTTTTATATTGTTTAGATTATAACAGTTATACATGTTCGTCATATTCCTTTTAAAAGTGATTAAATGATCTATTGCTCAGTTAGAGATAATTGAACTAATGAGATATTGAGATTGCTCTATCTTGTATATGATTAGAAGTTTTACATGTTTAATTCAATAAAGATTTCTTCTGTTTTCATTCATAAAAGTTTAACTATGATAATGATAATGATGGCAGAGAGTTATATCTCTTGTTGGGACTTTTTGTCTCACCCTGTGGGTTTCGAAACTTTTTAGGTGGACGTGCAAAAGAAGATAGTGATTGTATAGCCGAGAGTGAGCTACAATAGTAGGAACAGTAGTAATGGCTCAGGTTGTGTGTTGTTATGTGTCTAGTAGAATAGAGTCCTATGTGTCGTCCTTGTTCTCTTAGGTCCGTGGGAGTTAGATTCTTATCTGGTTTTACGACTGATATGATATTTTGGCTAGAAATGCCTTGATGTATAATGTTACTTTTGTGTAAATTTTGGTAAAGCAATTTTTGTCTCATATCCTTGCTATATAAAGGAATGATGTATGTATAAGATGAAAATGATGCATATGTAAATATGGCCTTGGGTCTTTTTGTAAAAAGTTCCTAGCAGTGGATCTTTGTGGAACAATGATTTTAATTTTTAATGATTTTTAGTAACTCATAGTTAATGGTTGTTTCTATGAGGTTTTATGTGATGATTGTTATCATTGGATAGTGGTTGTCACAAGTTTGGTATCAGATTTATTGGTTCATTGGGTCTATAGGGACATATGATTAAGGTTGTTGAGTCTGATCTAAGTGTCCTCCAGTATGTCTAATAGTGGCTTCTGCTTATGCAGAAGAAAGTATAAAGCCTAAGGATTTCTAGAGAACATGAGGAATATGTTGTTGAAAGTAGTACTGCTACACCTGGAGAAGGTGCAAGGGATCAGGCAAGAAGAGAGTGAGTGCTTCGCAATCCCTTGTTGGATCAGTCTATGCTAGAAAATCCTACTTTTCATGCTCTCGTTGGATAGGTTATGATGATAATTTTTCATATATTGGATAGGACACTAGCAATGCCACCTAGGGCACCCATCCCTAATATAGAATTTTTGAGTTCCGGTAAGCCCTCTAAACATCCACATCATGTTAAAACAATGAAAAATGTGGGAAAAACTAAAGTAGGAAAAGAAAATAGAACCTTCTACCATTGTAGATAGGTAGGACACCTAAGGAGGCAATGCCCAAGAAAGGACAATGAATTGAGTATCAAGGAAAAGTCTGCACAATATCAGGGATAGTTGACTAGTAGCTCTTAAAAACACAAGTTTTATGTACCACCAGTACGACAAACCCCTAGTGTACCAGGGTAGTGGTCATCAAGTAAGGGCAAAGGTCCTACTTTTCACCTGTAAAGGCTTTTGACTTAGCCTCTACATCAGTAACAAGATCAGTCAGACAAGGGTGTGTGATCAAGACATGTTTTAGATGTGGACAGATTGGGCATATTAGACCCTTTTGTCTAAGGAGAGAGGTTGAGATGGCCCAATAGTCGAGGTCAACTCAGTAGGACTTACAGAAGTCACAATCTAATAGTGCCAAAAGGCAAAGACAACAAAAGCAAACGATTACACTTCATGTTGTGAGTCAACCAGAGATGCTAGATGACCTGCAAGGGGTAACAGGTCAGACAGAACTTTTTCATTCTGAATTGTTTACTCCTTACTTTTAATCATAAGAGGAATAGTTTTTGTTTGAATTTCTTTTGGTTTATCCATGCAAACATGAGAAAAGATGAAGATGGTTGGAATTTATATTATGTCCAATATTCTCTAAATTGTTTTATAATTTCTTCTGCTCACATAAATAGGAAGAGGTATGAAAGAAATACCTAGAAAGAACCAGAGGTGCTAAGTTTTACAACTTAAAAGGGATGTTTAAGGTAAGATATATGGCATAAAATAAAGTGCATGCTACCTAATCTCAGTGTTTAAATACCCTGGCCAGTTATTTGACTATGGAAAACAAGGTAAGTATGGAACTTTTAGATTACTATCTTTCTGATTACTCGGATCAAGTAGTCATTTTTATGTAATTTAAAGAGCAATATGATATAGGAAATGTGGCAAAGAGATTCTTATCACATTATAAATGATAAGAAAGTGAAACATGAGTAATCTCAGACTAACATATTTTTTTTGGTCGCGCTAAAAACATGTTACTAATAAAACCAAAACTTTGGGTACATTATGCACCCCTATGGAAAACTACTAGGTCCCAAACCCCACGCAGGGGGATATAAGGGATCTGAAACTAAGAAAAAAACTCCAAACTAAGAAAGGTAGAAGAAGGGGCAGGATACAAACTATTCATAAGGAACTAGCACGTGAGGAAGAAGTACATATAGAGCCAATCAATACATCCACAAAAATTCCTATATGAACATCAATTCAGCTCCCAGCACAACCAGAAAAGGTGCCCCCTGTCCTAGCTCCTACACAATTTTCTCAGATGGATCACAAAGGAAACGAAACAAGGAGACAAGACTGTCACTCTATGCCTCCTTCCTAAAGAACTGAACCAACTGCACCTGGTACAATCCTTCACAAGAAGGTACCAAACAAACACCTAATCTAGCTTAATGGGCTCCATCAACATATTTTCTTAGGCTAAAGCTACGGAATTCTGACAGTCATGGGGCCTCTAGCTTTCAGCTCACCTACACAGAGAGGACATGATCGACAAGAAGAACGCCTACAAATAGCCAAAGATAGCATGCATCTACCAACCACCATATCGCTAGAACAAGAGTCACAATTCAGAACCGTAGGCCTGTGGAGGGCAGCACTGCCAGGTGGAGGACCACCGGAACCTTCTACCTTCATATGGTCGAGACCAAAGCCAGACAGAGGTAAAACGTCGAACACCCTATGGGCGTTCCCTCACACAGCAACAGGGACAACAGGGGGAACCTTGTCACCCTTTCCAGCAAGCTCCTTTGAGCAAAAGGTTGAGCACCTTGAGGGTGCTCTACCTCACAGCAACAAGAGTCGTCCACACAGGATCTCAAAGCCCTTGTTCGCACATGAGCAATCCATCAAGCAAACGGATGGCGTCCAAGCAGCTGCGTCAGATGAAAGACATACAGGAGCAAGAACAAAGTAAGCTCCCCATAACCTGGACAACGGAGTAGCAGGGCCCTGCCACTAGAGACGACATGCGCCCACACGTCGAGGCCCAAGAACCGTGAGGCTGCTTCAACACCAGAGATGATGACACACAGCTTGAGGGCGACTCGACCACGGTCACGCCGCCCCAGACCCGGAGCTTGGAGGCGTCGGGGACTAGGCAGTGAAACCCTACAGGAGGAACCCCAAGAAGCTGGCTCGCAGTTGATCACGAGCCCCTCACGGTCTTTCTCGCGGGGCTCAGGAAGTTTCAGGCCGTCAGCTACTCGAACGATCCCGGCACCCGGCTGGCTACCGACGAGCTTCTTGGCCTCCTCCTCGGGAAGATCCCAGGAACGGGCAACAAACTTGGTGGTGAACCCCGTGAAGATCCCTCGGGACCCCGTCAGGTCGAAGTTGGTGAACTCGTCGCGCTTGTGGGCCTTGGAGGTGTCGCCTAAGAATAGGACGACAAGATCAATGGCATCGGGATTATACCACCACATCACGGTGCCGAAGGGGAGGGTGATCGCTTCACCCTTGCGGATCACAATCACTTTCTCCAGTGACTACCGATCCATGGTCTGGAACCCAGGACAGGGACAGAACCATGTAGGAGGTGTCGTACAACTCAACAGTTGACCTAGACGGCACTCCTACACACAGCTGCAGGAGGAGCAAAGGAGGAGAAGGAGAAAGCTCTTCCCCCCTTAAACCGACCCCAGCACGATCTTCAAACATCTAGATGTCACCGCCAGCGATCATCACCTGGACGGTTTCCGTGACGGAGTGGCTACTCCGCCAAGTAGATCAAGAGGTCTCATCACCCAGTGAGGAAGCCAGCGCCACCGCATACGCCAAGGTCGAGACCAGCCGGAATTGTGGCTCCGCCGAGCAGGTCGGATGGACCCGTCATCCAGCAAGGGAACCAGCACCGCCGAAGTCGCCACGGCAGAGACAGGATGAGGGGGTGCAGGTGAAGAAAGAGAAGACGCCTCTTTCATCCACCACGTGATGAGGCAGCAGTGCAGAGTCCCCAGGTCAAGAGTGACTTCTCTCCATCTGTCACACTTGAACGGAGTGGATTCGATAGGGTCGAAAAAGCTGAACCTCTGCCCATATTTGAACACTGTGTGGTACCTTGCATCACCCCATCAGCCCAGAGCTACCGAGGAGGCGCTAGAAAAGTCCGACCAGCACCCTACCTCCAGAGAACCACCGCAATCCTCAACCATAAACACCACCCAGTCTGTTGGAGGCCAGGGGGAGGGACGCACAGAAGAGGTGAACCCTCCCCCAGCGGCAGCCGCCGGGTAGGGGTTAGAGAGAAGGCGGAGCGGAACCCTAGAGAGAGTGTCTCCTTTTATCCCTTCCTTACTTCGTACCTCTAATGGGGTATCCAAGATGGCCAAGTATGATCTCAGACTAACATATGAATATAAGAAAGTATAAAATGTAATCATCATGAGATATAAAAAGAAAACCAAGATGAAACCAAATTGAATGGAACATAAGTAGTCAAAACTTGTATAATAATCAAATAAAGTCAATGATATCCTTCTCCCTTGTATCAGTCTCAGGACAGTGCTATGGTAATAAGGAAAAGCATGTTTCCTTTATACTTCTTTTCTAGGCATATGAGGTTTGAGTAAGTTTCATATCACTTAAGACATATGTTTTTGAAGTAACATTGAGAAGGATACTTGAAAAGTATCATCTAAGGCTTAAACGTTGGTTCTAAGATGATGATATCTGAGAATATTTATGTTTTATGAACCATAAAAGATGTTGGAAATGTTCTTCTGATATGTCTGAGTCTAACAGTAATGGATGAGATAAGATATAATGTATGTTTGGCATGTGTGACAGATACCTAGGTGAGAAATCCTAGTATCCAAAAAGTTCCAGTTGTGTGTAAACCGGAAGTATGACTCTTGATAAGATGATTAAGTGTTTGACTACCTAAGAAGGATTGACTTTGAGATCAATCTAGCTACAGGTACTCTAAGTTTAACTATAGTATGGATTTCACTTGTTAGGGGTTTATGTACCGCATAAAACAACGACGGTAAGGATGCACAAGTTAAAAAAAATAGCTACGAGATCTTCTTGGGTAAAGCTTATTAGGATGAGTGCAAACCCTTGGAATACACCTATGAAGTTTGCAAGAAAGGAGTATTCCAAAGGAATGTACACTGATGAGTAGAATTTCTAATCTCTATCTAGATCAGCTAAAAAGAAAAGTACAATTGGAAGTGTACATAATAGCAAGCTAGTTGTTACAAATCTTACGTGCCCCTTGAGTTGAATCAGTAGATCAGAGTAGCACAATGGAATCATGGTAGGTCTTGTAATCTTGAGTAAGTAACACATACACCTCTAGTCTTTCTTTGGAAGAAAACATGATGAGGTTTGCAAATGATATGGTAAACCTTCAAGTTTGAGAATCTTAACATATGATATGGTAAGTCAAAAAGGTGATACATAAGGAGTTGACCCCTGAGATAAATAAGGATAAGTATGTATAGTGCTTTTTCGACTAAGAAAGTATCACTTAACATAGGGTTGATTTTACAGCCAGTAATGGAAAAGATAAGTTAAGTATGTGCCTTGTGCAATAGATCCAATGATTAACCTTGGATGGAGGAACAATATGCTAGTCGAGTCTCATGGAATTACCTTGATGTCAAGGAACCATGTGAAAGTTTGAAGGTGCAATGCATAGTAACATCTATTTCCTTTCACCTAGGATTTCAGGGGCGAAATCCTTGTTAGGGGTTTATAACCTGTAATGACCCTGACCTAGGTTTTGGGATAACCTTGGGTGTTTTGCCTAAGTAGGATGATAATAAACGTGTCTTAATCTTTTTAAAAGTAATTAAGTCTTAAGGAGAGCTCAAGTTTCAAGTTTTGGACCAAAGTGCAATTTACCCAAGATAAGGGGGTTATCTTGCAATATGTCACATGATGGGTGTTTCTGTAGTACTCTATAATCATGAGAGATAGATCATGATGCTAAGGGGAAACTTTTGGAAAACCTAAATTCCAAGTTGAGCTTATATAATTGATACTTGTGCTTTATGTACAAGCTTTGGTGTAATTTGCAACTTACCCAGTATATGGGGTTGATGTGCAATTTACCACCTCTAGAGTGTTCCTACTCTATCTTAGTATCATCTAGGGGAGAGAGAGAGAAGGGGTGCCTTTTTTGAATTGTGGTTGAGTGACAACACTCTTGGTGATTCTAGAACCATAGAATGTGGAGTATCGTGAACCATTGATGAGGTTGTGTCAAGTTGTGAAGAGCATATGGGGGTGCCTATTGGTTTATAAACCATAGTATATGTCCCCTATTGGTTTGGTAGCTTTTGGAAGCATTCATTATGGGATAAGAACCTAAAATAAGTGAAGCCTATCCGTTTGAAACTTCCTTGCAAAAGTGGTATCAGTTTGTACACAAAGTGATGACAAGTTGTGATATCTTGTCAAGGAAGCTACCCCATGGCCGATACCTTGCCCTTGGATTATCCACAAGAGTTTTGCATGTCAATATAAAGGAGGTTTCATGGTGTCACCATGCATGGACACATGTCACTCATGTAAATATGGTGATGACACCATACACATACTCTCTTTCATGAGCCTCAACTATATATATCGCTCTTTTCACCTCCTAGTAAACCTTTTGACTTATTTACCATCTCTTAGCTCGTGGAAAACCCTAGGAGTTCAAGTAGGAAGATGAAGGTTGAGAAACTTGCCCAAGGTAAAACCATGGTTATCTCCTACCTTGGATGGGTTATGCTTCTTGAACCATGATTCTTTATTTCTGTCCTTCTTCACCAAGTTCCTTACTATGGTGTCTTCCTTTCTAATAGAGGTGTTATGATCAAGACTTGGACTCTTGATAAGTCATCTTCAACCTTGGGAACATGTAATGTGGAAGCTTTAACCTTTAGTGGTGACTTTGAGGTGGGTCATATAACTTGAACTCAATTTTATGATTATTCACCTTCTATCATGCAATACTTGGTTATTCTTTTACCATTTCAACTTTCCTTGATTTATTGTTGGTTCTTTGAGTTCTTATGGATTTATGGGACTATTGTTCATGAACGAAGAGGGGTAATGGATGACGAGTTTGATCTTGAAGATGATGAAATCGATATGCACAAACTGATATTGGTTTGTGAAAAACTCAAACCCGATACAAGGGTATAAGTATGGAAATTGATACATATGAACTCCTACCCTTTTGGTTTTAAAATGAGTAGAACTACTATCCTCTTAGTTATTTAACATGTCATCTAAGTTTGAGAATAAGGTAGGTCGATATCTAGAAGACATCTAAGCCGAGACATGCATACATGCACCATATCATGGAGGTTCGATATGACTTGTGATGCTTTAAAACAATATGATGTTGTTAGGTAGATATGTTAGATGCCCTAAAAAAATATTCCTCAAAGGAATTAATTTTTCATAACCAAGGAGATGTCTAGTGAAGATGAGATATCACAATATGATGTCTTAGTTGAGTGTAGAGGCTGACATGGCCAACTCTAACCCTAGTAATCTGATACACTCACAAACGGATACCCTCTAGCCCGATACATCATGTGAAGATGGGGTAAATATACTCTTTGAAGCCTTGGCCGATACACCAATTAAAGATAAGGTTAGTAGGTGAGAGAACTAAAGTATTGAAAAGGGGTTCATCCGTTACAACTCAAACCCTAGAGGTCGATAGCCCATAATGTTCTATGTGGCCGATACAATAGCTAATGGTGTAGCCAATATCTTAGTAGATTGAGTGACTGATACTCAAAGGGATCATCTAGGTTGATACCCTAGTAGATGATGAGGCTGACACACTAATTGGTTGAGTGTCTGATACCCTAAGTAGATGGTGTGGCTGATACACAATGGGTTGACATGGTCGATACACAATGTGATATGTGGTTGATACACTACTAAATGTGTAGCCAATATCTTAGTAGATTGAGTGGATGATACTCAAAGGGGATATGTTAGACCGATACCCTAGTAGATGATGAGGCTGACACACTAGTTGGTCAAGTGTCCAATACCCTAAGTGGATGGTGTGGCCGATATACACAATGGATTGAAATGGTCGATACACAATGGGCTGATGTGGATGATACATAATGAGATAAGGTGGTTGATACCCTAAAGCACACTATAGATGATATAACTTCTCAAGCATCTCTAAACTGATACCAATTGACATGCTTTGTCTGACATAAACATATGTGTATAGGCCGACACAAGGTGTAACATGTAGGCCGATACACCTAGACTAACACACCTTGATGAGTGTAGGTCGATACACCTTAAATATAATCAATGGATACACTATGAAGTAATCAGATGGATATATTTGAAAAGTGTATGCTAGTATAACCTAAAGAGGGTCAAGTCAATACAACAAGTTAAAGTTGAATCTAATATCCTAGTAAGAATGAAAGAGAAACTTGTACTACTTATATGAGAAAGGTAATACCTTATGTTGATAATCAATTAATGATAATTGATGAGAGTAATCAAATATGATTGAATACTAATAGCAATGAATTAAACTCCTATATGTGATGGTTTATGAATTTGGGTTTGGTTATTGAATAAAACCCTAAAGACCCTAATCGGTTACAATAGAAGCCCTAACCCTAATTATGAAAGGGTTGTAACTTGACTGATAGATTATCTGTGATACAATTGAATGTAAAGATAATAATATAAGCTCCTAAGAATGAGGAGTTTCAGAAAAGAAGAACTTAATAGTAGATAGGACTTGTGATCTATCTTTCATCAAAAACAACCAGGTATCATGGGTGTAATCATCAATGAACAAAATAAAGTATTTATTGCCTAACAAACTTGGAACATGACAAGGACCTCATACATCAGCATTAATCAAATCAAAAATATTTTTGCTACCAATCTGATATTTTTTTAGAAATACAATTCTAGACTGTTTGCCTAATTGATATGCCTCACACTGAAAACTGTGCATGCCTACACCATAAATATCATGTTTTAATTTATTAGTTGAAGGATGCCCAAGTCTAAATGTCATTGTAATGTAGAAATAGAAGATGACAATGTTGAAGCTAGAGTTGTAGTGCCATTCTGTTTCAACACATCCAAGTAGTAGAGTCCATCAGGTCCTCCATGCCCCCCACCAATCTTCATCCTCGTGCGAAGGTCCTAAAAAAACAAGTACTCAGTACAAAGGTAACGCTAATTTGAGTTTCACTTTTGTTCAGAATCCATGTCATCACAGTCGAGTCATCCTTGACCCAATCATCGTAGATCTTTTTATCCTTGGACTCAGCAGTACTTGGCGGAGCAGGAGGCAGATCCTGAATCAGATGGGAGTGCTTTCCTTGGGACTTTGTAAAGATCTCCAAGGAGAAAATCTAGTGTTGATAGTTGTACCCATCTAGCTTCACAGTATTCACCTAACGACGAAAATCATCATGGGAGGAGGCCATGATCGAGACCGAGTCCAAAAAAGCACAAAATGGCAGCAGAAGTCGAAACTGCCTAGATCCTCTGGCTAGACAGCAGTAGGAAGATAAGAGCAACTGGAAGGACTAGTTTACATGAAGACTACATCGAGGCATAGTAGAGAATTCGGCGGCTCAAGGGCCAACACGGGCAGAGCGAATGAGTAGGGATCCGAAGACCCTCAAGACGAATAGCCAAAGGCGACACTAGCAAGCATGGCCCGCACGTGGAGGGTTGTCGGCGGGAGAAGTTGGTCGCACAGTGGTGGGAGGGAGCCACGGCAGAAGCATTCAGTGGGTGGACGGGAGGCGGGGGGTGGGGCACCGGGCTGGGGGGGCACCGCTGGGGGGAGAGAGAGGTGGCGGCTGCGGGGAGGGTGGCGGCTAGAGCACCTGCTCTGGTACCATCTTGATTTGTCTTTAAGGGTTAGGGTGCACAATGTGTGTACCCCGTATATTTATAAAGAGAACAATTACATAGAGGTCCACATAGAATAGGAAAATAACAAGTGAATATAAAGAACTTAAATAAAACACAATTTAATAAATAAAAAGTAGTTGCATGCTCAGAATTTACACAGTGAAAGAAATAGGTTTTAGCTGCAACAACTGCTAGGCTGATGTGCCCAGGGAGTAGTTGTATATTCAGATTTTATACATTGAAATAGGTTGTAGCAGTAGAAACTGTTAGGATGATGTGTCTAGGGAGTGTTCGGGCAGTGTCCAGCCATGTTCGGGCTGCAACAAAAGATAAAAATGGATAGGACATGTCTTGGCCATATCCGGGAAGCGTTCGTGTCCAAAATGTGTTAGACACGGACACATGGACTATATAGAAGTATCCATGCTTCCTAGGTGAATGCCCAAACCAATTTTTGAATTCATCAAGACAATTAATAATACATGTTGTGGATTGGTCATTACCTTCTGTAAAAATGAGGACATTGTTAGCAAACATAAGTTGTAAGATCTTACAATCACCCACTTTGAGGGGTGAATTTGTATTATTTTGCTCTTCTCTATCAAGAAGTGTGGTTAGGCCCTACATCCCAGTAACAAACAGATAAGCGACAAGTGGATCCCCTTGATGGATCCTATTTGTAGCATTAATTAAGTGAGAGGGAGCTCCATTCACCAAAATCTAGAAGGACAAAGAATCAAGCACTCTTTGACCCAACAGAACCAGCACTGTAGAAACCCCATTCCATGCATCACATCAAGTATGTATTGTCTGCTAATAGTATCATACGCTTCGCTGAGGTCAGTCTTCAAACATATTCTTTCTTTTACATTGGGATTGTTTAAGTAGCTAATCATTTTGTTTGCTAATGGAATGGCATTTGATATATGCTTTTCCTTGACAAAGTCGCATGATATACGCCTTTCCTTGACAAAGTCGCATTAGTTCATGTTGATGGTATCTTAAAGGATGTGTCAGATCTTGTTCGCTAGAATTTTTCACATGATTTTATACAAAAAATTGTATAGAGATACAGGGCGCCAGTCATTGACCTTAGTGGGTTGCCTGAGTTTGGGCAAGAGAGTAATGAACGTTGTGTTCACCTCCTTTAAGACCTTTCCTTTGAAGAAGAAATACTTTACAGCTTTACAAACATCAGCCCCAATGATGCTCCACGTGTCCTTATAGATATGCATTTTAAACCCGTCCGGCCCCAGTGCCTTGTGTAAAACCCCAAACTCTTTTGATAAAATAAGTTTAGGATCTTAATTGCAAATTTTCAACTATGAATTTCTAAAACTCAAACATTGATGCAAGTTGCCTAAATATTGAATACTTTATGTAGAATATGAGAGAAAATGAAAATATGTACAATTAGATAAACACAACATACATAAAGGATAGATAGCATTATTCTCTATCTTTTTCTCTCTCCTATGATAATCCTTCAAATATACATAAAAAGATAATGAGTAGTCCCTAGAGTGGATAATCACTCTCAATCTTGAGATAGGATTCAAAATCTAACTCACTAAGGAAAAGATTTATTCAAATTATCCTATCTTTTAATGCATTCAAATTAAGATAATGACACATGTAATATTTGTGAAGGAAGAATGGTCAAAACCTAAATCTAACTAGATGGGAAAGTTCTAGACCCCTTGATCTACCTATGGTTCGAATTTTAGGTCATTTGAACTTTATTTGACCCCTAACTCAATTAAATAAGATTACATATAGTTATTGATCAAAAAATATATCGAAATATCCCAAATTATCTAAGCTAACCTAGGTTCTAAATTAATCAAGTGGGTCACGTGGATAGAGCTCCTTTTTGGGTTAGGCTCGCGACTCCTGTGAGAAGTTGAGAAGGGGGAGTCATCCCTCTCACCTGAGTCGGGTGTCTCATGGACTTCTCAGTAGCATTAGTCCACCCTGTGATTTGGTGATTTCTCCCCCTCTCTAAGTAATCCACCCTGAGACAAATCCAAAGAGCCATAGGTTGCTAGGATCCAATCTCCAGGATCCTAGGTTAGTTGGGACTCCAATGCTCAGTCGCATTTGAGGTTCTCCTCTCCCCTATATATACTGAACCACCCTGAAAAGCTTCAAAACACCTACTGAACCAACCCTCCACTCTCAATTGAAGTCAGGTTTTCTCATGTCACCAGAAAAGAAACTCGAGATCATTGTCAACCATCACTCCATCCCTGAGCAGCTCTGACAACCCTCCTCCAATTATGACCACGATAACCATCTATTCATCGTTACCTTTGTTTTTTGCCAGCCATCAAGATGTAGTTTTGGCCCAATTACTTTCCTCTCAAACAAAACCTTGTTTCTCTATTTTAGCAGAAATGGCCATGCTTCGTTGATGCATTTTCTAGTCTTCTTGACCTAGGGTCTGTTCCATTATGCTCGTGGGAAATTTGTAAAGTTTTCCATCATGTTTTGCTCCTCGATTTTATATATATGAGTATTTCACCTTCCAATTGTTGATCCTTTAAGACCTGCTCTTGCTAGCTTCTTGTCTACTATAGGGTGTTCTCATGGAGGAGATCCTTTTCTCCTACCTCATAACATCACACCCCCAGTGTTTTGGGTTCACTGATATCCAATTACCTCAACAAATCTTCTGACGGTGTTAGTTTTCTTCTTTGTTTTGGCTTTGGTCGCCTTGAGATTGATGGTTTTGAGCTCTCTTCATTTCTGGTTTTACTTCTGGAGAACGAAGATCTCAAGTTTGGTTTTCCCCACTTTTCCCCTTGATGATTACATCTATGTCACACTCCCATAGGAAAAAAGGGAATGCACACCTTATTTGGTTGTGAAATCGCAGGTGTTGGGTTGAACTAGGACCGGGTCCATATGGCCAGTGTGGATTGGACCATTAAGAGTAGGTCCAAGTGATATTTGGATAATAGGTATTTACATGTGGTTTTCTGTTTTAATCTTATTGGTCTAAAACTCAAAAAGTTGTAGTAATTTGTCTTTGGTCAGAAAATTTCGCAAAAATCTTTGTTGGAAATCTTTTCTGATAAGGAGTCAACTTTTAAGTTTTCAAACCCTAATTCCATAACATCAAACCATGTTTGTTATTGACCTGAGATTATGGTTTTGGATGTTATTTAAGGTGATAATTAATGTATTATATATTGATTTTAGGAAAAACTTAGGATTTGACTCAAGATCAGAGAAACTAAGTTAGGTTCTACTCTAGGTTCACGGGTCATGTTGTTGTGCGTAGTTATCTATGGTTGATTAGATGTTATATATAAATTAGAACTTATGATTTCAAGTTCAATGCTCTAATCGTGTTCATCATATCAATTGCTTGATGATTGTTATATCCTATGTCTTAATGGTTACCATGATCACTAAGATAAGATATAATGATTAATGATTAATGATTAATAAATCTGAAGTTTAAGTTTCAAGAGGGAGAAATTTCATCAAGATAAAGATTTAATGTCCAAGATTATGCTAATGTTTATTTTAATAATCATGTTATAAGAATTTGATTAAGTTTTATATGATCTCTTAGTGGACCTCAGGGGGGTCGTTTTGGGCTTTCATGCCTATTATGGGCTTTTATAGCCAATCACGGGCTTTCATGCCAATTATGGGCTCTTAAGTGGGTAAATCATATAGAGATGCACATTTTTATTCAATTATTAATTATGTCAGGAATTGATTTCAATAATGCTAAATTTAATGTCCAAGTAAATGTTTATTCATGTCAAGTATTATTATTTTTTTAATGCTATAAAGTGTCAGTATCGTTTACTGATGTGTTGTTTTCCTCTTCGCATGGTTGAGGATGTGATGTCCCTTCTATAAAGGTAAATTATAGCATAATTATTTTGTTTATGCTATGAAGGTAATGGGGCAAATAAGAACCAAAGAGGAGCAAGCCAAGGATTAGAAGACTTTCAAGTGAAACATGGTGGGGTGTCATCTACCTTAGATGATCCTAATATTTAGAATGTTTCCTTCATGATTTAATTATTTTGTGATTATATGTTAGATCTTAGACTTGATAAAGAAGTCAATTATAGCTTTCGTATTCAAAGAACAATGTATGAATCTTTTTAAGATAACATATGGTTATTTATTTATTTATTTATTTGCAATGAGTATCTTAACATAACACCCCCTTTAAAAATGAAATTCTTCCGCTCAGCTATTGTATGTATTCAAAAATGGGGTGTTACACCTTGTCACCATCAGCATTTTGGACCACACTGAAAATTTCCTCATATCTGACATCTAGATATCTCAACAATCTAATTTTTAACAAAGTTGGAAAACTAACACCCATTTATAAGAGATGGGGGCCATCTCAAAGATGGACAATACAGTCTAGAGAGTTCCCTGGCCACACAGTACAACAGATAAAATTATAATGTGACATTTACTATAAACTTATATGTACTACATCTAATAAAATGCCACAAAGTCTAGTACTAAAGTACTCACTAAAATGCTAACATATTGCATTATTCAGTAATGTTACATGTCAGTTTGAACCACTAATTAAGATATTTAATATTACTCTCACATGAACTAATTGTTTGTACATCTTAAACACAAACCTTGGTTGTAATTTATAACAACATAATAAACATTATGACAATGATTCATAGGGTTGATGCAACAATATGCATTCATCCATATCATGTATCATGATTGATTTTAAAGAATAACCATGTTCTCCTTTGTAAACTTCATAACATCAATTACTTAGTTGGACATCTCCAACAATGTATTGCTAATATCATGTCTTCAAATTTTGATTACATTTAGAGAATGATTCTCATATTTTTCTTGCAATCCATCAAACTTACAATCCTTGTGGGGACAAACATAAGTGTCATCAATTCACCTGATAGGTTGTATTACCATAGACCATAATTTGTGGCATCTCTACTCGGTTAGGTTGGTTGATGTCGTTTATAAATAAGTAATGGGTTTCACTTTTGATCCCCAATTTATATTTATCTACTAGGGATAGAAACACTCTTACTAAGAGGATCAATTTTATTGTTCTTGGCACTAGTGTGATCAATAGTCACAACCCTACTAGACACATATTTTTTACAAATTTTATTTTGACTTGGATGTGTCTCCTTTATTTTTAATGTTACTTAGAACTTCAAAACTTGACAACAGTTTTCGTATTAGCACAATGGATTGAGATTACAAAAGGTGGATCTTTGAACCATAGGTAAGTCCCACATAAGTCAATTTAGATATACAACTTCCATCCTATTCTCATCTCAACACACAACTCAGTCGTGAAGGTGGACTCACATAAAATTGTTTATTTTTCTTTAGCTTTCATTGTGATGGCACCATTTCTAAAAAGAAACACACCCAAATGCTCCATTGCTTCTAGAGATATTAATTATCCATCTAGCATCACTAAATCCTTTAAGAACTATAAGAATGTTTTCTTAATACAAATAAAGGGAAGAAGTTTCATTTAATATATCTAAATACTTTGTCTAGGACCTCCCAATGAGTTTGATTGGATAATTTGTGTATCTATTGAATTAGAAACACACAAAAAATGTAAGATCTGGTCGTGTACAGTTCATAAGGTACGTTAAAATTCTAATATAATATGAAAGTAGACACAAGTATACCACGTTCATTCTTAAACAAATCTTTAGAAGGATCATATAAAGTTTCAGCAGGTCTACAAGATGTATAGTCAAATCTTTCAACTACTTTCTCAACATTGTGGGACTGAGAGAATGCTAAGACATCTAGAGTTCTAATGAACCTAAACCCTAAAAAAATCTACAACTTCCATATCATTCTGTCAAATCTACTACACAGGAATGATTAGTCTTATTAATAACTCAAATATTGGATAAAAATAGAATAATGTTTTCTACCTATAGACAAACAATCACAAATCCATCATTGAACAACTTGCAATGGATGCACTTATCAAATTCATTTGAAATAAATTTGAAAGATGATATAACAGTCAAAAATTTCATGCCATTGTTGAGAGCTTGCTACAAACCATATCATCATCATCTAAGCCTCAATCCAACCGTGTTGGGGTCGGCTAGATGGATTTTTTCTTTTCTAATTAGCTTTGTTATAAGTCATATTGTGATCAAGATGTAAGATTCAAATTATTTTTTTATAATATCTTCCCATGTTAATTTAGGCATGTCTCTTCTTATTTTAATCGTGCTTAACCCAATAGCATTGCTCCATATACGCATGTTCGTTGGTCTATGTGCACATGTCCATACCATCTCAAATGGTCCCCGCACAACTTGTCCTCAATACTCACCACCCCCACTTTGTTCCTGATATAATTATTTCTCAAATGATATTTTCTTGTCTTCCCACACATCCATCTCAGCATACACATTTCGGCCACATTCATCTTGTTAAGACCTTGTTTCTTCACTACCAAACATTCATTCCCATATATCATGATTGGTCGTATACTTCTTCTATAAAAGTTACTTTTTAGTTTAAGAGGGGATCTTCTAGTCACATACTCTAGTTGCACTCTTCCATTTCAATAGTCTTGCAGTGATCATGTGACACATCATCTTGAACATCCATATACATTGAATAATAGAAATATACATTGAATAATAGAAACCAAGTAAAAAAATTATTATATTTTGATACATCCACTATGTTCAACTTTGCCCCATCATTTGCTATTCAATATTGATATAATTTCAATGCATATGCTCAATTTTGCTCCTATTACTCATCAATCAATTTGATTCCAATTTCTTTCTCCAAAGTTCACTTTATCATTCAATCCATTTTTAGTTTTGTTGATCAACACAAAACCATCAGCAAATACCAAATACCAAGGAATATCATCCTAAATATGTTTTCATCCATAACAAGAACAAAATATCATCAGCAAATACCATACACCAAGGAATATCATCTTGATCATGCTTTTCATACATAATAAGAACTAATAGATATGGGATCAGTGTTGATCCTTGGTGTACCCCAATTGTGATATATTGCTACAGACTATATAACGATTTGAAAAGTTTGTATACATTTATTATTGCATGTCTCAAATCCATGTGGTTTGTTCATGTATATTTTCTTCTGGCGATCACCATGCAAGAATGCAGTCTTGACATCATCTGGTGTATAATGAGGTCATATTTAGAAGCTAGCATAATTACACCCAAATTGTTGTCATATAAGAACTAAGAGAAATATTGATATAGTTTGGTTCCTTCTTGATAACTAATTTGATTTATCCTTATTAATAGACTCATCTATATCCAATTTATTGAGATATATTGTATTTCTATTAGATCTAAATAATTACCTTACACTTTTGGGTTTATGGTTCATTCATAAAAATTTAAAACTTCACTAACTCTTGATCTTTAATTTTATGCAAGTAAACATAGTGATATCTAAATGAGTGAAAAATGAAGGTTATAAAATATCTTTCATCATCCCTAGTGGTTACATTATTGAACTCACCAAGGTCATTGTGCACTAAAGGATATTTCAAATTTTCTATCAACCCAATGTAAAGATTTCCTAGGTTGTTTAGCATACAAACAGTCAATTTATATTTTCTATCAATGAAAGCATTAGGAATATGATTAAAATTCATCACTATTTATACAGAATCATAATTCATGTCCCAATCTATCATGACAAACATTTGATAATAGAAAATTCAAAACAATCAATCTCTCTTTCTTATTCAATGAAGAAATGGAAACATGTTTAATATGAATCATAAGAGATCATATATACCACATAAGAAATAATTTTTCATAATACAAATGATCACAAATACGAGTTGATACAACTTTGTTACATGTAAAGTCTGCTCTCAAAATCATCCTGACCATATGGGCCATTGAAAATATTGTGTTTGATCGTGGGTACATGTCTCACTCTATGAAGAATAGGAACATTTCATGAAGATAGCTTCACATTCACGTCACATTTGCCTTTAAAATTTTGACTACACATTGGATTCATCCTACAATCGGACTATCATTAATGGCATGATAAGATACAAATAGAGACTTGTCAGTACAAATGTTCACATTTGCCACGGTATCAACGATAGCATAGTGGTTCAAATACATCGAGGACTTTTGAGTTTGAGTGGTGCCTACTCATCATTGGTGGTAGTAAGTGTTAATCGTAAAGTTGATCGTAGATCCATCCATGGCCACATATTTCTTGGACTTCTTGCAGGGACACTCATTGGTTGAATGACCAACATGTCCACCATTTTAACATGATTTAATTTTAGTTTTTATTTTCTTTTGGATATTGTTGTTGGTTTTTAAATAACTTTTGTTTTCCCTTATAATCTTGATTGTCCTTCTTTTCTATTGTAAGATTGACGTTAGTAGATACTTCAGGTGACACAGATTGCTATGCATCCTATGTTGTTATTGGATTGTTATGTTTGTTAATATGTACACACTTTTTTATTGTCCATGTGATTGAGTACAGTGCAAACATACCTATTCAAAAGACAACCGGATGAGGGTGAAAGAAATCGGCATGGATTTTATCTATTGGGGTGTGGTGGATCCATCTATGGGGGGATATGGGGTGGATCCAACCTTTATGCGGTGGCCCCTCAAGGGATCTCCATCATTTTCTATGACAGTGGATCAAAATCAAGATAACAATTTGTCTTTTTCATCAACTTACAACTGAAACGGCGCCAACTGTTGTACCTTTTGTTCCTTCATAGATACAACCATAGGGAACTCTTCAAGGCCCTCAAATACATTCATTGTTGATGATGACATAGAGTTTATATGTAACATCCCTGACCTGGGTTATGAACTAACCCCAGGTGTTTTTCTTAATCATGTGATTAAATGCTTGAGGTTATCTGTTGATAATGTAATTAAAGCTTATGAGGAATATATATTTCCCTTTCTGTCCTTTTGGACAATGTTGTAATATTGTTTTGTAATATAGGGACCTATGTGCAAATTACCCAATTAAAAGGGGTTAAGTTGCAAATTGCACATGTTAAGATGTTCCTTTAGTGTTGAGACATCATAAGACTGAATTTGATGAAGTGTGATTGGTTCCCCAAGCTTGGGCACTGAGATGCAGCTTGTGGGGCAATCCTTGTGCTTAAAACCCTAATTTTGGTGTAGAGTGCAATTTACCCAAAATGAGGGATGAAACTTGTAAAATACACCTTTTAGAGTATATTTATGACTCTTGGCATCATTTATAGTAAGAATGATGAATAGGGCACTTCAATTGAATAATCAAATAAGAATGATAACCCTTATAAATTAAATAATCAAGTTATAAGCCTAATAACCCTTCTATATGTGCAACTTAGTAAAAAGTTGGCTTTCTTCACCTTTAGACCTTGGGTTTAAGATGAGTTTTTCTTAAGTATGGAAGGGAGAAATGTGGCTTAGAAGAAGGGAAGGACCTAGATGAGAAATGGAGAAACAAGTTGTCCTTATGTTGGAAATTCACCCAAAGTATATATACACCTTTTCTCACTAAGCAAGGATCGTTTCCTTCACTTCCCTTCTTATCCCCTTGCTTAGACCGACTTAGGACAGAGCTCTGGAGCAGAGGAGGACGGATAAGGAGTTCTAGGTAAGCTTTGGTCATCTTCTTGCTCGGATTCATGGAGGAATTCATGGTGCAAGGTTGGTTTTATGGTCTTCCTTACTTGTTTCCTCTTTCTAGCCATCTTTTCCCAACCTTTCCTTGGAGAAACACCCTTGGATGACCTGTGGAGCTCAATACACCATTAAAGGCTTGAAGCTTGGAGCTCAAGGAACGACCTTAAGGTGGGTTTTATAACTCTAAACCTTTTGCTTTCTTATGCATATCTTTGTTCTTACAATTAGTACTTAGTTCTTCTTCTTTCCCACTCTTCCTTGCTTTCTTGCAATTAAAACCACGAAGAACAGACCTTGATCTGGAGGTAGAAGAAGATGGGTGTGATTACCAATGTTACTTTATCAAACGGTCTTGTTTTCCCCCCATTGGCCAAACGGTTTGGGGCAAACAGTTTGCAAAACCGTTTGAAGGGCAAACGGTTTCACAAGGTCGGTTGGAGAAAACGGTCTCCAAGACCGTTTGAGGGTGTTGACCAAGTGTTGACCGTTTGGGATTTCTGTTCATAATTATGTAGGCTAATGACCCACCAAATTTGAGGGGTTAACGCCAAAGAAATCATAGGTTGAAGGTCAATCAATTAGGCAAATTGAATTGAATTAAATTCTGATTTTCAGTCTGATTAACTTGAACTTTTTGGGAAAACGGTCTCAAGACCGTTTGAGTGCGTAAACCAAGTGTATACCGTTTGGGATTTCTGTTCCTAATGATGTGGTATAATGACCTACCAAATTTGATAGGTTAACTCCCAAGGAATCATGAGTTAAAGGCTAACCAATTAGGTAATTGAGTTGAATTAAGTGTTGATTTTCAACCTGATTAACTTGACCTGTTTGGGCAAACGGTCTCAAGACCGTTTGCGTGAGTTGACCAAGCGTTGACCGTTTGGTATTCCGGTTCATAATTATGTTGGTTGATGACCCTACAAATTTGAGGGATTAACTCCCAAGGAATCGTGAGTTGAAGGCTAATCAACTAGGGAAACTTAATTGGATTAAGTGCTGATTATCAATCTGTTTTAATTGAACTTTTTGGGCAAACGGTCTCAAGACCGTTTGAGTGCGTTGACCAAGCATGGACCGTTTGCGATTACTGTTCCTAATTATGTTGGTTAATAACTCACCAAATTTGAGGGGTTAATTCTCAAGGAATCATGAGTTGAAGGCTAATCAATTGAGCAAACCCTAATTGAAATTAGTGCTGAAATTCCAACAAGTTAATTTGAGATTTTGGGTTGATTAGCCCAAACGGTCCGTTTGGGGATCACCCAAACGGTCTCAAGACCGTTTGGGGGTCACCCCAAGACCGTTTGGAGGTCTGGGGTCAAGTATAGTTGATCAATTGAAGGTCCAAAGGTACCGATCATATTGCAATTAAGTGCTGAATTGTTGATCAACTCGATAGACCAATCCTTGATGATTTTTCACTAGAATCCAAAGGATGGATGGGCCAAACGGTCTCAAGACCGTTTGGAGCTCATACAAATGGTCTCAAGACCGTTTGGTGGTCACCCAAGACCGTTTGGAGGTCTAGGGTTGAGTATGGTTAGGTGTTTAAAGGTCTAAAGGTACCAAGTGGATATACAATGCAATGTTGATTTGGTGATCAATCCAATGATTCAAACCTTAATTGATTGACTTGGATTTTGATGATATGATGGGAAAACGGTCTCAAGATCGTTTGGAGGTCATCCAAACGACCTCAAGACCGTTTGGGGTCAGGTCATACCAAATTTGGATGATGTTTCTATGGTTTCAAAGTAACTAGTCTTACATTGATTAGTATTGAAGGATCATCGATTCCAAACCCTAATTCAATTGAATCAAACCCTAATTGATGAACAATTGAGGGTTAATTAAGGGTCAAATCAGTTGAAGGTTGACCTATTAAACTCAATTGAGGTATGAGTATAGGTCCAATTGATGTTTGGTTCCATGAATTCAATGATTGAAGTAATCAACATCGGAAACCCTAATTCATTTGGATACCTTATGTAATGGAGGTCCAATGTGATTAAATCTTTGGGAATTAAGATGATGAATGTTCTATTGATCCAATAATGATTAGTAATGATAATCAATGAAGGAATGAAGGTTGAAACCCTAATAATACCTAAGTGATTAGAACCAATTAAAGGGAGAATTCTTAATTGTTTATAGGATTAATAGCTTGATACACTATGTTAACCATAGTAGCATGTACTTGATTGAAGGGTTGATGTGACCTAATCAAGTTAAAAGAATGAAAGATTAGAATACATATATTTATATATATATATAAATATGAATCATGGAATGATCTTATGTAGCACGACTGTGTAAGGGAGCACGGCCGTGGTAGCCTTAACTTGCACGACCGTGTAAGGGAGCACGGACGTGGTAGCCTTACTTTGCACGACCGTGCAAGGTGGCACGGCCATGGTGTCCTATAAAGAAATTGAAAAGTTTTGGTATTGTGTTGACATTGTTATATATGCATGTCCTTATTTTTATAAGTCATACAGGTTGATATTATGAGGTGATCATAGCCAGGTAAGAGTTATGATGTCATATTCCTTGAAAACAATTATAAGCTTTTAGAGTAATGATATGTGAAAAGTATATACATTGCTTCAATCAAGGTCATGTTGTTAGATGACTTGATGCTTATATGTCACTTGGTAACAAGTGTTATGATAATCTAAGGGTTTGAATAACCATGTTCCTGAATCATTTTATGCTTAATGCCTTGAAGGCTTAGATGGTTCAATGGTTGTTTAATCTCAACGCTAATGATACCTAAAGACATTAAGGGGTTAAGTGATTAGTAGATTGACCCATGTTATGATTATTAAAGAAGTTTACCAAGGTACCCTTGAAGGGTTCAAGTAGATAACAACCCTTGATCAAGCAAACCCTAATGATTATAATGGGTTGACTTAATCTATGTTAATCAAAGATGACTTGACCTAATCTAACCTAGAGTGATTTAAACATTATCTAGTAGTAAGAAGATAGAGAAGGCTCCTAATATGAATGAGAATCAAGTAACATACTTTCAATATGTAAGAATGTACATGATTAGGGTATGATCCATCAAGGTAAGATCATGGAAATCCTAATTATAATGATTAATGAATCTTAACCTAATTTGAGGGCATCAATGATGATAATTTTCATATATAATGATGCTATGAGCTCAATTCACTATGAAGTGAATAGTAAACCCTAATTCTAGGGTAATAACGTGTAACGTGAATAGTAAACCCTAATTTAGGGTGATCTGATAAATGGAGTAATTCAGGGTTATGCCTTTGAGTATGAAACCCTAATTACAAGTTGTAATATGAGAAATCTTTATGCGTCAAGAGCTAAGAGGTTCTATAACCCTATGTTGAAGTAAAGGAATACAAACCCTAACTAATGAAGGATGGGGTATGTTAACCCTAGTCCTGGGTTATGCTTTCAAGTATGAAACCCTGTGAACAAATTACAATATAAGAATTCTTATTCCTTATAAGACAAAGGGATTCAATAACCTTAATTGAGTGGGGTAAACCCTAACTCTACTTATGCTTTTAAGCATGAATCTTCATGATTAAAGTATGAGATGAGGAATCATTATTCCTAATCATAAAGAAAGGGATTGAATAACCCTAATTGATGTAAATAAGGGAACCTAGCCTTAGTGTAAGCATGAAGGTACTATTCCTGAATTGAAAGGTTAATTCTGCTTTATAAATTGCTGATCTGGAAATGAAATGTTTATTGTTGTCAATTGAATTAACTATGTAGGTTCTTATAAAAGGATGACTATATCCACATAAAGGTTATGATATCATATTCATTGGAAGCATGTTATTAGCTTTATGAATAGTGATATACCATGTTGCCTAGTTAAGTGACATCATATAAGATTGAGAGGCTGTGAGAGCCATGAGTAACATCAAGGCCATGCTAATAAGATGACTTATGATGAATTAAGGGTTTGAATACCCTATTCTTTAATCATAGTAATGAAATGGTTAAGAAATGATATCCAATTGATAATTGTTGTGAGTTAGACTTGATACATTTAGTATTCTACTTTTATAGCTGTTGTTCTAATGATTAATGCTTGGAAACATGCTTGATGCTAAAAGAATGCTAGAATGTACCTAACTAATCAAGTATAATCATATCATGTAGAGCCATGACCATAGATCCATCATTGTCAGAGACCAAATGATGGTGAAATAGGTTTTCCTAAGGGAACTCCTGGAGCATATACTTTTGAGTATATGGGGGTATATGGATGCGAATATCCTTACGTCCTAGTGTAGGAATTGATGTAGATGTACTTTAATCTTTCAACCCTTCACTATATATTCATACCAGGTGATGTACCAAAAATCTCCCGAAGAAATTACTAATACTGCATCGATGAGAGATTAACAAGAAATCTTTCGATGAAGATGAGAGTTCAGAACTCCACTGTAACTCTATAGCAAAGTTTCCAGAATACCCTGGATAGCTACTATAGCAGAGACACAATATGTCCTGCAAGTAAATCCTCTTACTGACTGAGGAAGATGAGGTCATAAGAATCCGGCTCTTTTGATGACCTATGTATGGTACCGACGCGATTTTTATAAATGGTCGGTTGGAGTATGAGAGGTATACCTCATCTCCACAGGGCATAATGATGTTTGAAAAATATAATCAGCCGTATAGTATAACTGCTTAGGTTGTACTACGAGAAACAATGATTGATGTTACATTGTTGACTTTAATAGTCTGTTCAAGTTTCTAGAATACATGTTCTACTGATGCTTTAATGAAGTGATTGCTTAAGTAAATGTTGTTTTACTTATTACCAAACCTGCTGTTGATATTTTCAGTTACTTTGCTTCTGTTATTCCTTATATGCTATAACAAAGCTTCTGGTGGAGAGTTATAACTCTCGCTGGGACAATTATTCAAATTGTCTCACTCCCGTAGGTTTCTACTTTTTAGGAAGATGCCAAGGACGAAGGAATCCATTTAAGAATGAGCAACAACAGCAACAATAGCATCAGGGGCAGCAGTGAATCTCAAGTAGAGATATTGATTGTCTAGTCTTATAGATAGCATGTCTTATGTCGTCTCTGTACTCTCAGGTCCTAGGAGTCAGTAGGTCTGAGGATTTTGGCATGATGCCTCGAGATTTTGTATCTTACCTTGTACAGTTAACAAGGTGGGTTTTGTTGTAATGCTCGAGATGTGTTTATTACAGAGATGTATCAATGGATCAGTTTGTAAATGACCTATCCTGTTGTTTATGAAAGAGTTTTTATCTTTCAAAGATCTCTTTACAAAAGTTTTAAATTTTTAGTGATTTTTGATAATTCCGCTGCTAATTGCTTCCGCATTCGTTTAATTTGATTGTCACTTTGGTGTCGATCGTTTCAAGTGGTATCAGAGCTCTAGGTTCGCTGAGTCTACAGAGGCATAGGACTTTGGTAGTAGAGTCTGTTCTAAGTGTCCTCCAGTGTATCTGATGGTAACTTCTTCTCACATAGGAGGAGAAGAACTTGAAGATGACTAGATCGGATGAGGAGTTGGCTGTGGAGAGCAACAATATTGCACCAAGAAGAGGTGCAGAGGAGCAAGCAATAGAGGGACAATTACCTAAGATTCCCCTAGCTAACCCAACCATGATAAGGAATTCTTCCTTAGGAATCATTGCTGGGGAATTTAGGGCTACCATGATGTATCTAGTGGATCAAGCACTAGCAATACAACCCAGATTACCAGCTCCTAATGATGATGTTTTGGATATCAACAAAATATGTGAACCACAACAACAGGTTGAAGCAATGGTAAATGATGAAGCTCTGAACCTAGAACAAGCCAGTGCTCAACCTCAGTCTGATGAATCAGTATACAGTAATATAAGGGTTAGAATACAACCAGAGACCAGGACCTGCTATAGGTGTAGGAAGCCTGGACATATCAGAAATAATTGTCCAGAAGAGAAATATAAAGGAAGAATTGAGAAAAGGACTATCCAAACCCAGGAGCAGAGACCTGGTAGCTCCAAAAGGAAGAAGTTTCTGGTGTCACCAACACAACCAGAACCTGGTACACCAAGACAATGGTCATCCAGAAAGGGTAAAGAACCCTTCAGACCATACTGGGCACCTAGAATTTGCTACATATGTAGGCAGGTTGGACATCTGGCAAGAAATTGCCCAGCCAGAAATGTTATGGCAAATAAACCTCTGAGGCAGAATCAACTTGAGACAATGAATAATCCTCGAGTCATGACAGGTTAGACGAAATAAATGTTATTCTTATATGTCTTTTTATGATCTCTTGGACAAAACTGAGAAAGTAATTGATTGAACTTTTCTTAATTAATCCTATAAGGACTTATAATGTTGTATAAAATAGATGTTTCATATTACATGCTTACCTCCATAAAAAGGATGAAGTATTAAAGAGATGTCTGGATAAAATTCAGTAATGTTAGATCTTATACTTGTGATAATAGGAAAAGAGAAGGAAAATGGTAGTATACAAATGCATATTACCTTATCTCAGTATTTGTATACCCTGGCCAGGTATACAATTGCTGATGATAAAGTAAATATGGAAACTCCTAGATTGTTATCTTTTTGATTGCTCTGATCAAGTAGTCATTCTGAAACAATCTAATGAGTATCAAGAAATAAGAAATATGGGAATAAGGGAGGTCAACCCTGTCCAGTAAAGATGTAAGAATAATAATAAAGATCCTCCCCATAATGTGAAAATGTGATGGAATCATAAGATGTTTCATGAATGGTTGAAAATATATGATATAACAAGAGGAATATGATCCCTTATTCTCTTTCTTTCCAGGGACATGGCAATCAAGTGGGTCTTAGGACACTTGATGTGCATAATATAAATATGTTTATGTGAAGTATACCTAAAAAGGTATCAGTTTATCTTGGACTTTAGTTCCAAGTTGAGAATATATGTAACAAGTAATGTTCCAAGATGAAAGGAAGATAAGATGTAATGTGTTGATAACACATGTAATAGGTAACAAGATAAGAATGTAATAATATATATGATGAATTATGTTGCTTACCTGGAATGGTCAACAATAGAATCAAAGTAAACATGTAAAATATTATGAACATCACTTGTTAGGGGTTTATGTTTTCATAAACATATCTTTCTCCAAGATATCTATCAAATAAGTCCTTGATTGATAAGTAACTTTTCCCTATGATAAGAGAATGTACAAGTAATGAGTTACTTAGTGTAAGTAATAAGGAAAGTTAGTATGGTGTTATCAGGTGAGATGACACAATCAAGGTATGAAAGGACTTATATAGTCTCAAAATAGATGACAGAGTATGATTTTGATTTTAAGAAAATGTTGATTTAACTAAGGAACATGAGAGTATATGTTCCATGTGAATCTTTCCATGGAAAAACTTGAGTGGAGAAACTTTGTATTGAACAAAACTCTATGATGTTCCATAATAACGAAATGTCACTTGAAGACATAATGGTATAATGCTTAAATAATATCTGCTTTCCCTTTTCTTTCTGGGATTTCGGGGACGAAATCCTTGTTAGGGGTTTATAATTTGTAACATCCCTGGCCTGGGTTATGAACTAACCCCAGGTGTTTTTCTTAATCATGTGATTAAATGCTTGAGGTTATCTGTTGATAATGTAATTAAAGCTTATGAGGAATGTATATTTCCCTTTCTGTCCTTTTGGACAATGTTGTAATATTGTTTTGTAATACAGGGACCTATGTGCAAATTACCCAATTAAAAGGGGTTAACTTGCAAATTGCACATGTTAAGATGTTCCTTTAGTGTTGAGACATCATAAGAGTGAATGTGATGAAGTGTGATTGGTTCCTCAAGCTTGGGCACTGAGATGCAGCTTGTGGGGCAATCCTTGTGCTTAAAACCCTAATTTTGGTGTAAAGTGCAATTTACCCAAAATGAGGGATGAAACTTGTAAAATACACCTTTTAGAGTATATTTATGACTCTTGGCATCATTTAGATTAAGAATGATGAATAGGGCACTTCAATTGAATAATCAAATAAGAATGATAACCCTTATAAATTAAATAATCAAGTTATAAGCCTAATAACCCTTCTATATGTGCAACTTAGTAAAAAGTTGGCTTTCTTCACCTTTATACCTTGGGTTTAAGATGAGTTTTTCTTAATTATGGAAGGGAGAAACGTGTCTTAGAAGAAGGGAAGGACCTAGATGAGAAATGGAGAAACAAGTTGTCCTTATGTTGGAAATTCACCCAAAGTATATATACACCTTTTCTCACTTAGCAAGGATCGTTTCCTTCACTTCCCTTCTTATCCCCTTGCTTAGACCGACTTAGGACAGAGCTCTGGAGCAGAGGAGGACGGATAAGGAGTTCTAGGTAAGCTTTGGTCATCTTCTTGCTCGGATTCATGGAGGAATTCATGGTGCAAGGTTGGTTTTATGGTCTTCCTTACTTGTTTCCTCTTTCTAGCCATCTTTTCCCAACCTTTCCTTGGAGAAACACCCTTGGCCAACTTGTGGAGCTCAATACACCATTAAAGTCTTGAATCTTGGAAGCTTGGAGCTCAAGGAACGACCTTAAGGCGGGTTTTATAACTCTAAACCTTTTGCTTTCTTATGCATATCTTTGTTCTTGCAATTAGTACTTAGTTCTTCTTCTTTCCCACTCTTCCTTGCTTTCTTGCAATTAAAACCACAAATAACAGACCTTGATCTGGAGGTAGAAGAATATGGGCATGATTACCAATTTTACTTTATCAAACGGTCTTGTTTTCCTCCCTTTGGCCAAACGGTTTGGGGCAAACGGTTTGCAAAACCGTTTGAAGGGCAAACGGTTTCACAAGGTCGGTTGGAGCAAACGGTCTCCAAGACCGTTTGAGGGTGTTGACCAAGCATTGAACGTTTGGGATTTCTGTTCATAATTATGTATGATAATGACCCACCAAATTTTAGGGGTTAACTCCAAAGAAATCGTAGGTTGAAGGTCAATCAATTAGGCAAATTGAATTGAATTAAATGCTGATTTTCAGTCTGATTAACTTGAACTTTTTGGGCAAACGGTCTCAAGACCGTTTGAGTGCGTTGACAAAGTGTAGACCGTTTGGGATTACTGTTCCTAATGATGTTTTCTAATGACCTACCAAATTTTATAGGTTAACTCCCAATTAATCATGAGTTAAAGGCTAAACAATTAGGTAATCGAATTGAATTAAGTGCTGATTTTCAACCTGATTAACTTGACCTGTTTGGGCAAACGGTCTCAAGACCATTTGAGTGAGTTGACCAAGCGTTTCCCGTTTGGGATTCCTGTTCATAATTATGTTGTTTGATGACCCTACATATTTGAGATATTAACTCCCAAGGAATCGTGAGTTGAAGGCTAATCAATTAGGGAAACCTAATTGGATTAAGTGATGATTATCAATCTGTTTTAATTGAACTTTTTGGGCAAACGGTCTCAAGACCATTTGAGTGCGTTGACCAAGCGTGGACCGTTTGAGATTACTGTTCCTAATTATGTTGGTTAATAACTCACCAAATTTGAGGGGTTAATTCTCAAGGAATCATGAGTTGAAGGCTAATCAATTGGGCAAACCCTAATTGAAATTAGTGCTGAAATTCCAACAAGTTAATTTGAGATTTTGGGTTGATTAGCCCAAACGGTCTCAAGACCATTTGGGGATCACCCAAACGGTCTCAAGACCGTTTGGAGGTCTGGGATCAAGTATAGTTGATCAATTGAAGGTCCAAAGGTACCGATCATATTGCAATTAAGTGCTGAATTGTTGATCAACTCGATAGACCAATCCTTGATGATTTTTCACTAGAATCCAAAGGATGGATGGGCCAAACGGTCTCAAGACCGTTTGGAGCTCATCCAAATGGTCTCAAGACCGTTTGGTGGTCACCCAATACCGTTTGGAGGTCTAGGGTTGAGTATGGTTAGGTGTTTAAAGGTCTAAAGGTACCAAGTTGATATACAATGCAATGTTGATTTGGTGATCAATCCAATGATTCAAACCTTAATTGATTGACTTGGATTTTGATGATATGATGGGAAAACGGTCTCAAGACCGTTTGGAGGTCATCCAAACGACCTCAAGACCGTTTGGGGTCAGGTCATACCAAATTTGGATGATGTTTCTATGGTTTCAAAGTAACTAGTCTTACATTGATTAGTATTGAAGGATCATCGATTCCAAACCCTAATTCAATTGAATCAAACCCTAATTGATGAACGATTGAGGGTTAATTAAGGGTCAAATCAGTTGAAGGTTGACCTATTAAACTCAATTGAGGTATGAGTATAGGTCCAATTGATGTTTGGTTCCATGAATTCAATGATTGAAGTAATCAACATTGGAAACCCTAATTCAATTGGATACCTTATGTAATGGAGGTCCAATGTGATTAAATCTTTGGGAATTAAGATGATGAATGTTCTATTTATCCAATAATGATTAGTAATGATAATCAATGAAGGAATTAAGGTTGAAACCCTAATAATACCTAAGTGATTAGAACCAATTAAAGGGAGAATTCTTAATTGTTTATAGGATTAATAGCTTGATACACTATGTTAACCATAGTAGCATGTACTTGATTGAAGGGTTGATGTGACCTAATCAAGTTAAAAGAATGAAAGATTAGAATACATATATTTATATATTTATATATATGAATCATGGAATGATCTTATGTAGCACGACCGTGTAAGGGAGCACGGCCGTGGTAGCCTTAACTTGCACGACCGTGTAAGGGAGCACGGCCGTGTTAGCCTTACTTTGCACGACCGTGCAAGGTGGCACGGCCGTGGTGTCCTATAAAGAAATTGAAAAGTTTTGGTATTGTGTTGACATTGTTATATATGCATGTCCTTATTTGTATAAGTCATACAGGTTGATATTATGAGGTGATCATAGCCAGGTAAGAGTTATGATGTCATATTCCTTGAAAACAATTATAAGCTTTTAGAGTAATGATATGTGAAAAGTATATACATTGCTTCAATCAAGGTCATGTTGTTAGATGACTTGATGCTTATATGTCACTTGGTAACAAGTGTTATGATAATCTAAGGGTTTGAATAACCATGTTCCTGAATCATTTTATGCTTAATGCCTTGAAGGCTTAGATGGTTCAATGGTTGTTTAATCTCAACCCTAATGATACCTAAAGACATTAAGGGGTTAAGTGATTAGTAGATTGACCCATGTTATGATTATTAAAGAAGATTACCAAGGTACCCTTTAAGGGTTCAAGTAGATAACAACCCTTGATCAAGCAAACCCTAATGATTATAATGGGTTGATTTAATCTATGTTAATCAAAGATGACTTGACCTAATCTAACCTAGAGTGATTTAAACATTATCTAGTAGTAAGAAGAGAGAGAAGGCTCCTAATATGAATGAGAATCAAGTAACATACTTTCAATATGTAAGAATGTACATGATTAGGGTATGATCCATCAAGGTAAGATCATGGAAATCCTAATTATAATGATTAATGAATCTTAACCTAATTTGAGGGCATCAATGATGATAATTTTCATATATAATGATGCTATGAGCTCAATTCACTATGAAGTGAATAGTAAACCCTAATTCTAGGGTAATAACGTGTAACGTGAATAGTAAACCCTAATTTAGGGTGATCTGATAAATGGAGTAATTCAGGGTTATGCCTTTGAGTATGAAACCCTAATTACAAGTTGTAATATGAGAAATCTTTATGCCTCGAGAGCTAAGAGGTTCTATAACCCTATGTTGAAGTAAAGGAATACAAACCCTAACTAATGAAGGATGGGGTATGTTAACCCTAGTCCTGGGTTATGCTTTCAAGTATGAAACCCTGTGAACAAATTACAATATAAGAATTCTTATTCCTTATAAGATAAAGGGATTCAATAACCTTAATTGAGTGGGGTAAACCCTAACTCTACTTATGCTTTTAAGCATGAATCTTCATGATTAAAGTATGAGATGAGGAATCATTATTCCTAATCATAAAGAAAGGGATTGAATAACCCTAATTGATGTAAATAAGGGAACCTAGCCTTAGTGTAAGCATGAAGGTACTATTCCTGAATTGAAAGGTTAATTCTGCTTTATAAATTGGTGATCTGGAAATGAAATGTTTATTGTTGTCAATTGAATTAACTGTGCAGGTTCTTATAAAAGGATGATTATATCCAGGTAAAGGTTATGATATCATATTCATTGGAAGCATGTTATTAGCTTTGTGAATAGTGATATACCATGTTGCCTAGTTAAGTGACATCATATAAGATTGAGAGGCTATGAGAGCCATGAGTAACATCAAGGCCATGCTAATAAGATGACTTATGATGAATTAAGGGTTTGAATACCCTATTCTTGAATCATAGTAATGAAATGGTTAAGAAATGATATCCAATTGATAATTGTTGTGAGTTAGACTTGATACATTTAGTATTCTACTTTTATAGTTGTTGTTCTAATGATTAATGCTTGGAAACATGCTTGATGCTAAAAGAATGCTAGAATGTACCTAACTAATCAAGTATAATCATATCATGTAGAGCCCTGACCATAGATCCATCATTGTCAGAGACCAAATGATGGTGAAACAGGTTTTCCTAAGGGAACTCCTGGAGCATATACTTTTGAGTATATGGGGGTATATGGATGCGAATATCCTTACGTCCTAGTGTAGGAATTGATGTAGATGTACTTTAATCTTTCAACCCTTCACTATATATTCATACCGGGTGATGTACCACAAATATCCCGAAGAAATTACTAATACCGCATCGATGAGAGATAAACAAGAAATCTTTCGATGACGATGAGAGTTCAGAACTCCACTGTAACTCTATAGCGAAGTTTCCAGAATACCCTAGATAGCTACTACAGCAGAGACACAATATGTCCTGCAAGTAAATCCTCTTACTGACTGAGGAAGATGAGGTCATAAGAATCCGGCTCTTTTGATGACCTATGTATGGTACCGACGCGATTTTTATAAATGGTCAGTTGGAGTATGAGAGGTATACCTCATCTCCGCAGGGCATAATGATGTTTGAAAAATATAATCGGCCGTATAGTATAACTGCTTAGGTTGTACTACAAGAAACAATGATTGATGTTACATTGTTGACTTTAATAGTCTGTTCAAGTTTCTAGAATACATGTTCTACATATGCTTTAATGAAGTGATTGCTTAAGTAAATGTTGTTTTACTTATTACCAAACATGTTGTTCATATTTTCAGTTACTTTGCTTCTGTTATTCCTTATATGCTATAACAAAGCTTCTGGTGGAGAGTTATAACTCTCGCTGGGACAATTATTCAAATTGTCTCACTCCCGTAGGTTTCTACTTTTTAGGAAGACGCCAAGGATGAAGGAATCCATTTAAGAATGAGCAACAACAGCAACAACAGCATCAGGGGCAGCAGTGAATCTCAGGTGGAGATACTGACTGTCTAGTCTTATAGATAGCATGTCTTATGTCGTCTCTGTACTCTCAGGTCCTAGGAGTCAGTAGGTCTGAGGATTTTGGCATGATCCCTCGAGATTTTGTATCTTACCTTATACAATTAACAAGGTGGGTTTTGTTGTAATGCTCGATATGTGTTTATTACAGAGATGTATCAATGGATCAGTTTGTAAATGACCTATCATGTTATTTATGAAAGAGTTTTTATCTTTCAAATATCTCTTTACAAAAGTTTTAAATTTTTCGTGATTTTTGATAATTCTGCTGCTAATCGCTTCCGCATTCGTTTAATTTGATTGTCAGTTTGGTGTCGATCGTTTCATTATACATCATCATCATCATCAGTCATGGATCCCCAAAGTTGATGATTGTACCAGAAACTATGTATTTCACACATTGTGGCTCTTTGTCGTGATTGTAAAACTAGTTGGCAAACACCTTGGGTATCTCACCATCTGTGATCACCTGATATTATTGTGGAAACCTGCTGAACGTTGGAGGGTTTTTTAGATAAGCATGTATAATTTTAAAATCCAAATCTCCATTGAACATATGATCATTTGGACGCATTCATGGGCGGTCATTGTTCCATATTTGGATCTTATTTGATGGTCTAGAAATGTTGGGAGACTTTGTGCCTTCTCCTGGTTTTCCTTCTTGAATTGTCTCTTAGTTATCGATTTACCCCTTCAATTGTACAGCAAGATCATATTCAACAAAATTGGGGAAGCACTTAGCAGACTCTTAAAAGTTGATGATCACACCACTCATTGTTCACGGAGGTCGCTTCGCAAGACTAGTTATAAAACTCAACACATCAATTGTATTTCATCTAGCAATCATAATTAATGGCATTGTTGATCGTGTGAAGCCGATAGATGTCTGCATTGTTTGTAGCATATGGGCCATGGACTCGATGAATGTCTGGTCACCACTCAAGCAGGATCTCCGTTTGAACCAAAACTAGATGCAGATGAAGCTGGTGCTTGTTGGGTACCAAATGAGGAAAGATGAAAAATATAGTTTGACCAAGGAATCACAGGACGGCAAGTGAGACATAGTGGTGGTAAATCTTGACAAACCAGTATAATAAGCTTGCAATGTTACACACTAAACATGATGAACCAAACATGGAGTTTGAGTCCTATTTTGAAGTCGACTGATGAACGGCTCTCTAGTATGACAACACTAATTTAGAAAATATATTCTAGAAAGAGGAAACAAGAAGCACCAATTTCAGTTGACGACAAAGATTAAATGATACATGATAAATCTGCACAAGTAGTAGTACCATCAACTATTGCAAACTTGCAGTGGAGGATGTACATGAAAACCGTTCAATTGTTAACCCTAAAGGCAACATTCACATTGTACATACGATAAAAACTGATGAGCTTCTTTGTGATACACAAGGATGTGATGATAACACCGAAGGGCAGATAGTGAATTTGATAGTGAATTTCCTTTCTCCCTATACACTTCAGAATACCTATACTCGTTAACTACATCAATGTTTTAGATAACGGTCCAAGCAGCCGCATATGCAGTTCAAAGCACTGGCCAACCCGCATGCGGCAAATCAGACTCTAAAGCAGACTATGACCACATAAACGGCCTCACAGCCACACATAAGCCCGATTAATCAGTGATTTATAAATGGTCAAAATGCCAAGCCAGTGATTTGATATCACCCCCTATTCTTCATATAACTAAAATCACCACCTAAAATCACCCTACCTTCTGCTTCCATTTCCTCTTTTTTGCATTTACATTCATCTATGGTTGTTTTACATGTAATTATGATTGCATATTTGTACAATAAGTTGTGTTTGATTGCACATTCACATGATTGTATCTATTGTTCTTGTATGGTTAAATAACTAAGATTGTTACTATCGTCCCTCTTGTGTGTTAATATGTATGTGGTGTATTTTATTAATTTTTATAGATATTTACTTGTGCTTAACCATTTTGTGTGTGCTTAATTGATTCTAGAATGCATTCTAGATAACAAAAAAAGGTATTCTAGAAGGTGATGTACTTTCCATTGAAACTTTATTTATAAATCAATAACAATTTCAAGGTTCCCATTTGGATAAATATGTTATTGCACTGATGAATCATGCAATTGTACAAATCAAATATGTAATTGTATGATTAATGTGTATTTACACACATATATATTTTATAATAAAATCCAAAATCTCATGTACTCCCCATATTGCATATATTTTATTCAGTGACCTCTTCGAACGTACAACGCATACTGCTTTTTAAAACACTGGACTACATCACTAGGAAATAGGCAAGGAAGTTTGCCACACAAGTGGCAAGATGAAAGTTGTTTCATATCTTACTCGGAGCCAAGCACGAAGACTTGCAAAATAACAAGGATGCGAGAAGTCTGAAGACTAACATTAGATTACAACCACAACTTCAATTCAAGGGGGATTCATATCACATAGTCAGATGGTCAAAGGTATGATGATAGCTCCAGTCTCCTGAAGTTGATGTGTGTCATCCTTTAGGTCTTCGACGTTTTCTGAAACATGTTATACATATTGATCCCAAACCACTTGTCTAATGTAATAGGTTTCTTATGTATTCATCACCCTTCTTTAGGGTTTCAACATGATGTCGCTATGTAATTAACTGCTCTCTGCTCCATTTTGAGTAGCTTTAATAAAAAGGTAATATCTTTTTCCCAAAACAAAACAAAAACTTCATATGAGCCCTCTTTTTATTTGAGCTTCTAGTTGTTTTCTAAACCTCACGAAGCTAGATTCCATAAATCGGACAGAAACTATTTCTTACTTGTAGAAGAACTATCAGACTCAAGATTTTGGATTTGCTATTCATCTTAGGGTTGAAGTATCTTTATACTGTAAAAGATCAAATACCAACTAACCTAGATTGTAGAAGTTAAACCCATTGGTAATCTTGATTTTTCACCACACTCCAAATTACATGATCTCAAGAAAGAAATTGAGAAGGTTCTATTTTTTGGATTAATACAATCTACAATTCTATGGATCCCATATTCATGAAGTCTAGTTTTTGTAGATTCTGTAATGTACACGACTAGGTAAAATGTAAGGAGCACACCAGACGTTTATCAGTATCAAAAGTGTTTTTACCCTATGTGTATGGCCTTCAGCAACAGCAATCACTTCTTGTGCCTCCTAACCCATAAGACGTATTATGACCAAGCTGCAGAAAAAAAACTAGTGGGAGGTTAAGTTAGATGCATTAAAACAAGAATGAAAAATCAGGCTTACATGGATTCTCGTATAAGTTTTGGATGTTCACCTTTAAAAGGTTGTCAATAATTGATTGTTGTCATGTTTGATTATTTGAAATATAAGGAAAAGCTTTCATGAAAAACTCATATAGATTGGGATAGTGTGATATCAATTTCTCACAGTAACTGGTGTGAGAATAGTCACAGATTACACTCCATAATTCATATTGAAATAAATAACCATTTGCACCAACGAGTTCCTAGCTTTACTCCTAAAGCTAAAGATAATATCATACCATCTCTAAAACCGGATTTTACATAAATTATTACCATACCCTTAAGAGCCTTCTTTGACAAATTGATGTCTCAATACTCAAAATTTTCACTAAGAAGTCTTTTATTTCCATGGAGAATTGATATTCAACTTGACCATATTTCTTTCAGAGATCAAAACTTTGAAATTTAGGAAGGGCCATATTACTGCACCAGATGGGAGTTTACGTCTGCGTTAGTTCACATGAGGGTTTTATTTCATTATCATTGGTGAATGAGAACTGATATACGTTATAGAAAACTGTTTTATTAGTTTCTCAAAAGGTAGGACGTCACGAGAACCAAAATAGCAATATTGATCCATTCATCGGAATCATTCCTTAGTTGCAAGAGATATCATTAGGCACCAACCCAAGTAGGACAAGAAAAGAGAGTGCTAAGTTTACACCAAGAAGCATTTGAGCACATAGCTTAAAGTATTGGTACAAAGGATTATTAGAGAATGAGACCTGATGGAGGTTATTCCAAAGATGTGTACAACTACACAAAGGTCAGGAGGTTTCCCAAACTTCAAAACTAACTAAAATAATGCTAGTGACCCTGCTTGACATCACTCATCATGCACTAACATGTTAGCCAAGGAAAGAAAATCAATCGAAAAAGTTGTGCTAATTTTCAGCTTGAAGCAGTTTGGTACGCATATGGATCAGAAAAACAATTGGGCATAAACATCCACAATATTAATAGATAGCCATGCTTGGTAAGTCAACTGATGACTTATCAGCTAGGAAGCACGACTCCTCCAAAATAGGTGTCATACCAATACTGGAACGTGTTAAATAGTAGTACTCCTAGGATATGGTTGGATAAGTATTGGATACTTCCTCTATTTTTTTAAGAGAGAACACTCTGTGGATATATTTTGGGTACTTCCTACATACGGCCCAGCCCATTTATATAGAAATGCTTACATAAATCTGATTTATTCTGTTAGTATGTGCCCATAATTATTGTTAGTTCTATATTCCAATACTTCTTCTTTCTTGGTTCTCAAATAAAATTGGAGAGTTTGGGACTACCATTGTTAATATATTTCATATTTATTCTATTTTATAATTTCAATATTCTACTGGACCTCTATGTAAATTATCCAGTTTCTCTTATTAATAAAAAGGGAGAAGGTCTATGGCCTCTCTCAACACTGCATTGCACATTGCATTGCGGAACCACATTTCACATGGTACCAGAGCAATGTTCCTAACCTAACCCTATCCAGCCGTCACAACCCATCGTCGCTGCCGATCGGTCGGCCACCAATGTGAACAGTAACTCCGGTGGTGAACAGTGACTCCTGCGGTGAACAGTGCGCGACGTGAACAGTACGGTGGAGTGAACAGTAATTCCTGTGTGAATAGAGCATGTCGCCAGCCTTCCCCGGCTGCTGCGCCACCGGCCCAAAGCGGACGGAGCAGCCGTCTCCCGGGCCAGGCACTGTAGCCGTCGTCCCCCCTTCTCTTCTATCTCCAGATCGTCGGGTCCTTCAGTTGATCCAACGGATTTCTAAATCCCAAACCGGAGGATCCGTCGGTACGTAAGAAATTTCTAATCACATCTCCTCCATGAGTGATTAGGGAATTTCAGTTGGAGATTGTGGATGCGTCTGATACGCATCTGATCTTGTGACGTGACGTGTATCTGCCCGTCACCCATATCTTCTTGTGACATGTATCAATCTGTGTGAGATGTCTCCTATCCCCTCCATCAAGCTGAACGGGAAGAATTATCTCTTATAGATGAATGATGTCCATACTATATTGGAGTCACGCGACAAGGCGAGACACGTTGATTCTGATCCTCCTGCACTTACCGACAAAGACTATGCTGAATGGAAGAGTCATAACAGTCTAGTGAAGACCTGGTTGTGGGGGAGCATGGAACCTAGGATTGCCTCGAGGTCATATTCTACACTACCGCCAAAGAGATCTGGGATGCAGTGAAGAAACATTATTCTCAAGAGAAGAATGCACTTCGTCAGTTCATGATATATGATTGCCTATTTGTAGAACGACAGGGAGACAGACATTTAGAAGAATACTTTGGAGTGATTCAAGGTATTGCACAAGAGCTGAGTTTCTACCATCCAGTAACTGTCCAGGAGCAAGTCAAAGACAGAGATGACTTAATTACAGCAAAATTCTTATCTGGTCTGATTTCTTCGTGCAGTTCATCCCACAATGTTATCTTAGCTTCTGATAAACTTCCTAGCTTGAAAGAGGCCTATTCAAGAATTTCATAGGCAAATTTTGAACATGTTGATCCTATCGTAGTCTCATCTCATGGAGATTCTCATGCTTCTGTAGTTGCTGCAGTGAGAGGAGGACGGACAAGTATGGGACGAGGACGTGGAAATCGCCCTAAGTGCACTTTCTGTGACAAACCTGGACACACAGTTGAGAAATACTTTGGAGTGATTCGAGGTATTGCACAAGAGCTGAGTTTCTACCATCCAGTTTCTGTCCAGGAGCAAGTCAAAGGCAGAGATGACTTGATTACCGCAAAATTCTTGTCTGGTCTGATTTCTTCGTGCAGTTCATCCTGTAATGTTATCTTAGCTTCTGATAAACTTCCTAGCTTGGAAGAGGCCTATTCAAGGATTTTACAGGCAAATTTTGAACATGTTGATCCTACTGTAGCCTCATCTCAGGGAGATTCTCATGCTTTTGTAGCTGCTGTAGTGAGAAGAGGACGAACAAGTATGGGACGAGGACGTGGAACTCGCCCTAAGTGCACTTTCTGTGACAAACCTGGACACACAGTTGAGAAATGCTGGAAGAATCATGGTCGACCTGCTGCACCACCTGTGGGAGCAGCAAACTATGCTACCACTACTGAGTCTACTGAGCCTCCTGCTTCGAGTTCTGGTCCTTCTGGCATTACACTCACCAAGGAGGAATATGATAGATTTATTCTGGCTACAACTTGGGATCATCATCTTCAACCAACTTGGCATCCACCATTGGTAATCAGGCTACCTCTTTATTGGCTTCTGGTTCTACTTCATCATGGGTCGTTGACTCTGGAACGTCACATCATATGACTGGTATGAGGAGTCTTCTTCATTCCATTGACTCACATATTCCTCACAAATCTGTAACAATAACAGATGGTTCAGTGAGGAGAGTGTTAGCCAGTGAATCTGTTTCTCTGACTCCTGGAATTGATCTTAAATCCGTACATTATGTGCCTGCTTTTCCTTTTAATCTTCTGTATGTTGCTAAGTTGATTGATACTATGAAATGTACGATAACTTTTGTACCTTCTTGTTTTGTATTACAAGATCTCAGGAGTATGAGGACGATTGGTGGGGGGCTAGGAAGGTGATCTCTACCTCTTCCACGGTGACAGTCTGCCTCGCCAAGTGTCTGCTCCTGCTCCAGCTGTCCTGTTGAGTGACTCTCCCTTATTGTGGCATTACAGATATGGACATCCTTCATTAGAGAGCCTGAGAAAGTTAGAACCAGAATTATCTCAAGTATCGTCTCTAGAGTGTCAGTCCTGTCAACTGGAGAAACATCATAGAATGTCTTATCCCGGTCGTGTCTATAAACGGGCGTCATGTCCTTTTGAGTTGGTCCATAGTGATGTTTGGGGTCTTGTAAAAGACCATAGTTATAATGGTTTTCGTTATTTTATCTCTTTTGTGGAAGACTTCTCACGTATGACTAGGATTTATTTGTTGAAAAGTCTCGAGTCTGTGATATCTATTGTCAAACACTTTCATCAAAAAATAAAAGTTCAATTTGATTGCAATATTAAAGTTCTTCAATCTGATAATGTCTTCGAGTATGTTCAAAATGTTATGGCTGATTTTTATAGTTCAGTTGGGGTGATACATTGTACATCTTGTCCTCACACCCATCAGCAGAATGGGGTAGCAGAGAGGAAAAATCATCATCTCCTTGATATTACCAGGACTATCATGTTTCAATCTAATGTTCCTAAGCGTTTTTGGTCTGACGCCCTTCTTACTGCTTGTTTTCTTATCAACAGGCAACCTTTTTCTGTGCTTCAAGGACGTACTGCTTTCTCTGTCCTACGTCCCAAAGATCAACCTTTCCTTGTTCCTCTTAGAGTGTTTGGTTGTACTTCTTTTGTCCACAATTTTGATCCTAAGGCTGATAAGTTATCTCCTAGGTCAATTAGGATTCTCTTTCTTTGGTACTCCAACACTAGCAAAGGGTACAAGTGTTATTGTCCAAGTCTTTGTCGCATGTTTGTGTCTATAGATGTGACTTTTCATGAATCCACTTGATATTTCTCTAGTGTTCCCAGTAAGGGGGAGTAATTATGTGAGAGAGTGCCACCATCAGATGCTAACGAGAGAGTGCCACCACCACATCAGAGTGAGAGAGTGCTACCTATCATTCCTGACTATATCATAATTCAGGAAGAGCAGCCAGCAGATGGTCCACCAATTCAGTAATATTCACATTTTTATAGCAGACGAGGCAGACAAGATACAGAGGAGGTAGCGACTCCAATCTCTGAGCCCTCCCCATCCTCCTCTACTCAAGGGATTCATGAAGATCCATCTGACCTTGATGTTCCCATTGTTGTTCGCAAAGGTACCCATTCCTGTACTATTTGGCATCCTATTACAAATGTGTTGTATGTCCAAGTTATCTCAGCAGGCTCGCTCATTTGCTCTTGGGATTGATTATGTGGTCATTCCAAGAAATCATCTTGATGCTATGAAGGATATTGGATGGAAACAGGCTATGCATGTTGAAATGTCTTCTCTGTTATAGAACAACACCTGGGAACTTGTTGACTTACCTCCGGATAAAAATGTTGTGGGATGCAGATGGGTATTTACAATAAAACATAATCCAGATGGTTCTATGGAGAGATTGAAAGCTAGATTGGTGGAAAAGGGGTACACTCAGACATATGGGGTTGATTTCTTTAAGACCTTTTCACCAGTGGCTCGTCTGAATTTTGTGCGTATTCTTATTTCTCTGGATACTACATTTGACTGTCCTCTATTTCAGCTCGATGTCAAGAATGCATTTCTTCATGGTGATCTACAAGAGGAGTTGTACATGGAGCAACCACCTAGTTTTGTCGCTCAGGGGGAGTGTCAGAAGGTGTGTAGACTGAAGAAAGCCATCTATGGATTGAAATAATCTCCTAGAGCTTGGTTTGACAAGTTTAGTGATGTTGTGCTAAAGATGGGTTTTTCTCATTCTGTTACTGATCACTCTTTATTTTATTCTACTTCTTCTGGTGGATCTATTATTATTGTTGTGTATGTTGATGATATTGTTATCACTAGTAGTGATTCCACAGGCATATCTCATGTGAAAGCGGGCTTGCAGGGGTACTTTCACACAAAAGATCTAGGAAAACTGAGATATTTTCTGGGCATTGAAGTACTTAGATCTCATGCAGGTACCAATTTGTCTCAAAGAAAATATATGTTGGATTTACTACAGGAAACTGGTATGAGTGAGTCCAAGCCTGTGTCTACTCCTATGGACTATCATGTTAAGGAGATGATTGATGATGTTGATTATCCAAATCCAGGATATTACAGGAAAATTGTGGGAAAATTGATATATTTGACAGTCACACGTCCTGACATTTCTTTTGTTGGAGTGGTGAGTCAGTATATGAGCTCTCCAAAATAGTCTCATTGGGCATTTGTCTGTCGTATTCTGAGATATCTAAAAGGTGCACCCGGTAAGGGAATCACCTATTATAGGTCGAAGACTCCTGTATCCACATTGTCTCTTACTGGTTATGCAGATGCAGATTGGGCTGGTAATTTGAATGACAGGAGGTCTACGTCTAGATATTGCACATTTCTGGGGAATCATCTTATTACCTGGAAAAGTAAAAAGCAAAATGTTGTGGCAAGATCTAGCACGGAAGCTGAGTATAGAGCAGTGGCACATGCATGTTGTGAGTTGCAGTGGGTTTTGTACTTTCTGAATTAAAGATTCATGTTTTGTCTCCTATAGAACTCAGATGTGACAATCAAGCGGCCATATACATTGCTAAGAATTCAGTCTTCCATGAACGTACTAAGCACATTGAAGTTGACTGTCACTTTATCAGAGACCAGATCAAGAATAGAACTGTTGTGACTCCACATGTCGTCTGAAGATCAACTTGCAGATGTTCTTACGAAGCCATTGAGTCCAGTAGCTTTCCAGAGTTTTTGCAACAAGCTGGCTCTACATGATGTGTACACTCCAGCTTGAGGGGGAGTGTTAATATATTTCATATATATTCTATTTTGTAATTTCTATATCCTATTGGACCTCTATGTAAATTATCCAGTTTCTCTTATTAATAAAAAGGGAGAAGGCCTATGGCCTCTCTCAACGTTGCATTGCATGTTGCATTGCAGCACCACATTTCACAACCATAAAATTGGTGTGTGTGGTAATTATGAATCTAGACAACACTATTCTATAAGCCAAGTTGACATTCTAAAAAAACATATTGATAGTTATTTATTGAAAGTAACATGTAGTTACTTCTTTTTATGAACCTACTATTTAAAATTCTTGAGATTGCTTTTGGTAATCAAGCTGAGTTTTATTTTTTTTAGAATTATTTGGCTCATAAATTAAGATAAGAAGTTGGAATGCACTATTTTACAAACTTAATTGTTATTAAATAAATCCCTATTAGATTAATGATCAGATGTATGACAGCGGTTGTATAAAGTTGATTAGGGCAAAATTGCACTTGCTAAAGATTCCTTGAAATGGGGTCAAAAATTTGTCCAAAAGTCATTATAGAACACCTAAGAGAAATGCAATAGGTTGTTCACGAGGTCAATCAATGTCACAAAAATGTCAGAAAATCCCTTTTCATTTAAATTTGTCTTTTAATTAAAATAGGTAGCCTAGTTTGCATTTTTATGAACAAAATAGGTATATATTTAATTTTAAAATATCCATGACCATACCTTATTTTTAAAATTCACTGTATCCAGTATCCATGTCTATGTATGTGTTAGTTAGCATAGCAAAAGATGATTTATCTTCAAGTCTTAGAGAATGCATACGTCTGTACAGATTAAAAACTCAAGATGCATTCCCTTTCTAGAATACACTTGAGCAATATGATCACATGCCTCCTTAGTTGTGGCAGTGAAGAGTACATTAGTAGAGACATGTGATTCACGACTATTCAGAATCTAGGAGAGAACCCGAGAGTCACATTCAGTCCATTTCTTATACTTTGTCTTCTTTTTGTCAGACGTCTCTTCCTTATATAGAGGTGGATCAGTGAGATGTTCCAGCTTTTCTGAAGAATGCACATTAATTATAAAGGAGTGTGCGCATATGATATAATTGGAGTCATCGAACTTCATAGATTTCACTCACTTGGAGTGTCTTAGGGACCTCAACATTAGAAGAAGATGAAGCATAATATACCAACACAAGGTTTAATATAGTAATTGAGATCATGGTACTAAATGTCGTTGACATTGGGCGATTTTGTGGTGATGACAATAATTGGCAATGTCAAATCCACGTAAACATCCTCATTCCACAATATCCTTGACATTTCGGTGAAGTTGTCGAAATTTCCCCATATGTGGAGGAAGTTGGCCCAGTTCCATTCAAAAATTCCACCATGTCCTCGACATTAGTCGAATTCATCAAAGTTGGTTACATTCTTCTAATGTTTGGAATTTGTTGTGTGAGGGAGAAGAAGTGTTGAAGCTTGAGCTAAGGCAATTTTGATGTTATTTCTATTATTCTAAGCTAATATTAATAGAGCGGCCCCCTCTTTGTTGGATCTACCATAGATTTACACCATTTTTATGTAGTTTGTTTGTTGGCATAAACTTTATATATGGAAGAGCTCTATAGTTCAGAGACGACCATATGTAATCGTGTATTTTGCTACAGATGTAAACTTATATGGATGGCTATATATATATATATATATATATATATATATATATATATATATATATATGTTTTTTAGCTAAACTTGATGAAATCCATCAATTTTCATCACCAAATGACTATTGTTTTGCTTAAATTTTGTCAAAATTTGATTGTAAAAATCCTCAAAGTTTCCTCAACATTTTCACAAACTTCCATGTACACACTTGTCGAAGTCACGTTCCATGGTTGAGATCAGCAACAGTAAGGTCATTTAACGGCGTGTCTTAGATCAACACACGTGTTGAATGAAGCATCAATAGGTACAGCAAGTATGTAACACGACATGTCGAGTTCTTGACAATCCGTGTTCAATTGTGCAGCAGGAGGTCAGCGACACGTCGTGTCGTGTTCGGGACACACCGTGTTGAATGGCGCAGTAGCAAATCAACAAGTCAGCGACACACCATGTTAGATATCACAGTAGAGGACTCGGTGTAGCAGGGACGATGGCACACCATGTCGAATCAATGATACGCCATGTGAGGCGGCTTAACAGTAAGATAAGGTCAAAAAATGACCCGGAACAGGTGGTGAACCCTATGGACATATTTCCGCAAAGCCAGTGTTAGCTAAATTTTTACACGCGTTACTTAACCTATACCATCAGTTTATAGTCTATTATTAACTCAGAGATTGTTGCTATAGATCTGCAATATTCAAGCTGGCATTTACTTCACCATTTTACAAGGATCTAGGAGTAACATTGTTCACTAGATTGGACAGAAATTCTTCACGTTGACGAGTAGAGCTAAAATGATGACACCATAAGACCTGGTTCCATATATTCACATGGAACAGACACCTGGTTCCATACATTCACATGGAACAGATACCTATCTGTGTAATCCATTGTTCATTCATTTTTAGTCAAATTATAATCCGGCCACAGAATAAAACTACAGACTATCGAAAGAAAAGATTTCACATATTAGAACAAGTTGACACTAGGAAACAGGTTGGGAACTAACTCTAACCATTTTCACATCACTCATACACAGAACCAAGTAGTTAACATAATTAGTAATGGATGCATACTGCAATAATGAGCTAAGGAGTAAGGCCTATCAGGTTAGACGGGTTTTCAAAAGACCAGCTTGGGCTGCAAAACTGCTGCATGTTCTTTTTCTTAGTTGTGCTTCCTCTCTTGCTTGGCTGCCAAGATGAGTGTGAACCCCACAAAGTAAAACTTCTTTTTCTTTACATTCCCTGATCCCCATTGCTCTAGAAAGCCGAGATGACATGCCATCTGCTAAGCATCTTTCTTGGCGACATCTTGGGACCATCATTCTCCCTGCTCACAACTATGCCAGCAGCTTCATCAACAAAATCCTCAGGCCCAGTCAGCTTCCTGCTAAGAATTTGTCCTATGACAGCATTGGTGCATCTTGGTGGAGATGAGAATATCAGTGCTTCTGAGGTACTAGGCTTTGGAGTTCCTTCAGCAGTGAGTTGGGTGGAAGAAGCTCTTGAATCACATGGAGTTGTGCACAAAGGGCCTCCTCCACTGTCCATCTGATCTCCACTAGCACATCGCCTCCTCCGCAACGAACTTCCCTTTTCTTTCCACTTCAACCCTACACAGGGCCTTGCTAAGCACCTTCTTCCTCATCTTGACCCACCTTTGCATCATCCATCTTCTTCATCAGCTCTATTTTCGAGCGGTCTGCCTCCTCCACAATGAACTCCCCTTTGCTTGCCACTTCAACCCCACACAGGGCCTCGCTAAGCACCTTCTTCCTCATCTTAACCCACCTTTGCATCATCCACCTTCTTCATCATCTCTGTTTTCGAGTGGTCTGTGTAAAGTGGTTGAAGGCTTTGACTACGCTGCAGCGGCAGCCTCGCTCTTCATCACGGCGCTCAGTCCGGCAGTAGCAGCCCCCTCGGTCATTATGCCTGCCTCTTCTACCTTCCAGGCCACGTGCAACCTCACCACAAGAGTCTTGATCCTGATTTTGGTCTTCTCAATCTCCGCCACCAGCTTCAGCACCTCACTCCCCGCAGCTTCAGCCATCCTCTAGAACTACTACGATTTGAGCCGCAGCTCATGGAGCTTTCTGGAGACGTGAAGTGAAGAAGAGCGCTCCACCAGGCCGCTGACACCGGCATCTTTGATCACAACCTGCTTTGGCTGAGCTCCACCTCGAGTTGAGGGACAAGTGACATGTTCTTGGACAGCCTCTGGCGAGTAGTCTCCAGTGAGACCTTCTCCCTATGGAGCTCACTCTTGATGGATTCAATGGAGGAAAATTCCGGCCAGGTCATAGTTGGTTGGAGAATATATTGGAATGCGTTGGCAGAGTTTAGTTTAGTTTGGTCCAAAAGTCATTTGAATTGTCTAATAGGGCGATCGACTTATCAGGCCAACTTGTGACAAGTCACCCTGAGAAATCGACATTGACCTAGGTTGGTCAGTGCAAACTACTTGAATTGGCTATGTAATGGTTTTAACCAATAGAGTGGGTCAATCAGATTTGATCATTTCCTCATTTTCTTCATATAGCTAAAACTAAAATTCTAATGATTCGCCACGACTTCACACATTATTATTTTCCCTAGAAGAAAAAAATCTTATATACAAATTTGGGTCCATTGAGGTCAAAACACTACTGCAAATTATGCCAATTTGATACAAGGCTCTTTATATCATGAAACACCCTTGGGTTGAGTTTCACCTCCTTAAGGACTTCAGAAAAATTCAATGACATCTTTATCCATTTGAACCAATCATTTGGTCTTCTGAATTTAATATCTAATAGGATTTCATTATCCACCATGGATCACTAACCGTATTGACCCTCACATTTTGTTGTCATTTGCTTCCATATGATCCGTCATCATCCAAAGTCTCATCTTGTTTATGTAGGGTCTGAGGTGTTTACATCTAGTTAACATGTCAGGTTCAGTCCATCAAATTTTATGTTGTCATGAAGAATACTTGAATTCTAATGAACCAAGATCAAAAATTTACACCCCCCGTAGAAAACATATTTGAAGAAGCTGGAGCAAAATGAGAGAAAACCCTCAACCTTGATTCACCTCACACGGTCAGCGTGTTTGACTATCCATATCCAGTGGACTTTACACAGAGGTCTCTGACATTTTCTCATATTTACATGTAGCTCCCTATATGTACATCTTAACGCTCCCCCTCAAGATGGAGCATATATATCATATGTGCCCAGCTTGTTACATAAGTATTGAACCAGACAACCATTTAGGACTTTGTAAAAAAATCAGCTAACTGATCTTCTGATCTGATTGATGACAACTGGATCCACTTCTCCTGAACATTTTCTCATAGAAAATGATAATCAACTTCAATATGTTTGGTTCTCTCATGAAAGACGGAATCTTAGGCAATGTGGACAGCAGTTTGGTTGTCACACTTCAAGATCACGGGAGCTTTCTCCATGAAGCCGAGCTCTATACTCAAACTCTACACTAGATCTTGCTACTACAGTCTACTTTTTGCTTTTCCAGGACACCAGGTTTCTTCCTACAAATACACAATAGCCAAAAATAGACCTTCTATCAATATTGGATCCAGCCCAAATCAGCATCTAAGAAACCTTGCACATGTAGGTGTCCATGATTCTGATATATAAGCCCCTTTCAAGGATACTTCTTGAGATACCTCAGAATGTGCATCACAACCTCCATATGACTTGTGCATGGCTTATCCATGAACTGACTAACAATACTAGTAGAAAAGACAATGTCAGGCCGAGTGACAGTCACATAAATCAACTTCCCAGCAAGTCGTCTAAATCTCTATGGATCATCAAGTAACTCCCCCTGCTCCATGGACAATTTGGCTTTAGGATCCATTAGAGTATCTGTAGGTCTGGTGCCAAGCATCCTTGTCTCAGTGAGAAGATCTATGACATACTTCCTCTGAGAAATGACTATCCTAGACTTGGACTTGGCAACTTTGATTCCCAGAAAATATTTAAAACTACCCAAGTCTTTTGTCTGAAACTGGCCTTGTAAGAAGGACTTCAACTTTGCAATGTCATGCCTATCATCACCAATAATCACAATATCATCAACATATACCACTAAGAAAATGCTCCCGGGACTCTGTCGTCTGTAGAAGACTGAATGATTCATGGTACATTTCTAGAGTCCGAACTTAGAAAGGGCACTACTGAATCTATCGAACCAGACACGAGGTGATCGCTTTAGTCCATAGAGAGACTTGTGAAGACGACATACTAGATTTGACTCCCCCTGAGCAAAAACCCAGGTGTTTGCTCCATAGAAATCTCCTCATCCAGATCACCATGTAGGAATGCATTTTTAATATCAAGTTGGTCTAGAGGCCGAGAGCAACTAGCAGCTAGAGACAAGAAAATGTGAATAGGTGTCATATTTGCCACTAGAGAGAAGGTCTGTAAATAATCCTCACCATAGACCTGAGTGTATCCCTTGGCTACCAAACGCGCCTTGAGTCGATCAACACAACCATCCACACCCACTTTGGCATTGTAAACCCAGCGACATCCAACAACAAACTTGCCATGTGGACATGAAACAGGAGACCATGTCTTGTTCTAGTAAAGAGCTAACATCTCCCCATCCATAGCATGACGCCACCCTGGGTGATCAAGTGCAACTGAAACAGACGAAGGTATAGAGACAGAGGATATAGAAGAAACAAAGGCATAATATGAAGGTGAAATATGGTTACATGAGACAAAATTAGAAATAGCGTAAGTAACATTTTTGAGGGTGCAAGATCGAACACCCTTGCTCAGGGCAATGGAAAGATCTTGCACTTGAGGTGGAGTTGTTTCTACCTGACCTTCAGAAGAGGAGGCGTCTGGAGAAGGAGTTGAACTGGCAGGAGCCTCTGTTCCACCTACATTGATACCTAAATCGGATTGTCAACTTGCACCTGTACGACGAGTGTAGACTTGAGTGATTGGTGGTCTAGCAGAGCTAGGTGGAATAACATCACAAAGACCATCATTGCTAGGGGACTCAATAGCAGGAGACTCGACAATGATAGGAAGGGACAAGAGCTCCTCCACAACTACCGGTGTCACTGAAGAATTATCATCAAAATAGGATGTGTCTTCAAAGAAGGTCACATCTGCAGATACAAAGAAGTAATGTAAAGTAGGGACTGTAGCACTTGTACCCCTTTTGAAACTAAGAGTAACCTAAGAAAACACATTTGACATACTTCAGGACTTTATTTACCCAGTCTTACTTGATTTATCCATACCAGGACCAAGACAATGGACAAAACAAGCACATACAAATACTCTAGGTGCAACATTGTACAATGGCTTCATAGGATGAAGGGTCTGAATAGGTATGCGATGTTGGAGAACTGATGATGGCATAGGATTGATGAGGTAGGTGGCAGTGAGGACTGTATCTCTCCAAAATTCTCTAGGAACATGCATATAAAGGAGAAGAGAATGAGTTGTCCCAACAATATGACTGATTTTTCTCTCAGCCACTCCATTCTATTGCGGGGTATGTAGGCAAGATGATTAGTGAATGATGCCATGTGTGGAGGTGAAATGAATGAACTCATGGTTAAAGTACTCTCTGGCATTATCAGAACGAGAGTGCAAATTTTCTTTTTAAATAGGGGTCCACTTCTGCACAAAAGTTTTTAAAAATGGACAAAAGTTCAAATCGTTCTTTCATCAAATAAAGCCATGTAAAACGAGAATAAACCTCGACAAAAATAAAAAAAAATATCTAAATCCATGATTAGATGTAATATGACTTGGACCCATATATCATAATGTACCAGCTCAAAGATAGACTTTGTAGTTTGACTCTCCCTAGATGTAACACGACTTGGACCCCATATATCATAATGTACCATCTCAAAGATAGACTTTGTAGTTTGACTCTCCCTAGACCTAAAGACAGACCTTGTGTGTTTGCCCAATTGACATGATTCACATTGCAGACTTTTTAGGTTGGACAATCGTAGAACCAAAAACTTAAGATTGCTCACAGACGCATGACCAAGACGAATGTGCACCACCAATGGAGATGCAGCGACACATGTTGTGGAAAGTTGTTGCAAGTAGTAGAGTCCAGCCAGTTCATATCCTTCACTAATTGTATTCCCCATCTTCAACTTAGTAAAAGACAAGTATCTTGTAAGAAAGTGGCATAGGCTTAAAGAGAACGAGTTAATTTGCTAATTGATAAATAAATTAAAAGGAAAGTGGGGAATCAACAATGTAGATGGAAGGGATATATGTGGGGTTGGTGACACAGTCCTAGATCCCTTTACGGAAGCAACAAAGCCGTCAACAAGGGTGACACCATGTAGGTTGGGCTTATGGGTGTAGGTGGTGAACAACTCTAATACCCCAGTGATGTGATCAGTTATACCTGAATCAAGTACCCAATCTGACTTTGACATTGGTTTCTTAGATGCTTGTAAGATGCATGCTGACAAATCGGAACTCTGTGCAATAGTGACTGAAGTCATTGCCTGCTTTGAAGCTCGAAGATGCATCAATTGAGCATATTCTTCTTTACACAAATACACATGATGTGTAGCCTGTTGAGTGTCATCAATACCAACCACATTGGTGGACTTCACAGGGAATCCACATAACTCATCTTGGACCGTCGTAGTAGATTGTTAAACCGTAAACTCCTCGTTTGTCATGTTGACCACAAATGCACCAACTGAAGAAGATTCAATAGATTGGCAAAAGAATGGATCAAGGGTCAGCAAATCAGCCTTAATTTCCGAGTTCCAAACTTTTCCTTCACTAAAAGAGACTTTTTCTTTTCCAATTTGTGAACTCCTTCTTTGACTTGACTCCGATGAACATGTGATGAAGTGATCCACGTGGACTATTAGACCAATGAGGCTGTTGGTAAAATCCCGACTAATGACAACATAAGATAACCAAAGAATTCCACACAAATATCAAATAGTACTATGTAATCATCAAGTTGCAATAGTGCTGGAACAGTACTACTACAGTACTCCGGCTGGTATAGGGGGAGATGGAATGGATCACTGCTCCCTCGACGCGACTTTGATGCCCTTGAACTTCTGGGGCAATGTAGTAGGGGTATTGGAGTCCCCTACGGATCAGATTGGAGGGAACAAAACAGCCCACAAATGCGATTAGTGAAGCAAATCTTTTGGATGCAGAAAATTTTGTTTATAGCTTCCTTAAGGAAGGAAGATTTGGAACCAACCAAGGGGCATAACGGTCGACTACCAACATCATAGGGTGGCTAAGACCAAGGAGAAGGTGGATCCAGAAGGGCTACTCCAAATTCCTACTACAGAAGGAGCAGCAGCAACCACCGTTCCCGTTGTGCTACAGTGTGGCTACTATAGCAGCGGCCACAAAGTGATTTTCTTTGATAATACTTAGTACTCACGGCTCCGAAGGCTACCGTGAAGAGTTTGACAGCTCTCCTAGAATTGTCCATGTTGCTCTGATACATAAGAAGCTGGAGCAAAATGAGAGAAAACCATCAACCTTGATTCACCTCACACCGTCAGCGTGTTTGGGTATCCATATACAAGGGACTTTACCAAGGGCGGAGCCAGGGGGGCAAGCAGAAGCCATGGCCCCCCAAAAAAATTTAAAAATCTACATAAGTACTTATGTACATATATGTTTATACATAAAGTGTATAATAAATAATAACTAGTGCGCATTACACTCAGCTATTCACCTTTGGTGCACTGGTTTGCGCCCAATCATTTTGGCTGCAAGTCTCGTGTTGGAATCCCAGCGAGCGTAGTTTTTGTAGTTTATATAATTTGGCTTCCAGCTGAGTGCATAATATATAGCTTATACGATGCAAGTGAGACAGAGTAAAGTTGGTCCAGTGGTTTGTGTGGCTGTTGTTTTCATTGTATTCTTGGGTTTGAATCTCAGCTTCATCAAGTAATTTTTGCCCCCCCCCCCCCCCCAAAAAACCAACTCCTGGCTCCGCCCCTGGACTTTACACAGAGGTCTCTGACATTTTCTCACATTTACATGTAGGTCCATATATGTACATATTAACTAAGGTATGTCTAGGATCTATATTATCTAAACAACATGTTAACCATTATACCACCATAGCATGACCTTAGAGGCTTATATCAAGGTTCAATTTAATGAAAACTTCAACAACACAAAATCAAGGAAACACAATGCAACTTCTGAAAAATCGCCACTTAAGTTTAGGATATTCTTTATATTGTGATATCCACAGGGAAAAAACACACATTCAGCCTATAATCTGGCCTGGAACGGCCGGTCGAACCAGACAGACCAGAACCAACCACAAAACTACTCTGATTAGTCTGTGGGACTTACAAAGAGCCAAAAATCAGTTGACTAGTCGGTCCAACTAGTTGTACAGTCTGGGTAAACAGAACCACTCGGATGGGAGCCCCTGGCACCCCCTAAAACCATTTGACCACCTACCTTACTAAATTAATTATTGTTATTCATTACTATTATTCAAATTATATTTGGTTCTTTCCGATCAAGTTGTTACATCTATACTACTACGGTTATCACATTGTTCCGTGAGATTGTTGTCATATCATTTTACAAGGCACTACGACTAGAATGTCAATAAAAAATCCTCAAGTTTAGTCGTCCTCATCTGGCAATTGTGGTTTTGAGGTTTTCTATTAAGAATTTAGACATTTCACATCCAATAACTAAGTTAGCCGATGTTTTGCATTGAAACTAAATATGCTATTTTTTGTTTGGCTATTCATTTTGTATAGATGTAGTGTATAATGTAGGATGATTTGTTATTCTGAGTGAATGAGTTTTAGTTTAGCGTTGTCACAATAATTTAACAGATTACATTTCTATAGCTTCAGCATATTGAAATATTTGTCACTTCCTTTAAGTCACTGGTTGAACTGGTTCAGCTAAACCAGTTAACTGAGTTGGATTACCAGTCCAGTCCTTGACGACATTGACCTATAACAATCACAAATAGCAACATAAAATAGATTAACATTTCATGATTGTCAAAATCTTAAGAAGCATAGCCATTTTGGGGTTCTATTTTTATCATTTCACATTCATGTGGCCATTAATTATTTAGAAGTCCAATTATCAAGACATAGTTGTTAATATTGGCTCGGTTGTTTATTGACCAACAAACCAAACTCAAAAATCTCACTCCATCAAAAACTAGCCATTTTTTGTCTCTGCTTTGCATGGAAATTTCAATTAGAAAGGATCACATTATCATTTTCTTTCCCATGTATAGTCGGTTATTTTCTTGTTATTTAGAAAGGCAAGCAAACGAATTCTCATGATTACTGCCGGGTGATTATAAGCAAGCATTCAGTGGTGATACGACTTCCATCGGTATGCTAGATTTTTACAAGTAGATTAAGGTGACAAGAGCCGAAGTCACTGAACTGACAGCTTGGAATTATCATGTAAGATATCCCTTCCGAGAACCCGATCTATATCATATCATATCAGCTCGGAAATAAAAAAGCCACTCAGAGTATGTCAAACACCACAAACATTAAAACTCTTGCAATGTAACAAGGAGTGATATTCTTCAGAATTCACGCAAAATTAGACCGTCTGCTAGTGTTATATTTGGATTCTGAATAGGAGAATCATCAGCATATAGAAAGAACTATATTTTTTTTTCTACGAATCAACTCCATCAGCTAAATTTCTGTTAATCTAACTATGATACATTGAGAAACGTGGCAAAGCTACTAGCAAACAGTAAGGAGCACAACAGACATCTATCAGTACCATTACTGCTGTACACTAAGGTGTACGGCCTTCACGGATAATCATTTTTTGTACTTCCTAAACCATAAGAAGTATTATGACCTAGCTGCAGATGCAACTCGTCGGATATTAGATTTAGATGCATAAAACAGGAAAACAGGTCTGGCTTGCATGGATTCTGGTATAAGTTGCTGGTTGTTCACCTTTAAAAGCTTGTCAGTGACGAATTATTTTATGATTATTTCAATTATGAGGGAAAAGCTGTAGCTGAAAGCAAGGTATCATGTTTAGCTCAGAGGACTGTCACAATATGATGTCAATTGCTCAAACGAACAGATCTGGCTTGCATGGATTCTGGTATAAGTTGTTGGTTGTTCACCTTTAAAAGATTGTCAGTGACGATTTATTTTATTATTATTTCAATTATGAGGGAAAAGCTGTAGCTGAAAGCAAGGTATCATGTTTACCTCAGAGGAGTGTCACAATATGATGTCAATTGCTCAAACTAACAAGTAGGTAGAATGGTCATAGATTATGCTCCAGAATTCATATTGAAACAAATAACCATTTACACCAAGGGGTTCCTGAACGTCATCCTTGAAGGACCTTTCGTATCATTTGTAAAGCCAGATTCACATAAATTACCATACCCTTGAGAGTCTGCATGGACAAATTTGTGTTTCAGTACACTCCCAAATTTTCACTGAGAAGTCTTTCTTGTTTCCATGGAAACCTAATTCTCAAGTAGGATGGTAATTTTGGTTCATGAAATAACTGAGAAACTCAGGTTCCTGCTACTAGTAACTAGCAAAGAAAACAAATATCAAAATGAGCCTCATTAATTATACAGAAAATTAAACACGATAAAAAACTTGAAAATTTCTTTGAGGATGAAACTCCGAATTTTTTTAAAATGAACCAGATGAAGGTAAAAGTAGATTACTACAATAGATGAAGTTGATAAATATAATAGCAGACTATACACCTTAGTTGCTCAAAAGTAGGACGTTGCCGAGAACCAAAATGGAGATACTGACCCAGTCCTCGGAATCATTGCTTAGTTGCAGCAAGAGATATCATTAGGCACCACCACGCTAATAGGAAAACAAATAAGCAATTGAGCACATAGCGCAAAGTATTGATACGAAATAAGACCTGATTGGATGTCATAACAGAGAGCTGCACACCTATACAAAGATCAAGAGGTTTCCCAATTTCCACTAGGATCTGAGATAAAGCTAGTGACCCTTGACAATGTTGACATCAATCATCCCACACAGTGTCGAAAGCGAGAAGCAGGAGGCATGCAGACAGCACCTTGTAACCGATTAAGCAGCAGGCGGGCGATTTTTGAAAAAGTGGGTGCTTAAATTCTTATATATTTTTATACAAAATTACACACGTGTATATAAAAATTATATTTCTAAGGAACTTTTATACATATCTAATCAGCAAATCAGTAATTAACTAAGCATTAATCAATACTTTACTACTACTCACTATTTCTAATCACTAAAATCAGCAAGCAGATCAGTAATTGTATATAACAAACTATGAATTATTGATTTAATACATTACTACGAAAAAAGTAATCAGTATTGCACCAAAAAAGTAATGCTAACCAATAGTACCAATCAGTAATCACCGAAAACAGCAAGGATAGAAGTATATTAGTAATATGATATTTACTTTGATACATTACAGAAGTACCCTATTATTGCAGCCTAGGAAGCACGGACACTTCAAAACAGGTGCCGTATCCGTGTCCGACACGTATTGGACACCCGTACTCCGTGGACACGCCTAAATACGTATTGGACACTTCTCCAGCCGTGTCCAACATTTTTAGTTTTGTTTTTTATAGGTGGACACGGCTTGGACACGGCCAAGCCCATTTACAGCCCGAAACAGGCTTACCTTTCCACTAATCCTAGTCACATAACTAGGCAGCTAAACATGTCTCTGATAGATCAAATCCATCTCAGTTCGCAAGAGGGTGGCAGCTGTATTCTTGCTGTTCTTCTCACATATCTAAGTCTAGAGCAGCAACAACTGTCTCCCTATTTTTATTTTTATATAATCTCTCGACTCATTCATCTATTGTTGGGCTTGGGGCCTTCCTCTAGCTCTGGAAAACTGATTAACTAAGGGAAACTACCAACCTTTATTCATTGTTTCTTTGTTCTATCAATGTTTCTATGTTTATCACTTTCTTGAATATCCAGTTGTGTATTTATATTAAAAACTGTTGTGTATCTAAATAAATTCCTTAAACAGTCCCAAAATTTATATCACATCTACATTTACTGAGTACTGAGTACAGACTTAAAGACTCTTTTATGTCTAATGGTCAATATTCCGTAATTCAGCAATGTGGTGCATCATAGGACTGAATCCGTGAAGTCCATTCTTAGACTAGGCTACTGGAATTGCAAAAATGCTGACTCTTTATTAAAATTTCCCCAATCTGTCTTTTGATTCTTTTCGACTTCAAAATACACAACTTCAGTTCTTAGGGTTTCTTTACATCATTTCATATGAGTCCCATCATACACATTAAAATCTTGAAATTGAATTCCACCTTTTCATGTTTCAATCTCTCTTATTTAATCTACCGGTCTCTCCTCTTCTTTTTAATTTTTATCTCTCGTTATGTTTGGGTATTACACATGGAATATGAATGGAAGTCAAATTGTCTTTTTTTTTAACTTGTATTTGACATAAAAATGAAAATGCCTCTTTTTATGGATATTCTATTTCAATGTTTCAATGTTGTGGTTATACAATCGCCAATTGGTTTCATTTTTGAGCTTTATCTTAAATGAAGTTAGATTGTCTAATTATCTATTTTTTTGTTTCTTATGTATATATATAGTTTAATTTTAAAAAAAATGTCGTGTCCATAGCCGTGTCTGTGTCCTATATTTTCCAAAATCGCCGTGTCTCGTGTCCGTGTCCGCATCTGTGCTTCCTTGATTACAGCTTACACACAAAGTATGCATTCAAAATTAGGACTAGGTATATCATAGAACATTTAATGCATACAAGTTTCATATATTATAGTCAACACTACTTGGACCATGTAATTAATTAATGTTACATGCTTCCAGTAGTTTTTTTAAAAAGCGAGCAAAAAGTGGGAAAAAAGCGAGCAAAAAGCGGAAAAAAACGGGTGAAGCGGACAAAAGTGGGCAATTTTCTTCAAACCGATTAATGGGCGCTTATGGGTGAAAACTAAGTAGCTGAGGGTGTTGGCCGATTAAGCGGTCGCCTGGGCCATTTTTTAATACAGTTGATCGGTTGATCCCGCACCAATAATAAGCAGGGAAAGAAAAGAAACTGAAAAGCCATACTAATTTATAGCCAAAAGCGGCTTGGTACACAGCTCAAAGTATTGCTGCACATGGGAAAACCAGTTTGAACATTACAAATAACCTAGAATTTAATATTAATAAATTGTCATGCCCAGGTAAATCTTCCAATGAGTAATACTTATCACATTAGAACTTAGAAGGCTTTGAAATAGCTACTTTGCGATCCTTGACTGTTTCATCACTCCATATGATGAACATGAAGAAGAGAACTCAATGAGAATTTCCATGGATATTTCACATTGATAGATAGTTACTTCAAGATCAAACTCATAGTTGTCAGGGCGCCCGCCTAGGCGCTAGGCAAGGCGCCTCAAACTAGGTGCCCAGTCTATTAAATGCATTAAGTGGGAGTCTAAGGCCTTATAGGCACTAATAAAGCCATTTAAAGGCTAAACTGGCATGAATCGAGTCTAGATTTGGTCAAATTAGATCGCCTTGAGTTGTGGTTAAAATAGATCTGATTTAGGCCAAATCAAGTCATATTTTGGCAAATTAGGTCTGATCTTTGGGGAAAACAGGTCTGATTTGGGGAAATTACATCTGATTTAGGCCAAATTGGTAAGTCCTCATATTGTTGTTTGTTAAAAAAAATCTACTTTCTCATATGTTTGTTGTTCTTGCTTCTTTTTCTTTTCTTTTTTTATCCTTTCTCCTGCATTTTATTCCTAAATCCTACTGTTGCTGCCTCTTTTTTTTTTGTCAGTTATTCCTTCTATATCCCTTCCTACTACTATGTGAGTATGTGAATATTACTTATTTCAGATTTGTCCTGTATCTCCTGTTCACAAATCTACTACTACTATTTGCATATATATGTTCTTTTTCTGATTTCTTCCTCCTAAATTTTCTCTCACAGCTACTGTTATTTGCATGTTTCCTTCCTCTATAGTTTCTATTTCGGCACCAGCAAGTGTTGTTTTTATTTTGTTTTGGTAAAATCTTCCTCCTCTTTCAATCTCCTTTTACTGCCCTTGTGTTTGTCTTATTCTGACTTCTTCCTGCACAACTCCTACAATCTGTATGTTTCTTTTTATCCCATTTTCTCTCTCCAATTTATACTTATCTTCCTCTTACTGTTGTTTCTTTTTCTTCCTGTTAATTCTCTTGCCCCTGATTTTTCCTAGTTATCAATTCAAATTAGACTTATAATGACATTTAATGAATAAAAATTATATTATCACATATAGTATCATGTGTATAGACATTTAAATATGTAACAAAAAAAAAGTTCAAAAACGCCCAGAAAAGCCCGGGCGGGCTAGGCGCCCTTTGCTTAAACCCATCACCTAAACGCCTTGACAAGTATCATCAAACTGAATCAAGTAAGCTCTCCACCATAAGACTTATTGAAATATATTTTTATAGCAATTTCATGATTACATATTTCTGCAAAGCCAGCCTGAGCATAAGTTTCTATACCTGTTGCCTAAAGGGTCAGAAGAAGTCACAAGTATAATGTTGTACTAGATGAGTTTTTGGCTGCATCAGTTCACCTTGAAGCTTTTAATTCTTTATTATTAGATAATGAGACCTGATGAGTGTTACAAGTTACAACCGACATTTTCATAACTAAACAAAAGTAAGGATGTTGCCAAACATTTACAACGAACAAAATGGCACACTCCTTGACATCATTCCATGGTTGCAGAAGAACCTCATAATAAGAGATATTGTTAGGCACCACCCAAAAAGAAAAAAAAAAAATAAAACAGCTAATTTAACATGAAAAAGCAGTGGGACACAAGCTGAAAGTTTTGATAGATACGAATCAGCGAATGAGTTTGATGGATGTTACCGGAAAATTGAACTACATAAAGGTCAGGAGGTTGCCAAAAGTTTAGCAGGAGCTGAAAAAAAGCCACGGACCATTCTTGGCATCATTCCATCCTTGCAGCAAGACCTCATCTGTAGAATATATCATGGGGTCATGTGCTAACATCAGTAACGAGGGTAAGAATAGAAACAGATAAAGTGGTGCTATTTACAAGAAAAAGGGGCTTGGAACAGAGCTCAATGTAAGGCTGCATATTGATTAGGAAATCAGTTGGAGTGTTACCAAAAAACCTAGCATTTAATAATATTATTACGTAGTCATGCCAGGCAAATCAACTAAGCTACTTCAGAATCCTTGCATGTTTCATGTGTTTACTGGGGGTGAACATACTTGACTAGGAGAATTAACATGGATATTTGTGGTTCACAGGGAAATTGCGCTTCAAGATCAATTTCATACATAGCAGCTTTTCACCTGAAAGCTTATTGAAGTCTATTTGTATAGCTATCGTGATCACATGCAAAGCCAGTGTCTGGCATAAGATTCTACACGTGTTACTTTTTTTTTTTATCAGTGAGCGTGGAACTCCTTTCTATTTCATATAAATATGTACAAGTGTATGAGAAAAAAGCTCAAAGTAGCTGTGCAAAGAAACTAACTATGCAGGCTATTTAAGTCTAGAAGGATCCTTTTCCAAACCCCTTGCGCGGAAGGAAAAACTTCTTCAAAAATGACCATGTTCCTATGGTGCCAAATATGGTAAAGCACCAAGGAGCAAAGGGTTTTATTCTTCCTACCCGTGACAGCAGTAATATCCTCCTTGCAACTGGGAATTGCTGCTAGAGAAGTTTGGGCGTATCTCCATATCTCCAAGGAGATACCGCAACTCCAAAACACATGTTCCATTGTTTCAACCTGCATCTTGCAAAGGCTGCATCGTGAAGCCAGGTTGAATCCTCTTCTTTGTAGCTTATCTTCTGTCATCAAGCTGTCGTGGAAGAATTTCCAGCAGCTCAGTTTGATTCTGGGAGGCGCCCTTGTACTCCACAACCATTTTGCCCACACAGGTTCAGCAGTTCTGGATCTACACAGGTTCCATGCCTCCTTCAAGGTGAACACCTTCGTATTCATGCAGTGGCAGAGGTCCGCATCAGTAATTGGGTTTCCCCTGCTTAGAACCTTGAGAGTTTCAGCTCCTCTCACGTTTGGTATTACCCATTCCCCATCCACTATGAAGTTGTTCAAGTGGGCGTTCGCAGTGAATTTAGATCTCAATATCAGAGCTTGCTCAGATGCGTGTTGAGAAAGGAATTCCCCATTCACCCACAGATCCTTCCATAGGTGGATGGAAGTTCCATCACCTACACTGAAATGAACTAGTGGTAAAGCCTTGTCCCTAGCTCTTAGAATGGATTTCCACATCCAGCTGTGAGCTATATTTGTCTTGCACGACCACAGGGTCTCTCCTTTTAGATACTTGCTGTGAATCCACTTCACCCAAAGTGTGTTTTTCTTGTTTGCAATATCCCAGAGTAACCTGAGCATCCCTGCATTGCTCCAGTCTTTGACTTTCCTTATGCCGAGACCAGCTTCTCTCTTGGGTTTGCAGATGGTATCCCAGTCAACTGTATGTATGTGCCTGCTGTTTTCTTTGTCACCCCATAGGAAGTCCCTGCATAACTTCTCTACTTCAGCAATGGTGGCTGCTGGGATGGGGAATACTCCGGTCCAGAAAAGATGGTATGCTGATAACGTGGATATTATAATCTCCAACCTACCCGCCATAGACAGCAACTGCATCTTCCACGAATCCAGTTTCGTTTTTATCTTATCTGTAAGTGGTGAGCACATAGACTTAGTCAAACGACCTGCGAACAAAGGGAGTCCGAGGTATCTGACTGGGAAGTCTGTCCTGTTTACTTTCATAATGGATTCAATCTCAGTCGGGGCCGTAGTGCTAAGAAAGAGCTGACTTTTTATAGGATTTAGTTTAAGGCCAGATACCTCCCTAAACTTGTCCATACATCTCATAATACGGTTAATACCCACCGCATCTTGCTCGCTTGCTTCAAAAGATGAGCAAGTCATCTGCAAATATGAGGTGTGAAACCTTCACTTCTTTTGTGCTCAGCGGTTGAAATTCATTATTGGAAGTAGCCTTGTCCAGAATGGTAGTTAATCCCTGCATGCCAATAACAAACAAGTAAAGAGCCAATGGATCCCCCTGTCGGATGCCACTGGTAGCCTGGATAAGTTCTGACGGAACCCCATTAACGAGGACTTGGAAAGTAGTTGTATTCATACATTCCTCCACCCACCACAGCCAACATTCAGGAAAACCCATTCCTTCCATAATTCGTAGTATATACCTTCTGTCAATGGAGTCATATGCTTTGCTGAGATCAGCCTTGAGACAACAAAACTTTGCTTTCACATTTGGCTTCCCAAAGTCATGAATCAACTCGTTTGCTAAGAGTATAGCATCAGAGATTAAGGCACACTGGTTTGTGCTAATGATAGTAGGTAGTATGTTTCTAAGTCGGTTCGCCAGAATTTTTGAAATCACCTTATAAGAAAAATTACATAGTGAAATAGGTCTCCAATCTCCCATTTGCAAAGGTTGCTTCACTTTGGGAATGAGGGCAATATAGGTTTTATTCATTTCTCGCAGCATCCTCCCTTTTTGGAAGAAGTCTTTAATCGCCCTGCAGAAGTCATCTTTCACAATTTCCCAGGACGTTTTGAAAAAGTGCGCATTCATGCCATCGGGTCCTGGCGCTTTATCATCATTTGAATTCTTGACCACCTCATAAATTTCTTCATCAGTGACCAGCACACACATAGACTGTATTTGCATAGTGTTGAGTTTGGGAAGACCATTCCAGTCTTGAGCATTCACGTTGGCTTGGGCAGCATTAAACACTGAATTGTAATGTCTGACAAACGCCTTGGAAACTTCGTCATCGGTCCTTAGCGTTGCCCCATTGACTTCTAGAATATTGATCTGATTCCTATATCTCCTTGCCTTAAGAGACGCATAGAAGAATTTGGTGTTTGAATCTCCATTCTTGAGGCAGAAGATTCTCGATTTCTGTCTAATCATAGATTCCTCCATATTTTTTGCTTCAATCGCTTCTTCTTTCTATGTCTTTGATATTTCCCACAGCAGCTCGTTATCTGGATCTTCATCAGATAGCTCTTGAACTCTCAGTGCCTCTTTAACCTTATTTTCAGCAGAGTCTGTCAGATCTTCATGGTTCTCCCAATTCCAAGTCTGCAAGTACCTCTTGGCGAGTTTTGTTTTCTGGCTGAGTTTATACAGAGGCGTGCCCACAATATTTGTATTCCAGGCTTTCATAACAGTATCTGAAAAACTAGGCATAGCAGCCCAAGCATTAAAATATCGGGTGGGGTAGTTAGTCTTTTTCTTCTCCTGATCAAGGTGCAGCACAAGAGCGTAATGATCACTGTATATCGTCGGCATTGTTTCCAATCAGAGATTTTTAAAACTGTGTTGGGCCTGCAGAGAACAGAAGGCTCGGTCAATTTTACTTCTAGTATTGTTCATTCCCATCTGTTGGTTGTTCCAGGTGAAAAAAGGTCCCTTGGCTTCAATTTCAATCAAGTTGTTACACTGGACAGTAGCATTAAAGTCTTCCATCGATCTATTGGAGGGTGCACATCTTCCTTTCCTTTCCTCCGATTTTCTCACTGTGTTGAAATCCCCTAGTAAGATCCAAGGGGCTCTCAGGTTAGACTTGATAGACTCTAAGTCTTTCCACAGGATTTGTCTCTTAGAATCATCGTTCTCACCGTATATTGCTGTAATCTCAAGGGTACAATCGCCAGTAGTCAACTCAAAGTGTATCATCTGTCTTGATTGCATTTTGAGCACAATGTTGTAGTCGTTTCTTTCCCACATTACAAGAATTCTAATCTTGCTGCAGGTCTGAGAGTTGTCTATCCAGTTATAGTTCGGCCCAAGTCCTCCTCATGGCCTTGTTAATCTTGCTTCTCTTGATTTTGACTTCAGTAAGGATAGCTAGATCAGTCTTAGCCCTCCTTAGTTCCACACGTGTTACTTGTATCACACCATTGACACAAAGAAGCATGGACACATTTTTAGACACGTAACACTGACGGAAACGGACACGGATACGTCATTTTCTAAAATATAGGACACGGACGGCATGGATGAGGACAATTTCTTTTTCTAATATGTACATATGTGATTGTATAATGCACATATGTGCAAGTACGAGAATTATCTAGAAATGTATATGGCATGATGTATATATGTATATAGTTGTATATGAATATTATGAATATGAATATGTGTGTTTGTGTGTGCAGTAGAAACAATATGTAGAGATATAAACATGCTGCACTTTTTTGTAAGTATAGTAGATTTTTGGAATTAAAACGAGTACCCCTCAATGATATAATCAGTTTATTAGACCAAAATGTGATTTGTAATACTAAATCATCTTGGAATTTGCATTTAAACTCTCTTTAATTGTAGTTTTAATTAGTTATATGTTCTCAATGACAGCATACACTTGGAATTGACAGTATTTCCAAAATTTACACACTGAAATAGGCTACTGCTGCAGCAGTTGCTGCGGTGATGTGTCCAGGGAGTGTCCGGGCCGTGTCCAAGCAGCTAAAAATGACCAAAATGGATAGTACACATCCTAGGCGTGTCCAAAACGTTTTGAGCCGTGCCCGGGAAGTGTCCATGTCCAAAACGTGTCCGACACGGACGCGGTGGCTGTCTAGAAGTGTCCATGCTTCCTAGTTGACATCAAAAGAGTCTACTATTTCAAAGATTAATGCTACAAAATTGCAGTTTTCAAATAGATGAGCAATTATAGTCGCCACATGTTAAGGACCAAGAAACAACCCTAACCATCAGATTGGACCAACATCTTGCACAGCTTAATAACCATCAAGATCAAGTTTCGGAGCACCAAATTAATCAAGAAAAAACACCAAACTGATAAAGTGAAATTGGTAACTTGTACCTAGTTTGGATTCAAATCTGAAAGATCCCACAAGCAAGAAGTACAGCATATGAATTTACTAGAAGGTTTATTCATTTTGAAATGCGGCCCTGAAGATTTTGATTCCATTTATCTGAGAATGTGACCTGCAGATGATACAACAGGGTAACTTCAACAACTACCATAATAGTTCAGAGAGATCATTAGGCACCAAACCAATAGGGAAAGAGAACTGCTAATTTTACGCAAGTATGGATACAGAGCACAGAGCTCATAGTATTGATACATACAGATTATCAGAGGATGAGACCTATTGGAAGTTATAACAGAGAGCTCTCGAACTTACAAAGTTCAGGAGATTGACAAAATTTTACAAGGAACTAAAATAAAGCCAGTGACGCTTCTTGTCGTTCCATCCAGCATCAGCATCGCTAACCAGGGAAAGAAAAGAAACTGAAAAGTCATGACTCGGCACAGAGCTCAAAATATTGATGCATATAGACTAGAAAAATAGTCGGAACGTTAAAAAAGACCTAGAAATCAATGCATATAATAGTTATGCCCGGGAAGTAAATCGATGAATAGAACTTATCAGGCTCGAACTTTGGGATCTTTGCCGGATTCTTATGTTCATTTAAAGAAAATCAAGTGCAAGAATTTACATGGATAATTCCAATCAATAGACAGTTCACTTCAAGATTAAACTGTCTACATGGATAGTACATATTAATCGGTGTATTTTTTACAGAAATACCATGATTACATGTGTCTGAGAAGCCAAACGCTGCAGTCTGAGCATATGTCTTTACATGTGTGTCACTCAAAGCCAACTGCTGCAGTCTGGGCATAAGTTTTTACATGTGTGTGTCGCTCAAAGCGTGGGGGTGAAGTCCAAAGTAGACTGAGCCGCACTGAATTACGGTTTATGTTCACATTGGAAGGTTAAAATATTCATTATCAGTTCACAGCACCTGTTGAAGTCCATAACAGACTATCTCCATAACTAAAAGTCAGGGTTGTTACTAAACAGTTAGAAGGAACCAAAAGAGAGATAGTGACCCAATCCTTGGCACTATTTCATTGTTAGAGAACCTCATAGTCAAGAGATATCATTAGGATCCACCTAAAAAGGTAAGCTAAATAAACTGCTATTTTTACACTACGAAGTGGTCAGGCACAGAGCTCAAAGTATTAAATGAATGTTCAGAGAATGAGACTTGATGAATTCTATAACAGACAACTACTAGGCTACAAAGGTCAGGAAGGTTACCAAAAATTTAAAAGGAACAAAAATAAAGCACCTGATAATTCTTGACACCATTTCCTCCTTGTACGAAATCCCCATATTTAAGAGATATTCTTAGAAAGTAAAAGACGGCTATGAGTTGTATAGATAAGAGGCAACCCTGATCCTATATATAGGAAATCAGGAAAGCGTACAAACTCAAACGAAACCTTAATGGGCCAAGGCATACTTGGGCCCATATTACAAAGACAATAATATAAATAAACAAACTCTCTAATACTCCCCCTCAAGCTGAAGTTGGGAGAATCCCAAATCAACTTGCAAATAGAGAGTCAGACTAAAAACAAAGAAACACAATAAAAGATAAACCAGGCCCATAGAAGAATTCCCGCCCCAATCAAAATTACAATAAAGCACTCATCGACTCAAATACTCCCCCTCACATAGATAACCCAGAGCAGGTATGCAAGCAGGTTGAATCTGAAGTATGTCACAAGTCGTCGATGTAGGTCACAAATAGGTAGCAGAAGCTTCTTGATAAAAAAGATGTGGCCTCTGAAGTAGTAGTAAACATCAACAACGCATCATGGTCTTCATCGCAGTCGCTCACGTCGCAACCCACAGAGTGTTGGGTCACAACAGCAGTAGCAGTCAACGTACAAATAGGGTATGGATGGGTCAACGTGTGAAACAGAGCACAAATGAGCCAAAAAGTGTTGGTACACAACAGCAGAAAGTCGACGTGCAAACAATGCACGGACAAATAAAAAGGTCAACATGCGTAAAGCATGGACAATGTCAACGTGCAAACAAAGCACGTACAAACCACAGAGTGATGGCGCACAGTAGTAGAGAGTCGACGTGTCAAAACACGGACATGGCAAAGAGTGTTGGCTCACAACAAAAAAAGTGGACGTAGCCGGATAGAAGACCATCAGCAGCAGAAATAAGCTCCAGATACAAAGCACCCCAAGAAGCATATAGCACTAAGCGTCAATAGTAGAAGTACATAGACATCCATGAAAATATATTGCAGCAGAATATAATCTTTCTTTCCTCCATCTCAACTCTCCTCTATTTCTCCCCCTCACACCAACCACGGAAGGAACGAAGAGTGGTTGGGGTGGACAATGATGAAGACACCCCATGAAAATAAGTTCAGGGGGAGCGCCCCCTCCCCCCAATTAGGGGGTCCTGTTGCCCCTCAACGGGCGGGAGTCGAGGGGAGGCCACCCCTCGCGGGGACTTGGGGGCAAAGTTGCCCCCGGAAAAAGGTCAACAACGATTTCTTTTAGAAGAAAATTGAGCACAAATCTTCATACAAGCCTTCAAGCAGCAATCGAGAAAAAGCATAGTAATGCAAATTGTTCGCAATAGATCGTTCCTTGGATCAGGCTTTGGGACCAGTTATGAAACCATAGTAGGAAAAGAGAGGAACACCCATCCACTAGAGAAACCAGAGTAGTTGTCGCTTTCCATATATATGCCTCTAGATTTAATTCGACACTAGAGAAAAATCTGTAAAAGAAAGATCTCTTTTTCATTTTAGAAACACCACATCCCCACGGAGTAATTAACAATATACATATGAAGTTGTTGTCGTTGATAGATGAAGAGGACGAGAGGTCAGGAAGGAGTCGTGATCTGGATCTGTAGATGAGAAGAATCCCTGGCAGCTGCTGCCGGCGTGGCCTCCATGGGCATTGAACTATCTACAACTAGTTGAAAGAGGCAAGTACGAGCAGGCCTCTCTGCCTAATTGCACACCTACCAAGGGTAATATTAATTTCTGAGTCATCTTTGAACCTCACAACGCCTCAGGAACAGGTATGGATCTTTCTAACTAAAATACCCAATTGAACCGCCAACCTAATGGTCCCCACGGTGACAAAGCGACCTAAAAGGGGACTCCACGTTGGATGACTGGGAAGGTTGGCAAATCCTCCATCCTTCACTCCGACCCAGCAAGGGAATGGGTACGTTGGTGCTCACTGAGTTGCCTGCCCAACTAAGGGTTGGAGGGAACAACTAAGAAAACCGATTGCACTAAACATCTGGGATGTGTGATCGTGCACGTAGCGTCTCTACAAGTCATGTGTCTCGTCTCATGTGTTGTCATGCATCAATTGCATCGGTTAGGGGAAGGGGATTCGTTCAGTCCTGGTGAAGACGATCACACCACGCTCAAGATGTGAGAAGCGAGTGACTTTTCCTCTTCCGTGTCTCGCTTCATGCTTAGAGCCACGAGCGGGTACAAACCAACCAACGAGGAACTTTTGCAAGAGGGTTTTCGCGGGAGCAGTGTAAGGCTCGTGTTGCAGGAGACCATGCGGCTGGGGAACTTTGCAGTAGGGATTAGAGAAGTGTCTGACAGCGGCGAGACAATAACACCGCAGCAAGACAATAACACATCACAAAAGTTGGATAGATGCCTGGCGGGCGGCCAAGCCAAAAAGGCGGCCACCGCCCGCAGACAGAATAAAATTTTTGTGTTTCCTCTAGGTTTAGGGTTGGATTAATGTTCTGATACCATCTTAGAAAGTAAAAGACGACTATGAGTTGTATAGATAAGAGGCAACCTTGATCCTATATATAGGAAATCAGGGAAGTGTACAAACTCAAACTAAACCCTAATGGGCCAAGGCATACTTGGGCCCATATTACAAAGACAATAATATAAATAAACAGACTCTCTAATAGATATCATTAGGCCCTCCACCAACATCACTAATCAGGGAACTACAATGTCGTGTTAAAGTGGCTTCGCACAGTATACAATGTAATGCTGCATGAGGATTAGAAAAACAGTTGGGATATTACAAAATAACCTTGCAAGTAATACAATCAAACCATCATTTATATGGATAGGTATAACATCAATAGGTAGAAGGATGACAATATATCGATTGCACTTCACGATCAAACATGAAGGCTTACTGAAATGTATATAAATAGCATTATCGTGATTACATATTTCTGCAAAGCCAACCTGAGCACAAGTTTCTACACCAATATCTACCACTGATGACAAAAGAGTGTTATTCGAAGATTATTGCTACAGAAATGCAACTTTCAAGTAGGTGAGCAATTTAGCCACCAAATATTAGATTGGACCCTAGCAACAACCCCAATTATTAGGGATTGGACCCACGTCTTCAGCCCAGGGCAATACACGTATATCATACAACTGAAGACAAAAGAGTGCTGCTATCCGAAGATTATTGCTACAGAAATGCAACTTCCAAATAGATGAGCAATTAGGTCATCCAAATATTAGATTGGACCCTAGAAATAACCCCAATCATTAGATTGGACCCACATCTTCAGCCCAGGGTGATACACGTATATCATACAACTGAAGACAAAAGAGTGCTGCTTTTCAAAGATTATTGCTACAGAAATGCAACTTTCAAAAGATGAGCAATTAAGCTACCAAATATTAGATTGGACCCTAGAAATAACCCCAATCATTAGATAATGATTGGACCCACATCTTCACAGCCCAAGGCAATACACGTATACCACTGATGACAAATGATTGTTATTCAAAGACTATTGCTACAGAAATGCAACTTTCAAGTAGGTTAGCAATTTAGCCATCAAATATTAGATTGGATCCTAGAAATAACCTCAATCATTATATTGGACCCACATCTTCAGCCCAGGGCAATAACCAACTAGATCATGTTTTTCTAACACCCAATTGATCAATCAAAATCAATCACCTCACATGTATATGGTTAGAATTTTAATCGGAAGGATCAGGAGAAGCAAGTAGACTGTCTTTCTGCATAAGAAGTTAGCGAAGTAGACAGCCTACATTGACTAAAAGGTTAGTTAGGTAGGGTTTGTATGGCCACAAGAATCTGTTTGGAAATGAGGCCCTGTAGATTCTAATTATATATTATCTGAGAACAAGACCTGCTGGATGATACAACAGGCTAAGCTCAACAACTAGCCAAAAAACAATTTCAAATTCAGGTGCTGGTAGCAACACACGTGTCAGCAAGACACAGAAACAGCAAAAGGAAACCCAGATAAGTAGGGTAATTAATAAAGACGGCAACTGAATGGGGTGGCCGTCGTACCTGCACAAAGAACACACGCTTACCTGTTATAAATCAATTTCCACTGAGAAACTTCTTGAAATCTATTTTTATGGCAAAATTATGATTACATATTTCTGCAAAGCTGATGTTAGCATAAGTTTCTACAGACACTACTTAATATATACCATCACATCACAGTCTATTATGAACTCAAAGATTGTTGCTACAGATCTGCAACATTGGAGCAGGTGTTTTAGTCACCTAAATTCCAAGGATCTAGGAATAAAGACATTACTCACAGGGTTGGATGAAATTCTTCACCTGGACAAGTTGGGTTTAAATGATGACAGAAACATATGGGCAGTCTCTCATACAGGTAATCATACATTCACAAGGAACACAAACCTATCTGTATAATCTATTCATACATCTTTTTCTAGTCATGTTATTATGCCATTGAATAACGCCACTGACTAGAGAAAGAAAAGAATTTCACATATCGGAACAAATCGACACTAGAATACAGATTGGGAACGAAACCCATACAATTAGTACATGGATTAGATTGAACAAATGGCACATTACTTATACACATAAGCAGGTAGCTGAGATAAATAAGTAGTGGTTGCAGATTGAAAACAATCAGCCAAGGAGTAAGGCTTATCAGGTTAGAAAGGTCATCATAAGACTAGTTTGGGCTCCAAGACTGCTGCTGCCTGTTCTTTTTCTTCTTGCTCTTCCTCTCCTGCTTGGCTGCCAAGACAAGCGGGAACCCCACAAAGGCAAACTTCTTTTTCTTTATATTTTCCGGGGAATGCTTGTCATGCTGCAGTCCATCATCCCCATTGCTCTCGGAAGATGAGACTGCATGCCGCCTGCTAAGCATCTGGCCGAGTGACATCTTGGGACCATCATTTTCCTTGTCAGCGCTGATGCCAGCAGCTTCCTCATCAACAAAATCTTCAGGGCCCATCAGCTTCCTGCTGAGAATTTGGCCGATGGACAGCATTGGCATAGATGCAGCGCTGCTCTTGGTGGTGGAGATGACATGATCGGTGGTGCAGAGGTCCCGGGTTTTGGAATTCCTTCTGCGATGAGTCGGGTGGACGGAGCTCTTGAATCGCGGAGAGCTGTGCACCGAGGACCTCCTCCTCTGTCCATCTGATCTCCACTTGCGCATTGCCTCCTCAGCAGCAAGCTTCCCTTTGCTTGCCACTTCGACCCTACACAGCGCCTCGCTGAGCACCTTCTTCCTCATTCTGACCCCTGCCTTTGCGTCATCCACCTTCTTCATCAGCTCTGATTTAGAGCGGTCAGCGTCTTCCACTTGAGCCACGGCGGCTTGGATCTTTTTCTTGGATTCGGCCTCTGCCTCCTGGGCCCTACGAATGAGCTTGTTATACTCTTCAACCGATAGAGTAACAGTGGTGGACGACGGCTTTGCATCCGCAGCAGCAGCCTCACTCTTCATCACAGCATTTATTCCAGCAGTAGCAGCCACCTCGGTCGCTCTGGCTGCTTCCTCCACCTTTCTAGCCGCGAGCAACCTCACCTCGACAGTCTTGATCCCACCCTTGATCTTGTCAATCTCAGCCGCCAGCTTCAACACGTCACTCCCTGCCGCTTCCGCCATCCTCTTGAACTGCTCTGATTCAGAACGGAGCTCGTGGAGCTTCCTGGAGACGTGAGGTGAAGAAGATCCCTCCACCAGGCCGCCTACACCAGCTTCTTTGATCAGCTGCAGTACCGTCCTGGTCTGGCTGAGCTCCGCCTCGAGTTGAGAGACAAGGGTTGTGTTCTCAGACAACCTCTGTCGAGCAGTCTCCAGCGAGAACTTCTCCCTCTGCAGCTCACTGTTGGTGGATTCAATGGAGGACCGGATTCCAGCGAGGTCACTGGTCGTCTTAGTGAGGTTCAGCTTGGCCTGCTTCAACTCCATCAGGATCAACCCAGGAGATGGGGCTGCTGCTTCAACTGGCTGTGTCATTGTGGTTTGCCCTCCATTAGGAGCGGCGGTTCCAGGTACTTGTGAGTTGTTAGCACGGATACTCACTTCTTCAGCATCGGAAATGGGGTGTATCTTTGAACTCTCAGAGCTCTTGGTTGGCGTCGCTGTCACATTTGGTCCATTTGCAGCAGCTTCCTGCTTCTGGAGCCTGGTTTTCAAGCCATCGAGGAATCTTTTGGTCGTTTCCAGCTCCTTGAGCACCTCGAGCGTCTGACGTTCTTTGACAGCGAGATCCTTCTCTAGCAGCGCGGTTTGCTTCTCAACAGACTCGAGGCTAGGAACATCCTCCTCGTCGTCCTCCTCTTCGGGACATTCCTGGATAAGTTATGGACAAAAGGTAAAAAAAAGTCAGAATAAACAAAGGAAGAGGAAGCACTCAGCATTGTTAGGCACAGACCTTAGTGCCTTAAAATGGGGGGAAAATGCAATTGGTAACTAAAAACAATTGCTATGTCGGAGAATGTTTTAGTTGTTTAGAACAGGAAAATAAACAATAGGAGGATGGGCGTACGGTTACTTTGCTGTTATACAACAAAACTAATACAAAGTGAGGCAGTGAGGAGGAATTAGAAAGGTGAGGTTTTTCCTTAGCAGCCAGAAACACTAGGTCTAGAAACGAATGTGGTATGCCATGGATGATGTTAGCACAAGAGGCTACCCCGAGAGGCGGCGGAGGAGGCGGCATTCCCACGTCCATCCCCATCGCTGCCTGAAAATGTTGTTGCTTGGGCTTCCATAGTCCACTGCCCCCGAAACGGTCGACGGCTTCTCGGACGGATTCGAACGGCGCGGAGGTGTCGATCTCGGCTCTTGCTGTCCACCAGGGTTCTGGCGTGGGCGCCGGGGCAGTGCCCTCCGCTAGGGCAACCGCGGCGGTTGAGGACATTGGGGGCGTAGAGGTCGAGCAGGGTGTTGGCGATACTAGGGCTTAAGAGAGGCTGGGGATGGGCAAGGGAGAGAGAGAAGTGGGAAATGAGGGAGAGATGGCAGTAGCAGCGAGGTAGGCGACAAGACGGCAGAAGGTGAAGGGGAAGACCAAGTAGTAGTAGCCCCAGTAGCAGAATGGTGGGGTGTGAGGATTCTCCGCTTGGTGATGGCGGTGGCAGCGGAGCAAGGGCAAGGGCAGTGTGAGAGTGCTGTAGAGTGACGGAGGCGGAGAGGATAGAGGGAGAGTACTTGGAGCAAGTGTAGCCGTAGGGTGAATGGCAGAGATAAGAAACGGAAAGTAACAAAAGAGCGGACAGACAGGCAAGGCACAGAAAAGACAAGGGTTGGGATTTGTTCCCCCAACGGCCGGATTGGTGGCTACGGGAGGTGGGGGCGAAAGGCGTAGGGGGAATCTAGACGTTTCTATTGGAATGCCCCGGAATGCCCTTTGTTGCTCGTCATAATGGTATGTTGGAAGGGAACGGCTAGATTTCCGTTGCGTTGGCGGGGGATTTGCGCGTGTGTCGAGAACCAATGAGCCGTTGTCTTCTCTTCTGTCTTGCCCGTTTCACAGCTGGTGGAGCCGTGGAGGGCCTACCTGCTCGGCTGGCTGCAACTGCGATCGCACGCACGCCAGCCACGCTCTTCCTCCCCTAAAATCTGTGATCTGGCTCTCTTCCATTTTCATCGTGGTTGCTCACTGTGGCAGACAGATAGACAGTCACGCGGTGCAGCACAGGTCGTCACGGGATGACCATTGGGGTGCTGTGAATTTACAGGGCGCCAATAGGAGTCGCGATTTTTTATTATTATTATACTACACGTGTCGTCTATGTACGTAAATATACAATTAGGTATGTTTCAAGGTCGTATAGTTTGTGATTAATTTATTTAATAATATGAATTCTAGTTTGTGTTTATTATATTTCTATAGCTATTTATAATACATTATTTCTCTCGTAGAATATAACAAATCTACAATTAAAACAACTCCATTATGTTAGAAAAGTTACATTAAAGTTTGTTGTATGTTGTTACCGGCTTAGCAATTTGTAGATTTGTGAAGTCAGACTTCGATGGTTAAACGTTCTGAAGTTTATATCACATGATTAATTGTCTAATTCTATAGCTTCAGTTATATCCTATTGATATAGGATGATGAATCCAAATGTTAGAGTGAAAATTATGTGTTGTAGAACCCCGAGTCAGTATATTTATTCCCATGGGTTGTTAGGGGTAGTTGTGAAATGAGTAAATCTCATAGTAACAAGGGATTGTGAGAAGATGCTCGCAGCCATATATTAGTGAATATACATGAATGCTTAGGGTCTATATACCCTATCATCTTTAAACAATTTCTGGGACACAGCAAAGGTCGATGGTCAATGAATATGGATCAGAAATGTGATAATACGATGGTATATGGCATATAAGGTTATTACCATGTGATCCACGATGTGACATATAAGGTTATTGCCTCCTTGTACACTAATAGTTTCATGTGCATAATTGTTTATCTATTTTCCTTATTTGATAAACGATAGATGTTTCAAATGTTATATCATATCAATGAGATTTGGAGTCTCACCTGTGTGATTCTCCACGCCTTTTAGGTGAATGATGAACTATCCCTATAGTGGTGAAGAAGATCAACAAGGAGGAAGCCACTCTTAGTTACTAAGGTGGGTGAAGTTTCAATGAATGAAGGTATTTTTGAGGTAGTGACATTTGCATGACCTCATCTAAAGATAAAGCATATAGGGATGAGTCATGTCTTTGTTCGTATATTCTCAATTTTGTGTGGAAATGTTTTAATGTATATGTTTCCCAGCTTGTGATTTTTTCATTCATGCATGGCCTCTAGAGCTATAGTTATATGAGTTATAGGATTATGCACACATGTTTTATAGTAACACCATAATTGTAAATCTTCAACTTGTTACGTTTTGTTGAGTTATTGTGAGTGTGGATCTTGGACAAATTTTAAGGAAAAGGCTTGTAACTAGTAAAATTCACAATGTGTCATGACGAACTCATGAGGAGAGGGTACCCGATCTTGAGAGACCAAAGCATCTTGAGGTAATTCCTCTAAATTCGACAATGCTATCCATCTAGTTTTCCATGTCATGTTTGGACAGATGAATCTACCTTCACCCAATTAATGGGCACGATCCCAACTCAAGTAGGTAGGACACATACCTCAAATGTTGAGTTTTCCAGTTTTAATAAAACATTTGAATGACTGAAGCTGGTGGGAGTCATGGAGTACTTGGGTACATTGTACCCAGTAGATGTGGGTCTTTGGCTTACGAAGCTAAAGAAGGCTTTCTAGTTGTTGAACATACTAAATGAAGACAAGGTGAAGCATGTCACCTATTTGCTGAAAGGAAATACTAGACATTGGTGGGTCGTCGAAGAGGAGAAGAGGCAGGGGAGTCATCTCTTGGACTGAGTTTGGGAAAGAGTTGAATATGTACTTCTCACCTTCCTGTATAGACTAGAAAATCATGCATTTTGAATTGGTCAGGTGGAGAACAATGATGGTGAATGAGTATGAAGCTCATTTTGTGCAATTTTTTTATTCTACCTACATATGGCACCGAGCGAAGTAAAGAAGATTCAATGGTTTGAGAAGGGGTTGAATGATGGGTTTGTTAGGTTGGTGTCAACTTTGGAGTCGCAAGAGAAGTTTTCCACCTCCATGGAGTTGGTGAGAAGGATCAAGAGGACCTCGATTGGCATCCACAATAGTGATGCCAAGAGGAAGTCAATCATTCTTTTGGATAGTTCTCATAAGGATCCAAGAAGAAGAGGTTTTCGAGGCCATCAAGGTTGTAGTATTAGCAGTCTCAACAGAGCACAGAAACATCAGAGCCAAGGATGAAAGAATAGCATTCACAATGATCGCCTAGTAGAGTCTAAGGGAAAGGACTACCACCATATGGGGTGTATAGTTTAGGGCCTATCTCCATGATAGGACCTTCTGAGTCATTGGGTTCATAATAGAAAAAGTGCTTATTGCCACTAGCTGGGGGCGCGTGAGGATGTTCTACCTCCATTTGAACAAGGAGACATCCCAATATCATGCATGGAACCAACATAACATGCAATGGTATGGCATCAACAGAAGGCCATAGACAAGCCTTTCTAGCTAGTTCATATGAATCCATAGTGAGAGGTCAAGGAAGAGGCATATCACAAGCCAAAACCCATTTCTACGCCATGACCCAGCCTGAGTGTGTGGTAAACCCTCTAGTCATTACAAGTTCAATGAAGCTTTTTCATTCTAACTTGTCAGCTTATATATTTGTATCTATTTTGGTCGATCCACACTCATTTATCACCCCAAGGTGATAGTACACTATAATCTATCTGAGTCATTGATTTGAACCTTTTTTTATACCCCTCTTATTATATTTATAGTTGCACGTGAGGTGTGTTCATCTTGTACTATCACTTTTTTTGAATGCAACATTCAAGTGGATCTTATGCCACTTGAGTTGTATGGATTTGATGTGATCCTTGGAATAGAGACACTACATAAGTATAGGGTGGTGTTGGACTGTAGGCCTAAGGTTGTTGAGTTTTAGGAGGAAGATGTTTCGTGAACCTTCCAAAAAAACTAGAAGATTCTTACCGAGTGTTTGGTGTTTTCTTTCATCACTTAAAAGATGTAGAGGCAAGGTTGAGAGGCTTTTCTATCTCATTTGGTTGATACGAAGGTAGTGGTTTGTGCCTTTAGTTTGTGAGTTTGAGGATGTTTTTCCATGATGAATTTCGTGGAATTCGACCTCCTCGAGATAGTGACTTTGAGATCAATCTTCTTCTTGGTACGCATCCCATAGCCCAAGCACCATATAGAATGGCACCAACGGAAATGAAGTAGTTAGAGAAATCCTTGCAAGACTTGTTAGATAAGGGTTTTATCTTATCAAGCATATCTTCATGGGGTGCACCTCTTCTATTTATTAAGAAGGATAGCTCAATGAGGTTGTGCATAGATTACAAACAATTGAATAAGGTTACAATGAAGAGCAAGCTTCCTTTGACAAGGATTAATGACTTGTTTGATCAATTAAAGGGGCTATAGTGTTTTCAAAGATAGATCTACAATCCATATACCACCAGATGAGGACAAAGGTTGAAGTCATACCTAAGATAACTTTTAGGATTAGGTATGAGCACTATGAGTTTGTGGTTATGTCATTCAGGATAATGAATGCACAACTTTCATGGACCTAATGAACTGAGTGTTCATGCAATATCTAGACCAATTTGTTGAAGTCTTTATAGACAACATCCTAATCTACTCCATGGACTGAGAACATCATGAGAAACATCTTCAGTTGACCTTATAACTCTTGAGGAAAACCCATGTATATGTAAATTTTTGCATGTATGAGTTTCAGTTGGCGAAAGTGTCTTTTCTGGGCCACGCCATATTCACTCGAGGGAATTGTATAGATCCTAAAAAGGTGGAGTAATTACTTTTATGAGAAGAACCAAATACGCCAACAGAATTATGGGGCTTCATCGGATTGATATGGTACTATAGGAGGTTCATTAAGGAATTCAGCATAATATCCTTATTGTTGACCAAACTGAAAAAGAAATATGTACCTTTCATTTGGACAAAGAAATGTCAATGAAACTTCCAACTATTAAAGAAGAAACGGATGTCTACACTAGTGCTAATGCTACCAAAGCCTAGTAAGGGTGATATAGTTCTCTTTGACGCTTTAAAGGAAGGACTTGGATGTGTATGCAATACAAATATGCAATCTCCTATGCTTTCAGGGAGATGATAAGGCACGATGAGAACTACCTTGATCATGACATGAAACTAGAAGCATATTGAAGATCTACAAACATTATCTATATGGGGAGTATTGTTAGATTTTCACAGACTATAGGATATTCAATATCTTTTCTCAAGATAGGAGCTCAATATGAGGCAACTGAGGTGGCTCAGGTTGATAAAAAAAATTATGACTACACAATAGAGTATCACCAGAAAAGGCAAACATGGTAGAAGATGTTTTAAGTAGGAGGTTGTCATCATCATTTGTAGTTGGAACCATGCAAGTGTATTTATTAACGTGTGCAACAAGGGATATGTTGGTATCCCTATGCAAAATGCACATGAAGATGGAGGTATCAATGCTTGGGGGACTACTAGCCCAACTAAAGATCAAGCCTATGTTGATACAATGAGTCAGGGATGCACAACAGAATGATAGTGTGGTTCTGACTATCAAGTCAAAGGTTGGCAGCTGAAAACATGAAGAGGTTTACGAGTCAGAAAGAGGGTCTCTTTGTTACCATATCAAGATGTACCTGATGTGGATGGACTGAGAAGAACTCTGTTAGAAGAAGGGAAACTTCAATGTACTCAATGCACCCAGGTAGTATGAAGATGTATCATTACCTCAAAGACCTATAATGATGGCCTTGATTGAAGAAGGATGTGGCAGAATTTGAATTAAATGTCCATTTTTTTCAAAATTCAAGGAAGAACATCAGAGATGGGCAAGAAATCTACCACCCCTACCAATTTCAAAATAGAAGTGGGATCATGTCACTATGGATTTTTGGTTGGTATCCCCACAACAACTAACATACATAATTCCATATGGGTAGTGGTGGAAAGGTTAATTAAGATGGCATGCCTTTTACCAGTGAAGACTACCTATTTGACTGAGAAGTGGGTTCAAGTATACATTGATGAAATTGTGTAGCTACATGGAGTGTCATAATGATAACATCTGATAGAGGACTATAGTTCACCATCAAGTTTTGGGATTGTTTGCATATAACATTAGGTACAGTTGAAGTTTAGTACATGCTTTCACCCATAGATAGAAAACCAATCAGAAAGTATAATACAAAACTTGGAGAACTTGTTGAGGTCATGTGCTCTACAATTCCAAGGAAGATGGGATGTTTGTATCGGCTTGATTGAGTTTTCTAATAAAAATAGTTATCACATGAGTCTGGACATGACATCATTTGAGCATTTATATAGGAGACATGGTATATCACCCTTATGTTGGTACAAAGCTACAAAGTATCAACTTTTGGGCCCATAATTATACAACAAACAATAATGAAGATCAAGATGATCGGGCAACAACTGAAGGTGACACATGAACTATAAATTTTGTATACTGAAAATCATCATAGACCTTAGAATTCAAGTGGGGGTCAAAGTTTATCTCAAGGTGTCACCATGGAAAGGAGTTGTGAGATTCGATATGTGGGGTAAGTTGGGACTTAAGATTTATGGGGCCCTATTATATTGTTTTACAAGTTGGTAAGGTGGGTTTTAAGTTTGAGCTTCCACCTAACTTCAGAGGTTGCACAATGTGTTCCATGTATCCATGCTAAGGAAGTGCCATCTAGGAACCGAACAAATAATCTATCTAGTAGAGGTGCTACTCAACGAGACATATCATACATGGAGGGTCTAGTGTTGATCTTAGGAAAGTGGGGCAAGAGTTGAGGAAGAAAGTTATAGGGTTTCATCATGGTATGGAAGATGCTGCTTGGGAACTCAAGGAGGAGATGAAATCCTTGTTAGGGACTTATAGTTGTAAGGCTCCTGACTTGTCTTAACCCCTTAATCTTGTTTTATTATCTTGATCACCTATCTGGATTCTTGTTGATGCATTTTTAGGGAACTTTGATGGTTGTTCCTTGCTTCTGGGCTTATATACAAATTACACATGACATAGGGTTTCCATGCAATCTGTACATAACATGTTGTTTGCTTTCTTCTATTTCTCTTTCTTAGCCTTGGTGGATACAATTAGGTGATCCAAGCTAGCCTTGATACCCTTTCATTGCCTGAGAACTGATGGGAGGGGCTTGTTATTCCATTGGTAGAGAACTGATGAAAGTACGCCTTATTTTGCCATTGGAAGAGAACTGACAATGCTTTCCTATTTTTCTATTAGTTTATGTAAATCTAGATTTTCATCAATTGGTGTTCAATGGTTCATCTCTATCCTTCCCTTAGTAGAGCATCGATAGAAGTGGCCATCCTTGTGATCTTCCATGTTTCCATCATTTGTCTACTGATAAATCACAAGCTTGCTTTGAGGTAAGTTCCCATCAGTTGGAAGCTTGTGTTGTGTAGTGATGGTTGTGTATGTATGTTCTACTAATGATCCTAATACATGTCTTCTAATGGTTTTTCAAAGGGCTTGAACCGATAAGAGAAACCGATGAGTTTCCTATTCATGCCTACAGATGGGGATTGTAACATCCCAAATTTTCATTTATATGATTTAGAGTTCTTAATTGGGTTTTATGATGAAAGTTAAATAAAAAATTAATAGAATAGTACCAATTTATAAAATTTCATTTGTTTAATGAGAAGCAATATATATGTCTTATTTCTTTATGCAATAGATGACTTGCCATTATCAAAATATGAAAAAGAACTCTTGATAATACCTTCAAATATACATACAAAGATAATGATTAAGTCTTTGAGTGGATTGTCACTCTCAATCATGAAGTATGTTTCCATTAATTCACCGAGGAAGATGCAACTTACTTTAATATTTATTGCATATATATTAAGATAATGTCATGTAAAAAATTGATGGATAAAAGTTTATTGAAACCTAAATCAAATTAAATGAGAAGGTTCTAGATCCTCTCAATAGTGTGTGGTTCAATTGTGATATCCTTTATACTTTGTTTGATTAGATAAATAATTAAAAGAGGTTTCCATATAGTTATTGATAGAGTTTAATTGACAATATCATTCATTATCCAAGGTAACCTATAGTCCATTTTAATCAGTTGTCACACGAACCCTTCTATCAAGGCTTTCCCAGAGTTAGACCCAGACTCGGGTTTGGAGGCAACCACACACAATGGGACTCTCTCACTTGCTCAATTCCCAGTCCTGTTGGGACTCTTTAGTCACTGACTCCTCTACCCACATTTACCTCTCAGATCACTGAACCTCTCTCAGATATTTTGATCGATTGATGTTCTTGGACACACTATGCATATGAAGATCCCTATTTTGATAGGGTTTCATCCAATGAATTTTCCCAGACCTCAAGGGACTCTTTTTCTCACATGTTTCATGGATCCGGATGGGACTCTAGTCTCTCTTGGTGACCGCCTATATAAGTAAGGCCTCGAAAATGAACCTAGTGGCTATGGACCTGGAAGTACGAGACACTCTTTTCTTTATGGAATCCATAATCACTGGGAATAGGAAGAAGCACAGAAAGCAGCAAAGCAGCCTGCCCAGGAGGTGTGGAGTCTTGTAGTGTTTGACTTTCTTTAAAGATCGGGTCTTTGACGTCATATGAAAGAGTCCAAGTGCCATACATCTGATCTAGAAGTCTACGAAAAACTGCCATCGATTTGCCCTCCTTTGCCCTGACGGTCAGCGGACTTGCTTCATCTCCTAGATTCAGACATCTCAAACTTGCTTGGGTGTTTTGATCATCTTTGAGCTTATCAAGGAGTTGGGAGATCTTCTTAAAGATGTCACAAAGATTTTTTAGCTCTTGGTTTGCCTAAAGCAAAGGTAATCTCAAGTTCTAGTTGTTCCCCCTTTTTGGTCATGTTCTGAATTTGGAATCAAATTGGGTCTGCCTCTGGGTCTCATCGTCAATTTCCTCTTGTTTTGGCCTCAGATTGTTCTACCTTTTTGGACTCTGATGTTCTCTGGTTAGTCCTTTACAAGTTGTACCTCTCTTCAATCTTCACATTCCTACTCTAATGGCAGAACCTCCACCAGGGAGTTCCTGTGAACTAAACAATCCAAGTCTGAGCTTGATGCGATTGGATGAAGATAAGGAAGTTGTCTCACTGATCAGGTACTCAAGCTTCAGACAAACTCAAGGTTTCTAGATTTGAGATTTTCAATTTGCAATTTATGTTTCATGTAACTCTCCATCATCGTGAAGATGAGAAGAAATCAAGGACGCTAGTTTTCAATTTTACCCTCATGATTTTAATCACTTTACCACACCCTCATGGGCATAATTGATATTTTAGTCACCTTAATCGCCTTTTGACCCCATGCACGTGGCAGGTTGGTATTATGCCACCTCAACCTGTGACTAGGCGGCCTACTGGATATTATATTAATACATGTATTTATCTAACTTTCTATGTGGCGACTGTCTCGCGAAAACATGATTAACTAATGCGGAAGCGAATTATTTGCAGTGGATTACTGAAAATCACTGAAAATTTAAAACTTTTTCAATAGATCCAATCATAGGAAAACTCTTTAACCAAGTACCAAAGTATTTCAAATTCATCCTGGTTCACAAGTACACAACCTGTACCATTCATTCTCAAAGATTACAACATCAACTGTCTTATAAACATTATATACAGACAGTATACGAATCTCGAGGCATCATGCCAAAACTTCAGATTGATTCATAAGACACTGACTAAAAACTCCGAGGACCTGAGAGTACAGAGACGACACATAGGACTACTATCTGTATGACTAGACAAACAATATATCCACCTGAGATCTTATTGCTATCCCTACTATTGTTGTTGCTCTTTCCTTGTTCTAGGATTTCTGCTTTGCCTCCCATGCATACCTAAAAAATGTTTCCCATGGGGGTGAGACAATTGAAAATTGCCCCAGCGAGAGATATAACTCTCTGCCAAAAACATTGTTATTGCAGTTTATTAAATTAAAACTGAGAAGGGGTTACTTTTACATTATCAGGCAGAATTAATCATCATAGAACAGAATAAGATAATCTTCATTCTCAAGGAAGTCATTGCATCTACCCATGGTAGATAAGTAATTCATCTGTCTACCTTGCAGAGAATATAAAGAAACATAATTAATATTTATCTACTAAGGAATGCACAAAGAAATGCAACATCAGCCAATGAATCTCCGTATTCAATCCTTAAGCAAGCATGCTATACGGCTGATTACATTTTACAATCATACTTATGCCCTGAGGAGGTGAGCCGTACCGCTCAAATCCAACCTTCGGTTGTGAAACCCAAAGCCGGTGCCATACAAGGTCCATGGAAGAGCCGAACTCCATGACCTCCCACGTCTCGGTCAGTGCGAGACCACAAGAAGGACCACAGCCTCTTGCTTAAGTGACCTCAGTCACAGGGTTAGCTCCCGTAGGCTACCCTTTCTCTAGCCTGCCTTGGTACAGGTCTCGGCGCTAGTATATCTGAGCCACGAGCCAGTTCACCGTGCTCCCTGAGCCATGAACACATTCATGCTCTTTCACACTGAGCCATGGGCCTGTTCACCATGCTCTTATACACATCTTGAGTCTACAACCGAAGTTGCACTCTAATCCTCCTATTTTCGGCTAGGAGAAACCCCACATATTTAACAATATACGCTCCGGATTAACCCGTAGGAAAACCTGTTTCACCATTACCAGCTACTGACGATGATGGATCTATGGCTAGGGCACTACATGAATAGATTTCACTTGATTTATTAAGTACATTCTCATATTCTTATAGCATCATCCAAGTTCTCAAACATAACTTATTACAACAATGCTATAAAGAGACATGTACTATTTTTATCAGATATTTATCAGTCTTTCAAAGACCCTGGGAACTCAGTCCCACATTTCAATACTGGGAATTCTCATCCCTTCACATTCTCATCACCATAATCATATGGTTCTGGGTATTCAAACCCTTAACTCATCATTGAGTGTTATTATACCTTTTTCAGATAACTATCACTTTCAGGTCATCTGACCAAGGCATTCATGATACTCGTTACACAAGCATCACACCTGGCTCACAAGGCCATGAAATATATTGTCACCTCTCACTAGGTAACAACTTACTCATGTGACTCATAAAAGTCCATGCATATTGCTTCTTTTACTAAGCAACAACAACATTAAGGCATATCCAATCAACATTTATTATATAAATGTCACAGCTCAAACTAGCTATATACATCACCTCATAATATCTGTATGGTCATTAGGCATGATAACAATCATACAAGATATTCATCACATCATGTGATGCAATAGTAACACCATTATTCCTCTACCAGGAATTAGGGTTTACTATCAAATATGGCTTTTCATTCCCTTTACCCAAATTAGGGTTAGGGTTCCCCATTTATCATTAATAAAGATTTCATGATCTCATTATCTGTCCAACCCTTAATACATTATTCCATACCTCTGGGGCATTCAAGGATATCATATTTGATTATTCTTGAACATTACTTTCATCATATAACATTAATGATCATTAATTTATGGTATGAGTTCATTTCTCATCCTCATCATGGTATGATTATATCATACACATCATTTGGGCTTAACCCCATTCTCAAGGTACATTAATTAACACTCATCAAGGTGCAACAACTCATTACATTTCATTGTAATAGTTGCATAACACACTTCATATGTTTCTTACCCAATTATATTGGATTTGGAGTACATCAAGGCATATAAACCCTGAAGTGTTGAATGTGATAACTATCATATTTTGATGTATCACTTTCTCATCACTTCAGACTCTTCTGAATTAGCCATCTTATCTTGTATTAAGGTATTTCCCTTCTTAATACATTCCATCACTAATCACTTACCTATAGCATATAATGCATAGGCCACACATTAGAGTTGTCCAACTATCGTTAATGATATGGACTTGTCTAATGGTAAAGACAGTGCTTACAATTAGGTTGCATATATTCAACAACATGAAATGTTTCACCTTTATAAGGTCATTCCTTCTATCTCATCATTAGGGTTTCTTTATACCCTTACTTAAGATTAGAATTATGATTCATTGTCATATTATCCAAGATTAGGGCTTTATGTATTATGACTCCTCATTAGATTATCACATGCCTTCATCCTTCTTAGGGCCTCTTATCACAACATAACATTAGTATGTCATGAGGTGTTAATACTTCGTTAAGGTTTCTCATGGAATCACCCTCAACTAGGGTTTCCACCATAGTTTCCCACAAATTGGGTCTACTATTCATCTCTATTAGGATTTCATTCAATTATCCATAATTGGAGATTCACTATTCATCCCAATTAGGGATTTACATCTCTTTTCCCTAAATTAGAGTTTCACTTATGATTACCCTAGATTAGGGCTACATCCTTACCCTGGATTAGGGTTTCATTTAGAATTGCCCTCAATTAGGGTTAGAATTCAATAACCCTATTAATTAGGGTTTATGTTCATGATTAGGGTTTCATGATCTCTTTACTTAAGGATCATACCCTTAATCACCGCATGAATTATATTCATGTTATGAATTCATGCTAACATCATGTCAATTTGATAAGGTCATATCATCCTTTCAACCAAGTACATACAACTATGAATGACATGGTGTACCAAGTCATTGATCCTATAAACAATTAGGGTTCATCCCTTAATTGGCACTAATCACTTAGGTACTAATAGGGTTTCAATCTTTGTACCTTCATTGATTATCATTACTAATCATCATTGGATCAATGAGTCATTCATCATCTCTATTCTCGAGAGATTCAATCACCTTGGACCTCCATTACATAAGGTTTCCAATTGAATTGATCAATTGAATCTACAATCAACTTTGACTACTTGACCCCCAAACGGTCTTGGTCTTTCAAAGTCCAAACGGTTTGAAACCGTTTGGTAAAGGTGGTACTTGAGACCGTTTTCCCAAGTAGGTGAAGACCGTTTGGCCAAGTAGGTGAAGACCGTTTGGCCCAGTAGGTGAAGACTGTTTGGCCAAGTAGGTGAAGACTGTTTGGCCAAGTAGGTGAAGACCGTTTGGCCATCATATCATCAAAATCCAAGTCAACTAATTAGGGTTTGGATCATTGGATTGATCACCAAATCAGCAATTGATTACACTTAACTTAGTATCATTGGATCATCAATTGCTTAACCATACTCACCCCTAGACCTCCAAACAGTCTTGGGTGACCTCCAAACGGTCTTGAGACCGTTTGGCTCATCCAACCCTTGGATTCTAGTAAAAAAATCATTAGGGTTTGAGCTATTGAGTTGATCATCAAATCATCACTTAATTGCAAAGTGATTTGGTACCTTTAGACCTTCAATTGGTCAACCATGCTTAACCCTAGACCTAAAAACGGTCTTGGGTGTTCCCCAAATGGTCTTGAGACCGTTTGGGTGATTCCCAAACGGTTTTGAAACCGTTTGGGTCAATCAACCCAAAACATCAACTCATTCCAATGCAAAATCAACACTTAGCCGATTAGGGTTAACACCATATCTTTTGTCCTTCAAACACTTAACCATATCCAACCCTAGACCTCCAAACGGTCTTGGGTGACCTCCAAACGGTCCCCAAACAGTTTTGAAACCGTTTGGGTTAAATAACCCAAAAAGTCAAATCAATCAAGTTGAAAATCAGCACTTAATCCAATTAGGGTTTGCCTAATTGATTAGCCTTCAACTCATGATTCCTTTGGAATTAATTCATAAAATTTGGTGAGTTTTTAACCAACATCATTACGAACAGGAATATCAAACGGTCAACCCTTGGTCGACCCTCTCAAACGGTTTTGAAACCGTTTTCCCAAAAAGGCAAATAATTCAAGTTGAAAATCAGCACTTAATCCAATTAGGCTTTGCCCAATTGATTGGCCTTCAACTCACGATTCCTTGGGAGTTAACCCATAAAATTTGGTGAGTCATTAGCCAACATAATTAGGAACAGTAATATCAAACGGTCCACCTTGGTCAACTCACTCAAATGGTTTTGAAACCGTTTGCTCCCAAACGGTTTCAAACCATGTGCTCTCAAACGGTTTGGTGAAACCGCATGAGCAATTAACTCAAAACCGTATGAACCATGATTTATTTGGAAAAAGTATCCAAGATGATGTCATCATCATCTACCTTCATCCATGAAGTTCTAAAAACTTCTGATTTCATGAAATAACCATTTTCAACCAGCAATTAAACAAGATAATGAAGGAATCATTGAAATTGCAAGATTAATGGTTGAATAACAATGAAAAGGGGATCAAGTTATAAAACCTGCCTCCAATTGAGCTCCAAAGCTCCATGTCCACGGAAACAATGGTGGATGCAACTCCTTTCACCATTCCATGGCTCGTCCTCAAGGTTTGAGTGAAAAGGAATGGTTAGATTTGAAGAGGAGATCGAAATAGGAAGAAATCCATAATTTATTTTCGATTTCCACCATGGAATCAAGGTGAAATGGATCAAGAACCTTACCAACAGGTTGGGGACGTGCTCCCTGATGTCCTTAGCCTTCTTGGTCGGTTTTGCAAGAAAGGGGAAGAAAGGAAATCCGAAAAAGTCCTTAGGTGGGTTGGAAAAGGTACTTTTGTAAGAAAAATTGACGAGAGAGAAGATACTTTATAAAAGTCTTTTAATTCCAAAATTGTTGCCACCGCTTACCCTTTGGTTTCTTGAATGCAAGGGAATCTCTATCCCCACCGAACTCCCTTCCATTATGCATGAATTAAGAGAAAAGAAATTAAGCACCTTAACCCTTATAATAAGAATATCCATATTTGAGTGGAAATTCTTTTTCTTATAATAATGGTGGGTGGAATTTCACCTCCTTAGGATATGCTCGTGCCTTTGCAAGGCTTTAGGCTTATCCAAACACATATGAATCCAAACATTTTAATTTTGGTTGAAGGCCCTTTAATTAATACATTCATTTTTGCCCTAAATCGAATTATGGTTTCAATTAGGATTAAATCTTGATTATTTTAATATCAAGATTCTCTCTCCTCCAACTTAATTCAAATGAGGCGCCCCTCTCATTTTCTTTGCTCTAAATGATGCCAAGAAGCATTAAGGACCTTATTTAAGTAGTAATTTTCATATTGAACCCTAGGTTTTGGGTAAATTGCACTTTACACCAAAACTAGGTTTTAATGCACAAACATTGCTTTATCAGCTTTTTCTTGGTATTCAGGATTTCATAAGCCACACCTCAGCATCATCTTCATTCTCATGATGCTTCAACACATGAGGAACATATTATCATGCACAATTTCACTTAAACCCCTCAACTTGGGTATTTTGCACTTTAGTCCAAAACAAAAAAAACATTGATTTCAACAATGTTCAAAAAGGACTAGAATTGCAATATAAGTTCCTCTTGAGCCCTAATTACCTTTCAAAAGATTAGATTAAGCATTTAATCATCTTTCTTAATCAAAACACCTAGGGTTAAAGTATAACCCAGGTCAGGGGTGTTACAAATTATAAACCCCTAACAAGGATTTCGTCCCCGAAATCCCAGATAAAGGAAGACCGATGTATTTCATTTATCATACTATCTAGTCTTCACATAACAACTCCTTATTATGGAGACACCATAAAACATTGATCAACACAAAGTGTTTCCATACAAGATTCTCATAGAATCAACACACAAGGCACATGCTCCATTGTTCCTCATCATTGACTATAGAGTCAACTTTGTGTCAAACATAATACATTCTTTATTAATATCATGTTTATGCAGAGCATAAACCCCTAACATATGATGTTCATATTGTTTTATATATTCAGACTAATTTCACAGTTGACCACTCCAGGTAGCAAACCTAACCCATCTGATAACTCTCAGATACCAGAATCTTTCACCTTGGTATCTATCACATGTGTTGGAAACACATCATATATATCTCTTCCTTTCATCTTGGAACATTAATTGTTTCATATGTTCTCATCTTGGGACCATAGTCCAAGACAACTAATACTTTTCTAAGTATCCATCACATGAACACCTTTATCTTATGCACATCAAGTGTCCTAAGACCCACTTGATTGCCATGTCCCTGAAAGGAAAGAAAACAAGGATTCATATTCCTCTTATTAATTCATGTATTTTCAACTATTCTTGAACCATTTACTCTTTATCTCATCCTAGGTTCCTTGCCTTTAGCATTGGAATTTGTAAGGATGATTGCATGTCATTATCCCTTTCTTTATTATTATCTAGCATGTTTATGATGATCTCATGATCTCATCACATTTCCCATTTACTCATATGGGAAAGATCTTTATTATGCGGGCAACATTATTGAACATGGTTCATCTCCCTCATTCTTATTCTTATCTTATGAGGAGTACATTTTTAGTTCCTCATACAACATGCTCATATGATATTATCTCAGACTTCTATTTCTTATGCATGGGATATGACTCATTTATTTATTCCAAATTTCTGATTTCATGATACTCATTAGATTATCTCAGAATGACTACTTGATCAGAGCAATAAAAAAGACAACAATATAAGAGTTTCCATACCCACTTTATCATCAATAGTTGTATACCTGGCCAGGGTATATAAATATTGAGATTAAGTGGTATGCACTTTGTATACTATCATATTCCTCCTCTTCATATTATCACAAGCATAAGACTTATGATCCCTGTATTTCATTCATGCATCTCTTTTATACCTCATCATTTCTCAAGGAGGTAAGAACAACATAAAACATTTGTAATGTTTTACTATGCAAAACATAAGTCCTCATAGGACTAATCAAGGAAAGTTCAATTATTTCCTTTCTCAGTTAATCCAGGAATTCATAAATTAACATATTTGCATGACATTATCTTGTATAACTTGTCATAATACATGAATTATTCACTGCCTCAGGCTAACTCTGCCTCAAAGGTTGATTCAACAGGCTATGGTTGAGCAAAGACTCAATTTTAAGTCTAGAAATTCATCATTTCCTTTTGCTTCAACCTGCTGATGCTAATTACAAATCTTGTTGATATCTATAACATCATCATTGGGACTGGTAATCTAGGTTACACTGCCAAAACTTGATCCACTATATACATTACTGTTGCCCTAAGTTCTCCAACAGTAATACTTAAAGAAGAATTTTCTTATTATAGTTGGATCAGCTAGGGGATTCTCAGGCAATTATCTCTCTCTTGCCTGTTCCCATGCACCTCTTCTTGGTGCAACATTGCTGCTTTCAGCAGCAATCTCCTCATGTGACCCAGTCATATTTAAGTTCTTCTTCTCTTATACGAGTAGAAGACACTATCAGATACACTGGATGACACTAGAACAGACTCTACTACCTTAGTCCTATGTCTCTGTAGACTCAACAAACCTAGAGCTCTGATACCACTAATTGTGGCGACCGTCTCGCGAAAACATGATTAACTAATGCAGAAGCGAATTATTTGCAGCGGATTACTGAAAATCACTGAAAATTTAAAACTTTTTCAAGAGATCCAATTACAAGAAAACTCTTTAACCAAAGACCAAAGTATTTCAAATTCATCCTAGTTCACAAGTACACAACCTGTACCATTCATTCTCAAAGATTACAACATCAACTGTCTTATAAACATTATATACAGACAGTATACGAATCTCGAGGCATCATGCCAAAACTTCAGATTGATTCAGAAGACACTGACTAAAAACTCCGAGGACCTGAGAGTACAGAGACGACACATAGGACTACTATATGTATGACTAGACATACAATATCTCCACCTGAGATCTTATTGCTGTCCCTACTATTGTTGTTGCTCTTTCCTTGTTCTAGGATTTCTGCTTTGCCTCCCATGCATACCTAAAAAATGTTTCCCACGGGGGTGAGACAATTGAAAATTTCCCCAGCGAGAGATATAACTCTCCGCCAAAAACATTGTTATTGCAGTTTATTAAATTAAAACTGAGCAGGGGTTACTTTTACATTATCAGGTAGAATTAATCATCATAGAACAGAATAAGATAATCTTCATTCTCAAGGAATTCATTGCATCTACCCATGGTAGATAAGTAATTCATCTGTCTACCTTGCAGAGAATATAAAGAAACATAATTAATATTTATCTACTAAGGAATGCACAAAGAAATGCAACATCAGCCAATGAATCTCCATATTCAATCCTTAAGCAAGCATGCTATACGGCTGATTACATTTTACAATCATACTTATGCCCTGAGGAGGTGAGCCGTACCGCTCAAATCCAACCTTCATTTGCGAAACCCAAAGTCGGTGCCATACAAGGTCCATGGAAGAGCCGGACTCCATGACCTCCCACGTCTCGGTCAGTGTGAGACCATAAATAGGACCACAGTCTCTTGCTTAAGTGACCTCAGTCACAGGGTTAGCTCCCGTAGGCTACCCTTTCTCTAGCCTGCCTTGGTACAGGTCTCGGCGCTAGTATATCTGAGCCACGGGCCAGTTCACTGTGCTCCCTAATCCATGAACGTATTCATGCTCTTTCACACTAAGCCATGGGCTTGTTCACCATGCTTTTATACACATCTTGAGTCTACAACCGAAGTTGCACTCTAATCCTCCTATTTTCGGCTAGGAGAAACCCCACATATTCAACAATATACGCTCCGGATTAACCCGTAGGAAAACCCGTTTCACCATCACCAGCTACTGACGATGATGGATCTATGGCCAGGGCACTACATGAATAGATTTCACTTGATTTATTAAGTACATTCTCATATTCTTTTAGCATCATCCAAGTTCTCAAACATAACTTATTACAACAATGCTATAAAGAGACATGTACTACTTTTATCAGATATTTATCAGTCTTTCAAAGACCCTGGGAACTCAGTCCCACATTTCAATACTGGGAATTCTCATCCCTTCACATTCTCATCACCATAATCATATGGTTCTGGGTATTCAAACCCTTAACTCATCATTGAGTGTTATTATACCTTTCTACGATAACTATCACTTTCAGGTCATCTGACCAAGGCATTCATGATACTCATTACACAAGCATCACACCTGGCTCACAAGGCCATGAAATATCTTGTCACCTCTCACTAGGTAACAACTTACTCATGTGACTCATAAAAGTCCATGCATATTGCTTCTTTTACTAAGCAACAACAACATTAAGGCATATAATGCCAATCAACATTTATTATATAAATGTCACAGCTCAAACTAGCTATATACATCACCTCATAATATCTATATGGTCATTAGGCATGATAACAGTCATACAAGATATTCATCACATCATGTGATGCAATAGTAACACCATTATTCCTCTACCAGGAATTAGGGTTTAGTATCAAATAGGGCTTTTCATTCCCTTTACCCAAATTAGGGTTAGGGTTCCCCATTTCTCATTAATAAAGATTTCATGATCTCATTATCTGTCCAACCCTTAATACATTATTCCATACCTCTGGGGCATTCAAGGATATCATATTTGATTATTCTCGAACATTACTTTCATCATATAGCATTAATGATCATCAATTTATGGTATGAGTTCATTTCTCATCCTCATCATGGTATGATTATATCATACACATCATTTGGGCTTAACCCCATTCTCAAGGTACATTAATTAACACTCATCAAGGTGCAACAACTCATTACATTTCATTGTAATAGTTGCATAACACACTTCATATGTTTCTTACCCAATTATATTAGATTTGGAGTACATCAAGGCATATAAACCCTGAAGTGTTGAATGTGATAACTATCATATTTTGATGTATCACTTTCTCATCACTTCAGACTCTCCTAAATTAGCCATCTTTTCTTGTATTAAGGTATTTCCCTTCTTAATACATTCCATCACTAATCACTTACCTATAGCATATAATGCATAGGCCACACATTAGAGTTGTCCAACTATCGTTAATGATATGGACTTGTCTAATGGTAAAGACATTGCTTACAATTAGGTTGCATATATTAAACCACATGAAATGTTTCACCTTTATAAGGCCATTCCTTGTATCTCATCATTAGGGTTTCTTTATACCCTTACTTAATATTAGAATTATGAGTCATTGTCATATTATCCAAGATTAGGGCTTTATGTATTATGACTCCTCATTAGATTCTCACATGCCTTCATCCTTCTTAGGGCCTCTTATCACAACATAACATTAGTACGTCTTGTGGTGTTAATACTTAGTTAAGGTTTCTCATGGAATCACCCTCAACTAGGGTTTCCACCATAGTTTCCCACAAATTGGGTCTACTATTCATCTCTATTAGGATTTCATTCAATTATCCATAATTGGAGATTCACTATTCATCCCAATTAGGGATTTACATCTCTTTTCCCTAAATTAGAGTTTCACTTATGATTACCCTAGATTAGGGCTACATCCTTACCCTGGATTAGGGTTTCATTTAGAATTGCCCTCAATTAGGGTTTGAATTCAATAACCCTGTTAATTAGGGTTTATGTTCATGATTAGGGTTTCATGATCTCTTTACTTAAGGATCATACCCTTAATCACCACATGAATTATATTCATGTTATGAATTCATGCTAACATCATGTCAACTTGATAAGGTCATATCATCCTTTCAACCAAGTACATACAACTATGAATGACATAGTGTACCAAGTCATTGATCTTATAAACAATTAGGGTTCATCCCTTAATTGGCACTAATCACTTAGGTACTAATAGGGTTTCAATCTTTGTACCTTCATTGATTATCATTACTAATCATCATTGGATCAATGAGTCATTCATCATCTCTATTCTCGAGAGATTCAATCACCTTGGACCTCCATTACATAAGGTTTCCAATTGAATTGATACAATTGAATCTACAATCAACTTTGACTACTTGACCCCCAAACGGTCTTGGTCTTTCAAAGTCCAAACGGTTTGAAACCGTTTGGTAAAGGTGGTACTTGAGACCGTTTTCCCAAGTAGGTGAAGACTGTTTGGCCAAGTAGGTGAAGACCGTTTGGCCAAGTAGGTGAAGACCATTTGGCCATTATATCATCAAAATCCAAGTCAACCAATTAGGGTTTGGATCATTGGATTGATCACCAAATCAGAAATTTATTACACTTAACTTAGTATCATTGGATCATCAATTGCTTACCCAAACGGTTTTGAAACCGTTTGGTTTAAATAACCCAAAAAGTCAAATCAATCAAGTTGAAAATCAGCACTTAATCCAATTAGGGTTTGCCTAATTGATTAGCCATCAACTCATGATTCCTTTGGAATTAATTCATAAAATTTGATGAGTTTTTAACCAACATCATTAGGAACAGGAATCTCAAATGGTCAACCCTTGGTCAACCCTCTCAAATGGTTTTGAAACCCAAACGGTTTCAAACCGTTTACTCTCAAACGGTTTGGTGAAACCGCATGAGCAATTAACTCAAAACCGTATGAACCATGATTTCTTTGGAAAAAGTATCCAAAGATGATGTCATCATCATCTACCTTCGTCTCTGAAGTTTTAACAACTTCTGATTTCATGAAATAACCATTTTCAACCAGCAATTAAACAAGATAATGAAGGAATCATTGAAATTGCAAGATTAATGGTTGAATAACAATGAAAAAGGGATCAAGTTATAAAACCCTCCTCCAATTGAGCTCCAAAGCTCCATTTCCACGGCAACAATGGTGGATGCAACTCCTTTCACCATTCCATGGCTCGTCCTCAAGGTTTGAGTGAAAAGGAATGGTTAGAATTGAAGAGGAGACCGAAATAGGAAGAAATCCATAATTTATTTTCGATTTCCACCATGGAATCAAGGTGAAATGGATCAAGAACCTTAACAACAGGTTGGGGACGTTCTCCCTGATGTCCTTAGCCTTCTTGATCGATTTTTCAAGCAAGGGGAAGAAAGGAAATCCGAAAAAAATCCTTAGGTGGGTTGGAAAAGGTACTTTTATAAGAAAAATTGATGAGAGAGAAGATACTTTATAAAAGTCTTTTAATTCAAAAATTGTTGCCACCACTTACCCCTTGGTTTCTTGCATGCAAGGTCATCTCTATCCCCACCGAAATCCCTTCCATTATCCATGAATTAAGGGAAAAGAAATTAAGCACCTTAACCCTTATAATAAGAATATCCATATTTGAGTGGAAATTCTTTTTCTTATAATAATGGTGAGTGGAATTTCACCTCCTTAGGATATGCTCGTGCCTTTGCAAGGATTTAGGCTTATCCAAACACATATGAATCCAACCATTTTAATTTTGGTTGAAGGCCCTTTAATTAATACATTCATTTTTGCCCTAAATCGAATTATGGTTTCAATTAGGATTAAATCTTGATTATTTTAATATCAAGATTCTCTCTCCTCCAACTTAATTCAAATGAGGCGCCCCTCTCATTTTCTTTGCTCTACATGATGCCAAGAAGCATTAAGGACCTTATTGAAGTGGTAATTTTCATATTGAACCCTAGGTTTTGGGTAAATTGCACTTTACACCAAAACTAGGTTTTAATGCACAAACATTGCTTTATCAGCTTTTTCTTGGTATTCAGGCTTCCATAAGCCACACCTCAACATCATCTTCATTCTCATGATGCTTCAACACATGAGGAACATATTATCATGCACAATTGCACTTAAACCCCTCAACTTGGGTATTTTGCACTTTAGTCCAAAACAAACAAAACATTGATTTCAACAATGTTCAAAAAGGACTAGAATTGCAATATAAGTTCCTCTTGAGCCCTAATTACCTTTCACAAGATGAGATTAAGCATTTAATCATCTTTCTTAATAAAAAAACATAGGGTTAAAGTATAACCCAGGTCAGGGGTGTTACAAATTATAAACCCCTAACAAGGATTTCGTCCCCGAAATCCCAGATAAAGGAAGACAGATGTATTTCATTTATCATACTATCTAGTCTTCACATAACATCTCCTTATTATGGAGACACCATAAAACATTGATCAGCACAAAGTGTCTCCATACAAGATTCTCATAGAATCAACACACAAGGCACATGCTCCATTGTTCCTCATCATTGACTATAGAGTCAACTTTGTGTCAAACATAATACATTCTTTATTAATATCATGTTTATGCAGAGCATAAACCCCTAACATATGATGTTCATATTGTTTTATATATTCAAACTAATTTCATAGTTGACCACTCCAGGTAGCAAACCTAACCCATCTGATAACTCTCAGATACCAGAATCTTTCACCTTGGTATCTATCACATGTGTTGGAAACACAACATATATATCTCTTCCTTTCATCTTGGAACATTAATTGTTTCATATGTTCTCATCTTGGGACCAAAGTCCAAGACAACTGATACTTTTCTAAGTATCCATCGCATGAACACCTTTATCTTATGCACATCAAGTGTCCTAAGACCCACTTGATTGCCATGTCCCTGAAAGGAAAGTAAACAATGATTCATATTCCTCTTATTAATTCATGTATTTTCAACTATTATTGAACCATTTACTCTTTATCTCATCCTAGGTTCCTTGCCTTTAGCATTGGAATTTGTAAGGATGATTGCATGTCATTATCCCTTTCTTTATTATTATCTAGCATGTTTATGATTATTTCATGATCTCATCACATTTCCCATTTCCTCATTATTGGAAAGATCTTTATTATGTGGGCAGCATTATTGAACAGGGTTCGTCTCCCTCATTCTTATTCTTATCTTATGAGGAGTACATTTTTAGTTCCTCATACAACATGCTCATCTGAGATTATCTCATACTTCTCTTTCTTATGCATGGGATATGACTCATTTATTTATTCCAAATTTCTAATTTCATGATACTCATTAGATTGTCTAAGAATGACTACTTGATCAGAGCAATAAAAAAGACAACAATCTAAGAGTTTCCATACCCACTTTATCATCAATAGTTGTATACCTGGCCATGGTATATAAATATTGAGATTAAGTGGTATGCACTTTGTATACTATCATATTCCTCCTCTTCATATTATCACAAGCATAAGATTTATGATCCCTGAATTTCATTCAGGCATCTATTTTGTACCTCATCATTTCTCAAGGAGGTAAGAACAACATAAAACATTTGTAATGTTTTACTATGCAAAACATAAGTCCTCATAGGACTAATCAAGGAAAGTTCAATTATTTCCTTTCTCACTTAATCCAGGAATTCATAAATTAACATATTTGCATGACATTATCTTGTCTAACTTGTCATAATACATGAATTATTCACTGCCTTAGGCTAACTCTCCTCAAAGGTTGATTCAACAAGCTATGGTTGAGCACATACTCAATTTTAAGTCCAGAAATTCATCATTTCCTTTTGCTTCAACCTGCTGATGCTAATTACAAATCTTGTTGATATCTATAACATCATCATTGGGACTAGTAATCTAGGTTACACTGCCAAAACTTGATCCACTATATACATTACCGTTGCCCTAAGTTCTCCAACAGTAATACTTAAAGAAGGATTTTCTTATTATAGTTGGATCAGCTAGGGGATTCTCAGGCAATTGTCTCTCTCTTGCCTGTTCCCATGCACCTCTTCTTGGTGCAACATTGCTGCTTTCAGCAGCAATCTCCTCATGTGACCCAGTCATCTTTAAGTTCTTCTTCTCTTATACGAGTAGAAGACACTATCAAATACACTGGATGACACCAGAACAAACTCTACTACCTTAGTCCTATGTATCTGTAGACTCAATGAACCTAGAGCTCTGATACCACTAATCGTGGCGACCGTCTCGCGAAAACATGATTAACTAATGCGGAAGCGAATTATTTGCAGCGGATTACTGAAAATCACTGAAAATTTAAAACTTTTTCAAGAGATCCAATTACAGGAAAACTCTTTAACCAAGGACAAAAGTATTTCAAATTCATCCTGGTTCACAAGTACACAACCTGTACCATTCATTCTCAAAGATTACAACATCAACTGTCTTATAAACATTATATACAAACAGTATACGAATCTCGAGGCATCATGCCAAAACTTCAGATTGATTCATAAGACACTGACTAAAAACTCCGAGGACCTGAGAGTACAGAGACGACACATAGGACTACTATCTGTATGACTAGACAAACAATATCTCCACCTAAGATCTTATTGCTGTCCCTACTATTGCTGTTGCTCTTTCCTTGTTCTAGGATTTCTGCTTTGCCTCCCATGCATACCTAAAAAATGTTTCCCACGGGGGTGAGACAATTGAAAATTGCCCCAGCGAGAGATATAACTCTCTGCCAAAAACATTGTTATTGCAGTTTATTAAATTAAACCTGAGCAGGGGTTACTTTTACATTATCAGCCTGAATTAATCATCATAGAACAAAATAATATAATCTTCATTCTCAAGGAAGTCATTGCATCTACCCATGGTAGATAAGAAATTCATCTGTCTACCTTGTAGAGAATATAAAGAAACATAATTAATATTTATCTACTAAGGAATGCAAAAAGAAATGCAACATCAGCCAATGAATCTCCGTATTCAATCCTTAAGCAAGCATGCTATACGGCTGATTACATTTTACAATCATACTTATGCCCTGAGGAGGTGAGCCGTACTACTCAAATCCAACCTTCGGTTGCGAAACCCAAAGCCGGTGCCATATAAGGTCCATGGAAGAGACGGACTCCATGACCTCCCACGTCTCGGTCAATGCGAGACCACAAGCAGGACCACAATCTCTTGCTTAAGTGACCTCAGTCACAGGGTTAGCTCCCGTAGGCTACCCTTTCTCTAGCCCGCCTTGGTACAAGTCTCAACGCTAGTATATCTGAGCCACGGTGCCAGTTCACCGTGCTCCCAGAGCCATGAACGCATTCATGCTCTTTCACACTGAGCCATGGGCCTGTTCACCGTGCTCTTATACACATCTTGAGTCTACAACTGAAGTTGCACTCTAATCCTCCTATTTTCGGCTAGGAGAAACCCCGCATATTCAACAATATTCGCTCCAGATTAACCCGCAGAAAAACCCGTTTCACCATCACCAGCTACTGACGATGATGGATCTATGGTCAGGGCACTACATGAATAGATTTCACTTGATTTATTAAGTACATTCTCATATTCTTTTAGCATCAGCCAAGTTCTCAAACATAACTTATTACAACAATGCTATAAAGAGACATGTACTACTTTTATTAGATATTTATCAGTCTTTCAAAGACCCTAGGAACTCAGTCCCACATTTCAATACTGGGAATTCTCATCCCTTCACATTCTCATCACCATAATCATATGGTTCTGGGTATTCAAACCCTTAACTCATCATTGAGTGTTATTATACCTTTTTCAGATAACTATCACTTTTAGGTCATCTGACCAAGGCATTCATGATACTCATTACACATGCATCACACCTGGCTCACAAGGCCATGAAATATCTTGTCACCTCTCACTAGGTAACAACTTACTCATGTGACTCATAAAAGTCCATGCATATTGCTTCTTTTACTAAGCAACAACAACATTAAGGCATATGCTGCCAATCAACTGAAAAACCACTAGAGGGGGGGTTAATAGGGTTTTAAAGTTAATTTAACAATTATTTAACTCAAATAACCAACCACAAAAATATTGGACAAGGGGACAAGGATTTAGAGTAGTTCCAACCTTAGCAAATACTAAGGAAGTCAGTCCACTACCCGGTTGCTTACCCAACCGGGTTTTTAAAAGAATTAAATTTTATTACCTCGTAAGGACTTTACATAAAATTACAATTCTTTCACCAAACCCTTCGAACAACCTTCACCTAGAAGTAATTGCACCAACCTTGAAGCAGCCTTCTTGAAGTAACTTCAAGCTCCCCCTTGAAGTAGCCTTCCTCTTGAAGTAGCTTCCCGTTGCAATAGCCTTCTTGAAGTAGTTCGAAATCCACCTTCTCCACCGAGAAGAACCTTCTCCAATCCGCAGCCTCCAACCCTAGGAGTAGCAAGGAGAATACAAAGGATAAAAGGAACAAGAAGGAAAATGGAAATTACACTTAACCTTTGAAGCACAAGGCTTGATTTGCCTATATCAAGCGTGTAGATCTCCTAACCAATGTATATGGAAGTGTGATTGTTGTGGATAGGAGATACTAGCCTATAGGACATGAAATTAGAGCAAGGAGAAGAATAGCCAATGCAAGTGTTGCTCAATTTCTCAAAACAGATTGACAATTGCAAGTGTAAGCTCAAGTGTATCATAAGTGTAGAGTAGTGAGTTTAGGTGTCCTAAGGCATGTCCTATTTATAGAAATGGCCTACAAGTGCTTAAGGACGTTCTAGACACTTTCTAGGGGGTTCTTAGTGCTTAACTAGCTGTTATGTGTCCACTAATTGCATTTGCAACGACTAGTTAATTGACCCTAAAAAGTGCAGACATAACTCTTCTCGGTCGAAGATTTGTCGACCGAGAGTCCTTCTCGGTCAAAGATTTATCGACCGAGGGACTTCCTGGAGCAAGTGTTTACAATGTTCATTTCCAACTCCCAACCACCTTGTCTGCTGGGTCTAACAGCTAGTAGGGTCTATTCTCGATCGAAGATTTTGTCGACCGAGAGTTTCTCGGTCGAAGTTTTTTGTCGACCGATATTTTCTCGATCGACGATTTGTCGACCGAGAATATTACTGACTCAATGTATTCATTTACTAAGTGTGTGTATCAATGTGCAATTGTGATACTATCTTGGGGAATGACCTATATAAGTGTTGTGAGTGGATAGGGAAGATCTAAACGCTTGATTTACATGATATCTAATTACTTGTACATTATATACTTGTACAAGCATTTACATTTGATTACAATCATGAAAATAAAGCAATTTTATCAAATTGTTCTTCCAAGTCTTTGTTATCCACCACCTTATATGCTTGTTCCTGAAATACTCAAATAGCACGTTAAAACCACAAGAATGAAATGTTTGTCATCATCAAAACAAAGAGATTATAACAATGTCCAATTTAGCCAACAATCTCCCCCTTTTTGAAGATGACAAACATTTCCTAAATATAAAATAAGGAAATATAAATCATATGAGTTTCATACCTGAAGTTTACCTTTTGTAGCCATTCTTGTTTTTGCAAGTGGGTGCTGGCCGAGATATTATGAAACTCATTATGTTTTTGATTTTATATTATTTCTCCCCCTTTGTCATTTCAAAAAGATATCCAAGATAATCATTTTATGCTATGCTCCCCCTTAAAGAGATATTTAATTTAAAATCAAGGGATTAATGCAATCCAATTAATGTTAAATTTAGCCACAATTTATTTCTCAATCATTTGCAAAGGATGTTAAGCCTTGAAATGATATGAGTTCCTTTTAAGTTCATGGCATGTGTGTATTGATTTCTCACCCATTTTACAAGGAATGTTAAGCCCTGAAATGATGTGAGATTCTTTTAAGCTTATAGTAGAAAGTACCTCTAATCAAATGCATGGGATGTTAAGCCCTAATTTGTTTAGAGAATTCCATTAAGAACAATATATATGAATTTTGTAGATTTCTTTGTTTTCATAAAAATTACTTTTAAGAATACTAAGGTCATAACAAGCTTCAAAGTTTTGTAAGCTTCTTAATCTTATAATCAAATTTGTTTTTGTGAGCTCCCCCTTAATCTTATAATTAAGACAATTTAAGGATTTTAAGGTCACAAATGATTTGTAAGATTTGATTTTGTCCTTTTATTAGAACACATTTTTTGAATGAAGATACTAAGGTTGAGTGCAGTAAAAGGATGTACAAAATAAGCATTTTGTCAAGCTTATTTTAGGTCGACCTTGACTACGACCATAGCGCCCCTTGGCCAAATTTGATTTCAACCAAGAGGCAATTTCTGCAGATTTACAGTTTAAGCACTTTCATTGAATTACACATTTATGTTAATATATGTGAAATATACAGTTTTTATGTAATATGATCAAATGTATATTAATTTGAAGCATTTTGAGTGATACCTATTTTGAAGAAGTTTTATCAATTGAAATCTTAATATAGGCATCACAATGAAGTCTTTGTCTTTAATTTTCCTAAACTGTATGTTTTACATTCATTTTGAATGATATCTCATAAGCTTTGCTATAGGTACATAAATATCAATTCCCATTTCTTTTTGTACCTCATTTTCAGATTAATCATAAGATTCTTTAGAGACATATATCCTTGAAAGCAAGATTAATATCTTAAAATCAAGATTTTGCTTTTGATTTCTTAGAACAAGCAAATAGATAAAACATTAATATTTTTGTTCTAAGAGACATTGTTTGTCTTGTCATAGCATCATCATTCACAATAATCATTATCTATTATGTCAAGATGCATTTATGCTATGGCATTTTCAATGATCTTGAATAGTATCCATTCATGGTTTGTATATATGCATCACATATTATTTTAGACAAACCAATGAAACACAATGATCATGTCACAACAAATTATGATAGAAAAGTAGAAGCATATCCATAATACAATGATCAACATATAAATGCAATAATTATGATCATTTAAGCTAAATTTCAACACACATGGTTCCTATATAGATATACCAAGAAGTACTTAGGAAAAACCATGTGGATTATGATAAAATAGTAACTTCCTTGATTAAACCCATTCATAGTTTTCAGTTTTAAGTCAAACCATGTAGAGGATAATACCAATATAATCTCATTTATGGTTCATGGATTTTCAAATTTAAGACAAACCATGTAAATGAATATGCTTAATAAACTTTTTCAATAAATGAATAAGGTTTGTTCAAAATCAGTCTTCATATAACACTTTTGCAATATGTTTAAGGATTTCATATAGTTTTATATCTTAATTCATGATACAAAAGATCAATATGTCTTGTTTCAAAGATGATCTCCAAGATTTGTTCTTGATTAAAGCACTTTTTATTATTGCTGAATTGATAGCAAATAAGAAACAACAGAACATATTTTCCAGACTTGTGCTCGGTCGAACAATTTGTCGACCGAATTATTTTCGGTTGAAGTATTTCTCGACCGAGAATGTTTCTGCAGATTTTATTCAGCAATATGTATGTTCTAGTTTATGTGTTGTAATACTTTGTTATTCAATTGTGTGAAGTTGAGATATATATAAGGTTACTCAATTCAAGATTATTGATCATATCTCAGACTTAATTAGTGCATATACATTTTGATGTCACAATGATATTTATTCTTTTGATTTTCTTAGAATAAATTATCTTTATCATTCTAATGGAAATTTTAAGATAGACTATTTATGCTTAATCATCAAGAAAGTAGAAATTGAAATTTGATAACATTTGAATTTTCAAAGAAAGCATAATCAATTTCAATTTGCATATAGATCAAAATTTTACAAGTTGTGGTTTGCATCAAGTTTAATAGGGATGTTATTAACATATATGTAATGATGCAAACTACTAATATGCTTGAGAAATTTGTCTTCAAGATAAGTGACTTATTTTTCCAATCAAGTATGTCTACTTGTAGTAAGAGTATAGATTTCAGTATCATTTTTCTTTGCAAGCATCATTTTTGCAGCAATTTTAGTAAAATCTATCTTTTTCTCTTGTATACTTGATAATTTAATCACGAAAAGTATTTAGTTTTGATGCTCATATATTCTTCCTTTTGATTTGGATCATTCAAATGTTTAAAGCACAAGAATATATAAAGTTCATTATATGCTTAAGTTGATTGTAATTTAAGTGTCTTTTATTTAAACAGTCTTTCCAGAGTTTTACTCGGTCGAAAAAGTTTTCGACCGACATTGTCTCGGTCGACAATTTCTCGACCGAAATTGTTACTGTTTCTGTATTGTTTTCAGTAATTGTTTCTAAATAAAACATATATCACTTCCAATTCAATTATGCAATTTAAAGCTCAGTTTAGTTGAGATAAAACATATGAATATCAAGGCAACATTATGATCAAATCTCAACTAATATTATTTAAATCTTTAGATTTTAAGAACTCTAATTAAGACAAGTTTTCAAGGATATGTCTCTGCAGATTTGTAGATTTAGAAATTTTAATTACTTGAATCAATTTGTTATTTCATTATGTTAAGTTGAGATAGACATAGGGATATACAACTAGAGTCTTTGGTCATATCTCAACTTAAATTTATTCATTTAGTTTGGCGGTTTTGGAACCCATACTAACTCAACATCCTTTTTCTTGTATGGACATGAGAAAGAATAATATCCAAGACGCAAACAATAGTGACAACATATGGAATCAACCTCATATGTCTTTCTATGATTTTGTTCAAGGTTTTTCTTGGGTATGTATTTGCCTTTGGGTACATACATAGATTGACTCTTTGGCACTTGTGTTCTTCCCCAACTAGGTTTTTGGTAAGATTTTCCTTTAGACTCATATCCTAGTCCTCTCCTTCCAATTTGATGATAAGAATTATTTAAAATTTTATCAAGAGTATCATTGTTACTCAAACTATTAAATTTTTGTTGCAGCTTAACAATCTCATCCATTCTTTTATTTATGTCTAACTTTGCTTGATCTAGATTAGATAACAAGGAATCTCTTTCTTTCACTATAGTATCATAATCTAGATGTGTACACAGAACAGGTTGTTTTTGAAGATCATTTACTTGAGTTTGCAAATTTAACTTTTCTAGAGAAAGAAGATTGCAATTTGCTTCTACAGATTTTAGCTTAATTTCATGACCTTCAATAACCTTTTTGAGATCTTCATTTTCAGATGTAAGAGCAAGAAGCTTAGCATGTAACTCATCATTTGCTTTATTAGATTTCTTCAATTTCTTCTTGCATTCAATATATTTATTATGTGTCTCTTCAAGACTAGCAACTAGCTCTTCTTTAGATAAATAAAAAGGGCTTACCTCTTCGTCTTCTTCACTTATTGTAGCAATAAGACATTCTTTATGCGTATCTTCCTTCTTTGACCACCATGGGCAACCAAGTGTTGTGTGGCTTGTTCCTAAGCACCAACTGCAACTTGTTGAAGATTGGTCCATACTTTTCCTTTGTTTGCGGTTGTAGACACCACCACCCTTCATACTTCAAGACTCGATTAGAGCTCCTTGAAGCCTGCTCTGATACCAATTGAAAAAACACTAGAGGGGGGTGAATAGGATTTTAAAGTTAATTTAACAATTATTTAACTCAAACAACCAACCACAAAAATATTGGACAAGGGGACAAGGATTTAGAGTGGTTCCAACCTTAGAAAATACTAAGGAAGACAGTCCACTACCCGGTTGCTTACCCAACTGGGATTTTGAAAGAATTAAATTTTATTACCTCGCAAGGACTTTACATAAAATTACAATTCTTTCACCAAACCCTTCGAACAGCCTTCACCTAGAAGTAATTGCACCAACCTTGAAGCAGCCTTCTTGAAGTAACTTCAAGCTCCCCCTTGAAGTAGCCTTCCTCTTGAAGTAGCTTCCCGTTGCAATAGCCTTCTTGAAGTAGTTCGAAGTCCACCTTCTCCACCGAGAAGAAACTTCTCCAATCTGCAGCCTCCAACCCTAGGAGTAGCAAGGAGAATACAAAGGATAAAAGGAACAAGAAGGAAAATGGAAATTACACTTAACCTTTGAAGCACAAGGCTTGATTTGCCTATATCAAGCGTGTAGATCTCCTAACCAATGTATATGGAAGTGTGATTGTTGTGGATAGGAGATACTAGCCTATAGGACATGAAATTAGAGCAAGGAGAAGAATAGCCAATGCAAGTGTTGCTCAATTTCTCAAAACAGATTGACAATTGCAAGTGTAAGCTCAAGTGTATCACAAGTGTAGAGTTGTGAGTTTAGGTGTCCTAAGGCATGTCCTATTTATAGAAATGGCCTACAAGTGCTTAAGGACGTTCTAGACACTTTCTAGGGGGTTCTTAGTGCTCAACTAGCCGTTATGTGTCCACTAATTGCATTTGCAACGGCTAGTTAATTGACCCTGAAAAGTGCAGACAGAACTCTTCTCGGTCGAAGATTTGTCGACCGAGAGTCCTTCTCGGTCGAAGATTTGTCGACCGAGGGACTTCCTGGAGCAAGTGTTTACAACGTTCATTTCCAACTCCCAACCACCTTGTCTGCTGGGTCTAACGGCTAGTAGGGTCTATTCTCGATCGAAGATTTTGTCGACCGAGAGTTTCTCGGTCGAAGTTTTTTGTCGACCGATATTTTCTCGATCGACGATTTGTCGACCGAGAATATTACTGACTCAATGTATTCATTTACTAAGTGTGTGTATCAATGTGCAATTGTGATACTATCTTGGGGAATGACCTATCTAAGTGTTGTGAGTGGATAGGGAAGATCTAAACGCTTGATTTACATGATATATAATTACTTGTACATTATATACTTGTACAAGCATTTACATTTGATTACAATCATGAAAATAAAGCGATTTTATCAAATTGTTCTTCCAAGTCTTTGTTATCCACCACCTTATATGCTTGTTCCTGAAATACTCAAATAGCACGTTAAAATCACAAGAATGAAATGTTTGTCATCATTAAAACAAAGAGATTATAATAATGTCCAATTTAGCCAACATCAACATTTATTATATAAATGTCACAGCTCAAACTAGCTATATACATCACCTCATAATATCTATATGGTCATTAGGCATGATAACAGTCATACAAGATATTCATCACATCATGTGATGCAATAGTAACACCATTATTCCTCTACCAGGAATTAGGGTTTACTATCAAATAGGGCTTTTCATTCCCTTTACCCAAATTAGGGTTAGGGTTCCCCATTTCTCATTAATAAATATTTCATGATCTCATTATCTGTCCAACCCTTAATACATTATTCCATACCTCTGGGGCATTCAAGGATATCATATTTTATTATTCTCGAACATTAATTTCATCATATAGCATTAATGATCATCAATTTATGGTATGAGTTCATTTCTCATCCTCATCATGGTATGATTATATCATACACATCATTTGGGCTTAACCCCATTCTCAAGGTACATTAATTAACACTCATCAAGGTGCAACAACTCATTACATTTCATTGTAATAGTTGCATAACACACTTCATATGTTTCTTACCCAATTATATTGGATTTGGAGTACATCAAGGCATATAAACCCTGAAGTGTTGAATGTGATAACTATCATATTTTGATGTATCACTTTCTCATCACTTCAGACTCTCCTGAATTAGCCATCTTATCTTGTATTAAGGTATTTACCTTCTTAATACATTCCATCACTAATCACTTACCTATAGCATATAATGCATAGGCCACACATTAGAGCTGTCCAACTATCGTTAATGATATGGACTTGTCTAATGGTAAAGACATTTCTTACAATTAGGTTGCATATATTCAACCACATGAAATGTTTCACCTTTATAAGGCCATTCCTTCTATCTCATCATTAGGGTTTCTTTATACCCTTACTTAAGATTAGAATTATGATTCATGGTCATATTATCCAAGATTAGGGCTTTATGTATTATGACTCCTCATTAGATTCTCACATGCCTTCATCCTTCTTAGGGCCTCTTATCACAACATAACATTAGTACGTCATGTGGTGTTAATACTTAGTTAAGGTTTCTCATGGAATCACCCTCAACTAGGGTTTCCACCATAGTTTCCCACAAATTGGGTCTACTATTCATCTCTATTAGGATTTCATTCAATTATCCATAATTGGAGATTCACTATTCATCCCAATTGGGGATTTACATCTCTTTTCCCTAAATTAGAGTTTCACTTATGATTACCCTAGATTAGGGCTGCATCCTTACCCTGGATTAGGGTTTCATTTAGAATTGCCCTCAATTAGGGTTAGAATTCAATAACCCTATTAATTAGGGTTTATGTTCATGATTAGGGTTTCATGATCTCTTTACTTAAGGATCATACCCTTAATCACCACATGAATTATATTCATGTTATGAATTCATGCTAACATCATGTCAACTTGATAAGGTCATATCATCCTTTCAACCAAGTACATACAACTATGAATGACATAGTGTACCAAGTCATTGATCCTATAAACAATTAGGGTCCATCCCTTAATTGGCACTAATCACTTAGGTACTAATAGGGTTTCAATCTTTGTACCTTCATTGATTATCATTACTAATCATCATTGGATCAATGAGTCATTCATCATCTCTATTCTCGAGAGATTCAATCACCTTGGACTTCCATTACATAAGGTTTCCAATTGAATTGATCAATTGAATCTACAATCAACTTTGACTACTTGACCCCCAAACGGTCTTGGTCTTTCAAAGTCCAAACGGTTTGAAACCATTTGGTAAAGGTGGTACTTGAGACCGTTTTCCCAAGTAGGTGAAGACCGTTTGGCCAAGTAGGTGAAGACCGTTTGGCCAAGTAGGTGAAGACCGTTTGGCCATCATATCATCAAAATCCAAGTCAACCAATTAGGGTTTGGATCATTGGATTGATCACCAAATCAGCAATTGATTACACTTAACTTAGTATCATTGGATCATCAATTGCTTAACCATACTCACCCTAGACCTCCAAACGGTCTTGGGTGACCTCCAAACGGTCTTGAGACCATTTGGATGAGTTACAAACGGTCTTGAGACCGTTTGGCTCATCCAACCCTTGGATTCTAGTAAACAAATCATTAGGGTTTGAGCTATTGAGTTGATCATAAAATCAACACTTAATTGCAAAGTGATTTGGTACCTTTAGACCTTCAATTGGTCAACCATATTTAACCCTAGACCTCCAAACGGTCTTGGGTGATCCCCAAATGGTCTTGAGACCATTTGGAAGATTCCCAAACGGTTTTGAAACCGTTTGGGTCAATCAACCCAAAACATCAACTCATTCCAATGCAAACTCATCACTCAGCCGATTATGGTTAACACCATATCTTTTGTCCTTCAAACACTTAACCATATCAAACCCTAGACCTCCAAAAGGTCTTGGGTGACCTACAAATGGTCCCCAAACGGTTTTGAAACCGTTTGGGTTAAATAACGCAAAAAGTCAAATCAATCAAGTTGAAAATCAGCACTTAATCCAATTAGGATTTGCCTAATTGATTAGCCGAAACTCATGGATACTTTGGAATTAATTCATAAAATTTGGTGAGTTTTTAACCAAAATCATTAGGAATAGGAATCTAAAACGGTCAACCCTTGGTCAACCCTCTCAAATGGTTTTGAAACCGTTTTCCCAAAAAGGCAAATAATTCAAGTTGAAAATCAGCACTTAATCCAATTAGGCTTTTCCCAATTGATTGGTCTTCAACTCACGATTCCTTGGGAGTTAACCCATAAAATTTGGTGAGTCATTAGCCAACATAATTAGTAACAGTAATATCAAACGGTCCACCATTTGTCAACTCACTCAAATGGTTTTGAAACCGTTTGCTCCCAAACGGTTTCAAACCGTTTGCTCTCAAACGGTTTGGTGAAACCGCATGAGCAATTAACTCAAAACCGTATGAACCATGATTTCTTTGGAAAAGGTATCCAAGATGATGTCATCATCATCCAACTTCATCCCTGAAGTTCTAACAACTTCTGATTTCATGAAATAACCATTTTCAACCAGCAATTAAATAAGATAATGAAGGAATCATTGAAATTGCAAGATTAATGGTTGAATAACAATGAAAAAGAGATCAAGTTATAAAACCCACCTCCAATTGAGCTCCAAAGCTCCATGTCCACGGAAAAAAATGGTGGATGCAACTCCTTTCACCATTCCATGGCTCGTCCTCAAGGTTTGAGTGAAAAGGAATGGTTAGAATTGAAGAGGAGATCAAAATAGGAAGAAATCCATAATTTATTTTCGATTTCCACCATGGAATCAAGGTGAAATGGATCAAGAACCTTACCAACAGGTTGGGGACGTGCTCCCTGATGTCCTTAGCCTTCTTGGTTGGTTTTGCAAGCAAGGGAAAGAAAGGAAATCCGAAAAAGTCCTTAGGTGGGTTGGAAAAGGTACTTTTATAAGAAAAATTGATGAGAGAGAAGATACTTTATAAAAGTCTTTTAATTCCAAAATTGTTGCCACCACTTACCCCTTGGTTTCTTGCATGCAAGGGCATCTCTATCTCCACCTAACTCCCTTCCATTATCCATGAATTAAGGGAAAATAAATTAAGCACCTTAACCCTTATAATAAGAATATCCATATTTGAGTGGAAATTCTTTTTCTTATAATAATGGTGAGTGGAATTTCACCTCCTTAGGATATGCTCGTGCCTTTGCAAGGATTTAGGCTTATCCAAAAACATCTGAATCCAAACATTTTAATTTTGGTTTAAGGCCCTTTAATTAATACATTCATTTTTGCCCTAAATCGAATTAGGGTTTCAATTAGGATTAAATCTTGATTATTTTAATATCAAGATTCTCTCTCCTCCAACTTAATTCAAATGAGGCGCCCCTCTCATTTTATTTTCTCTACATGATTCCAAGAAGAATTAAGGACCTTATTGAAGTGGTAATTTTCATATTGAACCCTAGGTTTTGGGTAAATTGCACTTTACACCAAAACTAGGTTTTAATGCACAAACATTGCTTTATCAACTTTTTCTTGGTATTCAGGCTTCCATAAGCCACTCATCAACACCATCTTCATTCTCATGATTCTTCAACACATGAGGAACATATTATCATGCAAAATTGCACTTAAACCCCTCAACTTGGTTATTTTGCACTTCAGTCCAAAACAAACAAAACATTGATTTCAACAATGTTCAAAAAGGAGTAGAATTGCAATATAAGTTCCTCTTGAGCCCTAATTACCTTTCACAAGATGAGATTAAGCATTTAATAATCTTTCTTAATCAAAACACCTAGGGTTAAAGTATAACCCAGGTCAGGGGTGTTACATTCTAATTGGTCGCAACTTTGAAAATTTGTATCTAATTCATCTGGTGTCAGAAAATTCCATAAAAATATATTTTGGAATGAATTTTTTGAAATCTAGAGGACGAATTGAGTTTCAAACCCTAATTTGACTCTATTTTCCCCTAAACCATTATAGAATCCCAAAATCCTAGGAATTGGGTTGAATATCAACTGTGAATGGGCATTGCCAAACTTATGTTTTACCTAAGGACATGCCAATATGTATACATGGAGGAGGTTACATCCTACTTTGATAGAGGACTACATGGGTCTATTGAGGATATTATGTTATGTGGAAACCCCTTATTTGGAGACCTTCAGTGGCAGTTGGCTTCCTTACCTATCAAACTTGGCAGTTTGGGTCTGTATTCAGCAACAGAGGCTTCTTCATATGCTTTTGTGGCATCCATGATCTAATGTTGGGTGCTTTAAGATCATGTTTTGTGAGACAACATGGTACATGATATGGATTTTGATTTTGACTATGCTTTCGATTCTCTATGTGTCATGATTCCATCTTTTGATCTTAGTTGTTTTTCTAATAAGGACACTGTCCCCACTAAGCCCAAAATGATTTGGCGAGTGCCCTTTTTAGCAAAATCATTAAGGACGTGGATGTTAAGTTTGACATGACCATTAGATAGAAAGTAGTTTTTAGATGTTTGTAAGTTAAACATGCTCAAGATTTTCTTCTAGATATTCCGATTGATGGGCTTGTATTGCATATGTCACTGGCCGAGTATTGTACTATCCTCAAATATCGCCTTATGATCCCTCTTTTTCCGGTTGATGAGGTTTGTCCCATTTGACACAAGGTGTGTTTAGACACCTTTGGGGAGCATGAGCTCTTGGGCTTTAAGTATATACATGATCTTGTTAGAGATTCCCTCTATGATGTACATAGACATGCTGGAGTTGCTACTAAAAAGAGGCTCCTGTGATTTTTTCGACTAATCCACTAGACACTTAGACTAGCAGATGTTCTGATTTTTGGCTGGTTAGGAGGGAAACATGTTTGTGTTGATGTAATAGTAGTCTCCCCATAGGCAGGCCTGAAATATGAAGAATTCATAGTGGGAAATGTTGGCCTAAAAGTTGTTGCAGCCAAAGTGGTTAAGCATGAGAAAGCGTGCATCGAAAATTAGCATGTATTCCTACCTTTTGAGTTTGATACTTTTGTATTCTTAGCACCAGAGGTAATGAAGCTTCTCGTAAGGATCCAAAAAGTTATGCATAGTAAGGTTATTGTGACGACCGTCTCGGAAAAACAAGATTAACTAATTTAAACTAATGCAGAAGTGTTTTGTTAGCAGTGGAATTACTAAAAATCACCAAAACTTAAAATTTTTGTAAAGAGAACCTCAAATGGTAAAACTCTTACATAAAGAAACAAGATAAGTTGTTTACAAACTAATTCATCATTACATCTCTGTAATATCACATCTCGAGGGTTACAACATCAACTGCCATGTTAACTGTACAAGGCAAGATACAAAAATCTCGAGACATTACGCCAAAAATCTCAGATCTAGATTAAACCATCTACTGACTCCTAGGACCTGAGTGTAAGGACCCTGACCTCCATTTAGGGCTTATCTTATTTGCTTTGCTTAACCCTGATGCTTAGTTTCTTGCTAATCACCTTTAGTGGTGATTAGGGTTTGTTGGTGCTTTGTTGAGAGCTGGAGGTGCTACTTGCAGTTAACCCACGTCTAGGGTTTGTGGGCAAGTTTGCCACCTTGTGAGGTGTTCCTCCCTCTCCTTACTTCCTCTAGTGTTGAGAGGAAGGTTTGGGCTCGTTGCTTGAGTTCCTTTGGGCTTGGTTGAGCTTGTTGAGCTTTGTGGTGCCTTGCCTTTGTTTCTTTGGACCTTGTGTCGGGCAAGAGCATGTTGTGTGTCTCCCAGGGTTTGTGTCGGCCATGGTGGGGGTGTGTCAGCCATGTTGTGTGGGTGTGTCGCCCATGGACCCCTTTGACCTTCTTTGACCTCGTTTGTGTCACCACTAGTGGACACTTGGTGCTTGATGCTTGCATGTGGCAATAGCCTTGGACATGTGTTTAGGACATGTTATGAGTGGTGGCTATGCTCATGGACAAATGTCCCTAGGTGGGTGACACCTTGCCTTACCTTCCCTTGGTTTCTCCTCCTTCCCCTTCTATATATGCGTTTCCTTTCCCTTGCTAAGGATCCCTTTAGTTCCTTAGTCTTCCTCTCCTTGGTGCACGACACCCTCTCTTCTTTTGCAAGCTTGGTGGCCGATCCTTGCCTTGGAGTCTCCTTCTTCCTCTAGTGGTGGCCGAACCCTAGAGTGCCTTGCCCTTCTTTCTTGGTGGTGCGTGGAGCTAGGAGCTTGAAGCTTTCTTAAGGCGGGTTACATAACTCCTAACCCTAATTACACCACCTTCTTCTATGTTCTTATATGTTGCTATGATCATATCGGCTATGTGTGTTGCTAGTTAGTTCCTTGCTTAAGTTGTTCTTGTTGGCCGAACCATGTGTTCTAGGGTTTCTTGGTGAGCAATACCCCTTTCTATCCTAGGTCTTGAGGAGTGAGCTTGGGTTATAATATCATGGGCAACACTCCTCTCTTATTTAAGTTGAGAGGTGAGATTGTGTTCTAGTTGCTTGAGCAACACCCTCCTCTCACCATGGACTTGAAAGGTGAGCTATGTGATGGTTGTGGACCTTGGGTGTGGTTGTTCCTTATGTTTCCCATTTGGTGATAAGATATGTGCAAGACCCCTCTCTCTTAGTTGTTGAGAGGTGAGCCGTCTTCTTTATCCATTAGGGTTTTGGTGCCCTTGTTCTTGGGGTTGATGACGACCTTGTGGAGCTTCATCTTGACCGTCATGATCTTGGGGGAGGTGTTGCTCGATATCCCTCTTGATCTTGAGCCTTGAACGATATATGTTGAGGTTGTGACGGGCGTCACCCTTGGTCTCTTCCTTGTGTGTGTCGGGCATCCCACCTTGATGAGTAACCTGCCCGATACATGTATGATGGTTTGTTGTCGTTGTGTGTTGAAGTGTGGAGCTTGTTAGCTAGTTGGTAGTGTTGTGTCGGGCATCATGCTCCTGGTTGCTGACCTTTGTGTGTTAGGCGTCACACGACATGCCCTTACCTTGTGTCGGCCGATGGGTCATGGGTAGGTTGGTTAAGCGATAGGTCCCTGCTTCCCGATACACCTGACCTGAGGTGGAAGCCTAGTGGCCGTCATACCTTGGACGATATGGAGCTATGTGGCTAGCTTGGTGCTGGGTGTTACAACATAGTGATGATGCCTGGTATAGTAACCTTTAAAAAAAAAAATTAAGCCAGGGGTCGCTTTTATTCATCCCACACCCCTCATGTGGGCTAAATCATCATAAAAATTACAGCTCCTGCTTATATTAAACCGCAGGTGTGAAACATAAACTAGTGTACATACTCATCAGATATTACACTCATCACCCCCTGACTTCGAAACAACCTCAAACCGCAGTAACCATCCCCCTATGCATCTGATTTCTTTAACACAATATATGAAACCCATCTCTTCTCCAACGCAGCCATACCCCTTATCATGGTCGGAATATTCATGGAATCAGATGAAACAAACAACTCATCCATATTACTGCCCCATCTCCCCAACTCATGAGGTATCGAGTTGATGACCTTGTGAACCAAGGATCCAGATATCATAGCTGAGACCATCTCCTCCCGCAGCTCCCTGACGAAGTGGGTCATCCTCCATGGTTCTTTCTTATCGCGCCAAATAATGTCATGTATGTATGAATCATCAACCTCTATACAGGATACGATCAACCCGTGATCACGTGCAATCTTCATTCCTATAGCGCATGCTTACAAATAAGCGAGAGTGTATTCCATACTCCTGAGCCAAGCTCTGAAAGCAAGACACACATTGGCTCGATGATTCCGGACAATCCCCGCCGCCCATCTTCTCAGCCTGCCATGACAGTCTCTACTCCTCCCAATCATGATGTTGATCTTCAGGTTGTGCAAGTCCAGCATCTGCCACCACATAAGCTTTATTTGTCTCAGCATTACTCTAGGCTCCTCCAACCCTGTCTCCCTCAATCGTGTATACAATTCACTATCTCTATCTATCGAGAAAGATCTCTTCATAATGTTAAAGTTCATACTCCGAATAACATAATCCCACTCATAGGAAAAAGGCCTATGTTTACCCTCATACCTTGCTTCACATCTCAGGCGCCATATACTATAAGGAATAACAATCGCAAGGTTCCATGCCAACCAGTCTACTAATCTCTTTCTCTTCCCCATCATGCAATAATCAATCAATGTTCTAATGTTACTAGGTGGTGGCAAATCTGTTAACTCCACGAATTTACCCCAAAAGAAACTGACAATCTGACCTTGGAACAAAAGATGATCAAGGTTTTCCTCCTTAGGTTCCATGCAGCAGTTACACTGAGACGCAATTGATATACAACATCTAACTCTAACCTTTTCATTAGTAGGAACAACTCCTCTCACCGACTTCCAGATAAAGGCCGCAGCCTTAGGAAATGTAGACTTCCAAACCACGTCAAGCCCCTGTGGACCTTCACCCTGTCACGAGCCAGAATCATCTTTGCCGATCTCATGGAGAAGCACCCTTTCCTCTCCGGACTCCAAATCATCTTATCATCCTCTTCCGCAAGCCATATATTCTTATCACGAATCATATGTATCCCATCATCGTCAAGTATCACCCTCAGCGAGGCCCAATCCCAACCCAGCCCGTCTATCCAGAAATCTTTCACCTGGAATGGATGCCTTCTATCGCTGGAGTAAATAGCATGTTCAGCCAGCCGTTGATCACACCACCTCACATCCCAAAAGGAGATCTCACTCCTCCCTACAATCCATCTGCATAACGGGAAGACACGCGGGAATAATTCCCATATCCTCCTCCATAATGGTGACGGTGACGATCCCAACTTCAAGCACCCAGGGTAAACATTATCTCGCCCACCATTCATGTTGGCGTATTTATCTCTGCAGAAAGTAGCCCAAATAGAATCTGTAGTCAACACCTCCCAGCATGCCTTAGCTATGAAAGCTTCATTAATTAGATGCAGCGATGGAATCCCCAGACCACCTTGGTGAAAGGGAGTTGCAATTATTTGCCAGTTAATCCACTCCTTTCTTTGATGATCATTCCTGTCTGTCCACAAGAAGTTATAGAATTTCCTTTCAATCCGATCTGCGATCCCCGAGGGAATACCTACGGCTGCCGCCGTGTACACCAGAATGGAATTAAGAACATGAGCAATCAACAACCTTCTCCCTGTAAAAGACACAATTTTAGATCTCCAAGCCGTGACCTTCATATTTATTTTCTTCATCAGGAAGTCATAATCATTGAGTCTCATCCTTCCTTTAACGATCGGTATTCCCATATAGGTAAACGATTCCATCGCAGTTCCTGCATTGAGTTCTTCAACCACTTTATCAATCACTTCTATATTTTTCCCTCCTACCACGCATGTGGATTTAGCCTTATTGATTCATTGTCCAATAGCCATCTCATACACCTCAAAGGTAGACTTAACTATCTCCTTGATCGTTGGTCTACATTAAAGAAAATAGCAATATCATCCACATATAATAGTATGGTCGGAGGAGTTGCATCCCCCCAGATATGAAACCTCGATATGAGCCCATCCGTCTCTAATTTAAGGAACTTTATGCACAGAATCTCTTCAAACAGAATGAATAAGAATGGAGATAGCGCACATCCCTGCTTAAGGCCTCTACTAACCGGAAAGAAACCCGCAGTTTCCTCCCCCACTGTAACCGTGGCCCATGTATTTTGATAGAAACTCAAGCATAGATTCACCACTTCTGTTGTGAAGCCAAATCTGCCCAACACTTTCCGCAGCACACTCCAATCCATTCTATCATATGCTCATGACTTATCATACTTCAGAATGACATTAGGTGCATCCTTGCCTTTATTTATATCATGCATTAGCTCCTTCGCCAGCCAGACGTGATGAGTGATGTCTCCTCCTTTAACAAAGCTCCCTTGTATCTTCGATATCATCCTCGACATCATAGGCGCCATGCGATCACTAAGAATCCTCGCCAATATACGAAGGGTGACGTTCTCAATCGAGATAGGTCTGAAGTCTTCCAGCAACCTTTTAGGACTATCAATCTTCGGGATAGGAAGAATCCGGCAGCAGAACAACCCCCTAAAACAAGACTGTCCTTTGTAAAATGCATCCACCAACTTCATAAAATCTCCTCCTATTATCGACCATGCAGCCCGGAAAAAAGATAAGGTGAACCCATCCAGACCCGGCGTCGTCGTCGCATCCATCTTCATCATGGTCTTCATAACCTCCTCTTCCTGGGGACCAGTAGTAAGTAAGCAGTTGTCATCCATGGACATCGTATCTGGAATACCATGCAAGAATTCCTCCAATTCACCATCACCCGTATCTACCACTTCGTTAAAGAAATGTTGAAAATGGTCAGCTGCTACCTCCGCCATATCCTTTGTATCCGAGATACATGTGCCATCCTACAAGACCACCTTATTCAGCCTTCTATGTTTCCTTCTAGCTTTGACGGTGGCGTGATAAAACCTGGTATTCCGCTCCCCATCTTGGAGCCAACTAATCCTTGCCTTCTCCTTCCACCTTGCCTCCTCCTCATCCAGTAGACCCTGCAATTCCCTCTCCCCCGTTCTCAGATTATTTTCATTAGTATCAGTCGGGTTCCCATCAAAGGCAGCATGTGTGGTAAAGATCACATCTTCCAAGTCCTTTATATGTTGTTTATTATCGCCAAAGGTATCCTTGCTCCACCTACGTAGTGCCACCCTAACCCTCTTGAGCTTTTGGTAGAAAATGAAGGAGGGATGCCCTATTACAGGATCATCCCAGGCCCATTCTATCACCTTTAGACACTCTTCATGATCAAGCCATGCCTTCATAAAAGCAAAGTGTCCCTTCTTTCTGGCAATCGACTGTGCACCTGGAATTGTAACAATAGGGCAATGATCAGAAACCCTATCTCTAGTCAAATGAATTGAACTGGTTGCAGGATGTTCTGATAGCCAAGCTCCATTCACTAATACTCTATCAATTCTTTGCCACATCGTAGGAGTTAAAATATGTTTGTTCACCCAAGTGTATTGGCTACCATCAAATGGGATCTCATCCAAAGATGCATCCGCTATAAAGGAGTTGAAGTCAAGTGAATCCTGGAATGTTGGAGGGTTTCCGCCTCTTCTCTCCCTCAGATGACGCACTACGTTGAAATCCCCCACAATAATCCACTTCTCTTCCCCAATGAGATCCGTCATTATCAGTATTTATTTCCACAACTCCCTCCTTTCCACGTTATCACAACTTGCATATACTTCTGTAACAAAGAAGCTAGCACCGATGCTGGACTCAAACCCCACTGTTATATGTTGCATGTGTCTTCTAAAAATATTAGGTTTCATATCCTTATCAGCATAAAACCATATCTTCCCATTCATCTCCTGGTTATCAGCTACCCAATCCAACCTCACGATGTCCAAAAGCTCAGCTGCCTGCTCTGCATGAAGAAAGGGCTCGAACAAGCAAACGATCCCTAGTTTAAATCACCCACAAATCCTGCTCAAAACTCTCCTCGTAGGGTTATTAGAGGCGCCTCTAATATTCCAGAAAATGGAGGTACAATCCATTATACAGATATAACCGCACCCACCAGCATGCGCAGGTTCGATCAGGGGCTATAACCCCCATCTATATCCAGCATCCATCAAAATAACTTCCCTCACAATCCGAATGTCGTCTTCTTGATTGATATCTTCTAAATACTCTATTGTCAGCACCACTCCTTCTGTCTCTATTCTGGCTCCTCTCAGTCCTTCTCCTGTGATCGATCCACTCTTCCTCCTCAAGAAACATGAACTCTTCTAGCCTTCTGGTCTCCAGAGCTCTTTTTGTGCCTTCTCTATCCACCACCATATGCCTTGGTGGCCGCCTATGCTGCCTTTCTGGGGATATACTCCTCTCCTGTGGTCTTTCCCTCGATTCTGAAGGTATAACTGTTGCCATCACCAAAGCATTCGATTCCGTAATCTTCTCTTGCACCACTAGAGCCTCTCTTGGAATCCCTGTATCCTTCCCGACTTCAGTCAACTGTGTGTTTCTCGAGCCCACAGGCCCCCTCACCACCATAAAAAATTGCACCGACGTCTGCCTCTGCCCATACGTGAGAGATAAATTGAGGAATATCTTCACCGAATGCTTCCACCAGTACGAGCAGGCCAGATAGGTCATCCTTCTCCCTTTTCCAATATGAGACATAAATCAATTTACTGAAAGGCCGTATAATCTTCGCTAGGGTATCATCATCTCTACAGGTGATTGGAATATCTGCAACCCAAAACCAGAAAGCTTCCTTTCTTTGATGTCTTTCACCCCCTCGCATGTGCATGAGCTGTATCCTCTGACCACAAAAATCTCGAATCCCTTTCTCCACCACATCCTTGGCCTCCTGTTCACAGGAGAAGAAGGCCACCGCCTTTCTATCCGCGCATCTGTATAAGTATGCTGCACTCGGCCAGCACCATCGGAAGAATTCACAAAGCTCCGTCCACTGGAAGTCACAAGGCCAGAAGATCTACACCGCCCGTTCAAGAACCGTCATCTTACTCTTCCGCATCTTGTCATCTGGGCCGACGTCTACTGTAATCCGCTTGGGGACGTGTTGAGGTGCACCCCTAGCCGGGATACCCCTAGGCAGGGGTGGGAAGACCAACCTGGATTGGATGTCCGGCAGACACTGACTATGGTTAACCTGTGAACATCTAGCAGATAGATGACCTGGTCGTCGACACTTGTAGCAGACTTTGCTCCTCCTACATTGGGATTGCCAATGCCCTCTCCCCATACACCTGAAGCACATATCGCGAGGAATCCCATATAGCGGCATTTTCCTCACCGGTTACGTCGTGATCGTCTGGCGCTGCATGGGCGATGGCCCCCCTGACCTGTGGAGTTGGATGGGGATTCACATGATCGTTGTTTTCCAGACTGTCGATCCGATCAGCCTGCCTTGGCGGCAAGGTTCCCTATAGAGGGGTCAGCTGTGTATCTTCCGACGGCATCGTCCTCGGTGTGTTATCAGGTGCGGGGTCTTCTGCCTGCTCTGGCCCCAGAATTTTGGGCCTCTCTTCACTCTGATCAGCAGCCGCATCAACCCTAGGCGGTGAAGGATTGTTCTGTCTCGCATCCTCGTTGACCAACACAACCCTAATATCTGGTAACACCTCCTCTGTTGACACAGCCGTCGCCAGCAAATGGTTTCTCCTCTCTGCAACAACCTGTTGTGCTTGGCTACCTCGCATACTCTGCCTGGTTACCCTACGCAAAAGTGGCGAGGGCAACATCGAGACCACTTCAAGATGATGATATAGGTGGACTCCGATGGGCGGAGTACCCAATCGGAGGTTCGTAGGAGACGACCGCCGCCGGTGATTAGATCACCCTAGGGTTCGTCCGTCTCCCTAACGATCGAAAAAGTATTACACGACGAGAACATAGCCTGCACTATCCTAGTATAGTAACCTGTAGTAACCCTAGTCGTTGCATGACACAGAGATGTACAACGCACCGTTGCACGACAAGGAATGAGCTGCACTTTGCACATGGATGCCGACGGAGCATTGCACGATACTACAGTGCATGCCACTAGTGAGTGCACGATATGCCTGACACACTGTTGCACGACATGGCGTTGCACGTTACACCCTAGGTGCTGTCCGTTGTGAGGTTATGTGTTGGGAAATAAGTGAGGGTGCCCTGCCTGATACCACTTCTGGTGAGGGTACTTTTAGTGAGGGTCTTGCTCCTTATGGAAAACCGACATGCTGGATGTTGCTCTTGTTAACACGTTTGGTTATGATGGTGACCCTTGATATGCTTGATGGTAATTGTTATAGTAGAACCCATCTATGTAACTTGGCATGACTTTACATGTGTTATGATCATCTGAAATGATACGTATAATGTTGAGTAAATGATAAGTATATAAGATGCCTTGCATGGTGTTATGATCACCGGTTGAGAAATGTATGATAAAGCATATAATCATCAATGTTGCCCTATGATTGATAATATAATTCTTTTGTTAATCCATGATGATTGAGTATACTAACCATGCAGGTGATGCATAGCCAGGTAAAGGGCTATGAGGTATGTATGATGAGTAATACTGCTTGATAATTACTCTTAACGATGAGATAACATACATGATGTGTTTTGGTCTGAGGATCTAAGTTTGGTTAAGTGCCCAAGTTGATAAAATGCCTTGAAGAGGCAATGGCATTATGTGATAAGGGATTGAGATCCCATGGCAATATGGTGATCCTTGTGATGGATCTAGATTATTGGCAAGAAGCTAAGTGATAACACGTAATGTTGGATCCTTGTGATGGATCAGGATGATGATGATTACAATAAAAGCATAATGTTGAGTTTCATGCTGTTTATTCTTATTATAGTTTGCATGTTGTACAATTTGGTTGAATCTTGCAATCCACTTAAAATATACTAATTAATCACAGTGGAACAAATCATGTAGTTTGCCCTGGCCATAGATCCATCATCGTCAGGAGCTGGTGATGGTGAAATGGGTTCTCCTGCGGGTTAACTCGGAGCGCAAATTGTTGAATATGCGAGGTTTCTCCTAGCCTAAAATAGAGAGGGAATCGAGTGCAACTGCAGTTGCAGACTCGGGATATGTATATGAGCATGGTGAACATGCCCATGGCTCAGGATATGTGATATGAGGAGCATGAATGAGTTCATGGCTCAGAGCACAGTGAACTGGCCCGTGGCTCAGATATACTAGCGCCGAGACCTGTACCAAGGCGGGCTAGAGGAAGGGTAGCCTATGGAGCTGACCCTGTGGCTGAGGCCACTTAAGAATGAGACTGCGGTCCTGCTTTGGTTCTCGTACACTGACCACGAGGTGGGAGGTCGTGGAGTCCGGCTCTTCCATTGACCTTGTATGGCACCGGCTTGGGTTTCGCAACCGAAGGTTGGATTTGAGCAGTACGGCTCACTTCCTCAGGGCATAATAATACGTAATCCAGCCGAATAGTATTTACTGCTTAAGGAAAAACACAGAACATTGGTTTAAGCCTTGCTTGTGTAGTTAATCTTGTTATACCTTGCAATTACTTATACATTCCTCATGTTATGTGGTAAGACCTTATAAACCTTATCTTGTTAATCATGTTCCATAAAGAGATATATGGTGATATGTCTCCCGTACATCTGGTAAGTTTGATGGTCTGAATAGTCTTGTTATATAAACTGCTCTTGTTATACCTCTTATCAGTTATCTGTTGTTGTTGCTTTATCTGTCTGAGGTTTTGTAGTTTCAACAGGGAGTTATGTTTCTTGTTGGGACTGTGAGTCTCACCCCACTGGTTTATAACCTTTTTAGGTGTTTGAGATAGACGTGGTGGTGGTCACGGAGTTGCGGCTGAGCAGCAAGACGAGCAGTAGAAGGCAAGCGATGGACATGCTATTGTTTTGGTTGTTTTGTAGTAGAGTCTTAGAGTCATCCCTGTACTCTCAGGTCCTTGGAGGTGTTTTGACATTGTTTCTCGATGTATAGTTGATGATGTTTTGTATATCCTGCTGCTGGACAGATGTGGGCCGCTATGTACATATAAACAGGTGATTAACTCGTGTGATGGCTAGACAGCTGTTCCTCTAAGCTGTGGACTCGTATCAAGGCTTGTAAATGTTTATATAACCTGTTTCCCATGTAGGATGAGGACCTAAAAGTAATAGTTTCTCAGTTTATCTGCTCTCCGCAATCAGTTTTAATTGAACCGTGTTTTTGATAATCTATGGTTATGGCATTTTCCGCACGTTTTCATGTAACACCTCACCATCTGTGTGATAGCGGGATGTGTTGCCACACTGAGAGTACAAAGACGACACATAGGACATTCTATATACAAGACTTGACAGACAATGTCTCCACCTGATGATCACTGCTGCCCTAGATGTTGTTGTTGTTGTTGCTCACCTACTGAAGGGTTCCTTCGTCCTCAACATCTACCTAAGAAGTTGAATCCCACAGGGGTGAGACAATTGAATAATTGTCCCAGTGAGAGTTATAACTCTTCGCCAGAAGCATTGTTATTGCAAAGATTAAGATAACAATGAGCAGCAAAACTATAATTATTTAACAACAGGTAATTCATTGATTAAACTAAGTAGAGCAACATTCTCTAAACAATCATTCCAATTATAACTTGATTGAATGACAAGACTTATATTAATAAAGAATATGAAGAACACGCATACTAGTTATTCAACTAGAACACTATAAACAATGTATTATCAATCATTGTTTCTCATAGTTCAACCTAAGAAATTAAGCTATACGGCTGATTACATTTTTCAAACATATTTATACCCTGAGGAGGTGAGGTATACCACTCATTCTCCAACCGACCATTACTAAATCGCAATCGGTACCATACATAGGTCATTAGAAGAGCCGAAATTCTATGACCTCATTTTCCTCAGTCAGTGTGAGGTACAACATGCAGGACATCTTGTGTCTCTGCTTAAATAGCTTTCCAGGGTATTCTGGCAACTTCGCTATTAGAGCTACAGTGGCATGCTATACTCTCTTCGCCATCGAGGGATTTCTTGTTTATCTCTCATCGATGCGGCATTGACAACATCATCGGGAGATTAGTGATACATCATCCCAGAATAAACATATAATGAAGGATTGAGAGATTAAATGTACATCTCACATCAATCCCTTCATTAGGATGTAAGTATATTCACGTCCATAACCCCCACATACTCAAAAGTATGCTCTCCAGGAGTTCCCTTAGGAAAACCTATTTCACCATCATTTAATTTCTGACAATGATGGATCTATGGTCAGGGCTCTACATGATATCATTATACTTGATTGATTAAGTACATTATGGCATTCTTTTAGCATCAGACATGTTTTCAAACATAAACCAATAAGACAATTGCTATTAAGAAAGAGTACTAATTGTATCAAGTTCATTTCTCATCTAGTTAACATTGGAATCTCAATCCCTAACCATCTCATCATTGTGATTCAGGAATAAGGGTATTCAAACCCTTAGATCATCAAATATTTGTTATTAAGTAACATATTGCCATCAAATCATTTAACAATATGAATATGATTGTAACAATGCAGGTATTTCTCATGGCTCATACAGCCTATCAATCTCATATGTTACCTCTCACTAGGAAACATAGCATATCATTACTTTCGAAGCTTATAAAGAGCTTTCAATGATTATAGCATCATAACCTTACCTGGCTATGCTCACTTCTTCATAAAAACCTGCATGACTAACACATTTGATAACATGCACATTATATCTGTATCAGCACAATGCAAGGCATGGATAACTACACTACTCAAGGATTGCATTACAATGCTTTTACTAGGGTTAAGGTTTATTTGCAAAACAATTCCAAATCAAATATAGAACACCACGACCGTGCTCTCTTGCCCGGTCGTGCTACAGAAGATTACCACGACCGTTTTACATCACCACGGCTGGTTTCTAGGGTTAGAGTTTCCTATCCAATTCAATTAGGGTTGTCCAAACCCCTTTAGCTTAAAAAGGCATAGTGATTCCTCATTTCATAATTAAAGAGCTTCATGCTATAAAGCATAACCTAGAATTAGGATTTATTGTTTACATCTTCACATTACCCTAGATTAGGGTTTAATATTCACATTACCCTAGATTTAGGGTTTACTATTCACATTAAGATTATACCATCATCATATATAAGGATTAATTCCATTAATGCCCTCAATTAGGGTTATGATTTATTAGCCATTATAATTAGGGTTTCATGATCTCACTATCATGGATCATCCCCTAATTAGGTATTTATTCATGTTAGGAGTTCATTTCTTGATTAACATCCATATAAGAAATCTTCTCTTTCCTCTTTCTATAAGTTGATGTTTGCATCACTCTTGATTAAGCTAAGTCAATTCAACATTGACATCATGGGTCATGTCATTACTATTGTGATCATTATGGCTTACTCATTCAAAGAGTATTTATCACCCTATCCCATCAAGGGTACCTTTGTTATAGTCACCATTGATTACATTATGTCTTAATCAACTAATCACTTGGTCCTTTAATCACATTAGGTATCCATGAAGTTTAGGTTAATCAACTACTAAACCATCTCGACCACTAAGGTATCAAATGATCTTGACCTTTATAGACCTCAAACGGTCTTGCATACTAAACCCCCAAACGGTCTTGGACTGCCCTTGAAACCGTTTGGTGTTGAAGACTTTTTGATTTTATTGACTTTTGAAACTGTTTGGTAAAGTGCACACTCAAGACCATTTGCCCAAGATGGAGTGAAGACCGTTTGGTCGAGTTTGACTTTGAAGCCGCATAGACACAATCGACCTTGAAACTACATGAGCACCAAACAGTTTGGGATCGTTTGGTCCCAAACGGTCTTGAGACCGTTTGGTCCAAACCACCTCAAAACCGCAAGGACCAAAAAGTGTCTCAACCACTTCAATTGAATCAGGGTTTCCAATGTTGAACCCCTCAATCGATCATGTACTTATTATCCACTCATAATTTGAGTTAATTAGGTCAACCCTCAACTGATTTGACACTCAATTAACCCTCAATTTATCATCAATTAGAGCTTGGATCAATTGGATTAGGGTTTTAAATCGATGACCCTTCAACATACTTCAATGTGAGTCTAATTGATTTGAAACCATTGAACCATTATTCAATTTGGTCATGACCTGACCCCAAATGGTCTTGGGATCGTTTGGATGACCTCCAAATGGTCTTGAGATAGTTTTCCCATTAATTTATCAAAAACCAAGTCATTCAAATATGGTTTGAACCCTAGGTTTGGTCACCAAAATCAGCAATCGATTACTCATCAACTTGATGTCATTGGATCCTCAATTGGTCAACCCTACTTAACCCTAGACCTACAAATGGTTTTGAAACCATTTGGGCCACTCAACCCAAAATTCAACATGATACTATTATTGAAATAAGCAAATGACCTGATTAGGGTTTAGATGATAGATGGGCCTTCAATTGGCGATTCACTTGGAATTAATTGAGGATTTTTGGTTGATAATTAGTATACATTATTCAAAACATACCTCCAAATGGTCAACACCTGGTCAACACATCCAAACGGTCTTAGACCGTTTGCTTCTATACGGTTTGGTTGAAACTGTTTGCATTCAAACGGTTTGAAACTGTTTGCTCCCAAACGGTTTGGGAAACCGTTTGAGCAAGGTTTGGAGACCGTTTGCTAAAGTAGGTTTTTTGGATAAACATAGGAATTAACGTCATAATCTTCTACCTCAAGAATAGAGGCTGTTCTTCACAGAATTGCTAGCAAGAACACAAAAGTAACAAAGGAAGAAGAGTAACTAACGATTTTTCATGGAGATGAAGATGCATAAACAAAGCTCAAGGTTTAGAGTTATAAAACCTGCCTTTAGGTCTGATCTAGAGATCCAAGCTTCGTAGATTTAACGGTGGATGAAGCTCCAGAACTTGTCCAAGGTCCGTTCTTCAAGTTTTGGATGGGAAAGATGGCTAGAAAGAAGAATCGTGTGAAAAACACCAATAAACCAACCTTGTTTTATGGTTTCCACCATGAATTCGAGGTAGATGGTGATCAACACTTACCAAGTCAGCTTGGTCGTCCTTCCTCTGCTCCATAGCTCCTTCTTGGTCGGCCAAAGCAAGGTGGTGAGAGAAAGAGGCTAAGGAATGATCCTTTGGTGTGTAGAAAAGGTTGCTTATATATTTATGGGTATTTTCTAAACAAAAGAAAAAGGATAACTATTTCCTTTTTATTTCCCAAACATATCCACTAAGGCTTGCTCCATCCTTGGCCATGTTTTCCACTTACTAAACTCATTCAAACTCCTCCATTATCCAAGGTTTAAAGGAAAAGAAACCAACCATCTTAATAAGTTGTATATATATAAAAGGGCCATTTGCTTAAATTTTGATTATTTCAACATCAAGATTATCTCTCCTCCTTGATCATTCAAATGAGGTGACATTCTCATTTTCTTTGCTCTACTTGATGTCAAGAAACATGAGAGATAGTCTAGAGGATACATTTTACATGTTGGACCCTAGGTTTTGGGTAATTTTACACATTACACCAAAACTAGGTTTTAAAGCACAAGGATTGCTCTACAAGCTATATCTTGGTGCCCAAGCTTGTGGAATCCATACCACCACATAATATTCATTCTTATGATGTCTCATCACCATAGGAACATCTTGACATGTGCAATTTGCAATTAAACCCTCAACTTGGGTAATTTACACTTTAGTCCAGTATTAACAAGGCAATGTCTCAACATTATGCAAAAGGACTGAAAATGAAATATAAGTTCCCCAGGAGCCTTAATTACATTTCAAAGGATAAAAACAAGTATATAATCACTTAATTAGGCAAAACACCTAGGTTTAGTTCATAACCCAGATCAGGGATTATACAAATTATCCACCCCTTATAATGATTTCGTCCCCGAAATCATTACAAAAACATATTAAGAGAAAAGAGTAGGGTATTTATTCCTCATCTCTTCCTCTAGTTCCCACGTGGCTTCTTCAACACCACGGTGATTCAAGAGGACTTTCACAAGATTTATGTCTTTCTTTTTCAACTTTTTAATTCGTCTGTCAAGGATCGATACAGGTCCTTCTTCATAAGATACATCATCATTCAACTCCACTTCCATAGATTGCAGAACTGATTCTGTATCAGGATGACATTTCCTTAACATGGAAATGTGGAACACTGGGTGTAACTTTTGCAACTCTGTTGGTAATTCTAGCTTATAAGCTACCTTTCCAATCTGTTTAATGATTGGATAAGGCCCCATAAAGCTAGGAGCTAAATTTCCTTTCCTTCCAAATCTAAGAACTCCCTTCCGAGGTGAGACCTTGAGGTACACTCTGTCTCCAACCTAGAATTCTAAAGGTCTACGACGCTTATCAGCATAAGATTTCTGCCTATCTTGTGTAGTCTTTAACTGTTGTTGTATTATCTTAATCTTCTCAGTGGTCTGATACACAAGATCATGACCTAAAAGTTGATATTCACTAGTTTCATACCAACATAAGGGAGATCTACAACGTCTACCATACAAGGCTTCATAAGGTGCCATATCAATACTATGTTGATAGATATTGTTGTAGGCAAACTCTATCAAGCTTAGGTGCAGATCCCAACTTCCTATAAATTGAAGAACACATGCTCTAAGAAAGTCCTCTAAGGTCTGTATAGTCCTTTCTGATTGTCCATCAGTCTGTGGATGAGAGGATGTACTAAACCTTATCTGTGTGCCTAAGGCTTTATGAAGTCGTTCCCAAAAATGACTCATAAACTGGGGACCTCTGTTAGAAACAATGGTAACTGGGACTCCATGCAGCTGCACTATCTCATCTACATACAACTGTGCCAGCCTCTTAGCAGAATAGGTTGTTTTGACAGGTAAGAAATGTGTTGTCTTTGTCAACCTATCAACTATTACCCAGATGGAATCATGACCTTTCACTATTCTAGGTAAACCAACCACAAAATCCATGGTCACATGATCCCACTTCCATTGTGGTATGGGTAAAGGTTGCATTGTTCCTGCAGGCTTCTGGTGTTCAACTTTAACTTGCTGACACATAGGACACCGCATAACAAACTCAGCAACGTCCTTCTTCAAACTAGGCCACCAATACATATCTTTCAAGTTTTGATACATCTTGGTGCTCCCTGGATGCATAGCGTACATTGAAGAATGAGCTTCTTCCAGGAGTAACTTCCTCAAGTTCTCCACGTCTGGTACTAACATCCTACCATGATAACAAGCTACTTGATCATCTGAGTCATGGAAACCATCTCATTTTTCACTACCATACTCTGATCTGATCAGTTGAACTGCAGCATCAACTTGCTGTGCCTCCTTAATATGCTGTCTCAGAGTAGGTTTTATGTGCATCTCAGCTAACAACCCTGATAACAATGATACTCTTAACTATACATTATCTTGTATTAAGGAGATAAGCATATCCCTTCTAGAGCATACCAAAGAATTCAGCTGTGCTCTATTTAGGGCTGGTGTTGCTTATTTCCTACTTAAAGCATCAACAACCACATTAGCCTTCCCTGGATGGTAATCAATTGTACAATCGTAGTCCTTGATTAATTCCATCCAGCGGCATTGCCTCATGTTAAGCTCATGATGAGAAAAGATATACTTTAGGTTCTTATGGTCTATGAAAATCTGGAACGTCTCTCCATAAAGATAATGTCTCCACATTTTCAAGGCATGGACTACAACAGCAAGCTCTAAGTCATGTGTCGGATAATTCTCCTCGTGTTTCTTAAGCTGTCGAGAAGCAAAAGAAATCACTTGTTTATCCTGCATCAACACACATCCTAATCCATTCTTAGAGGCATCACAGAAAACTATGTATCCTTTTCCTTGTTCAGGTAACACCAGCACATGTGCACTTGTCAACCTTTCCTTCAATAGTTGAAAAGATTGCTGACACTTGTCACTCCAGGTAAAAGGAACATCCTTCCTGGTCAACTTAGTCAAGGGCAAGGCTATAGAACTGAAGTTCTTAATGAACCTCTGATAATAGCCTGCCAACCCTAAGAAACTACACATCTCTGTCGGTGTCTTCGACTGTTCCCATTGCAGGATAGATTCTACCTTTTTAGGGTCAACACGTATACCTCAAGCAGATATTACGTGTCCCAGAAAAGAAACTTCTGGTAACCAGAACTCACACTTGCTAAACTTAGCATATAACTTATGCTCTCTTAGCAAAGTTAGAGCCTAACGAAGATGTTGTTCATGCTGCTGAGCATCTCTACTGTAGATCAGGATGTCATCTATAAAGACAACAACACACTGATCAAGATAAGGTCGAAAGATTCTATTCATGAGTTCCATAAATGCAGCTGGTGCATTAGTTAGTCCAAACGACATAACTGTGAACTCATAGTGACCATACCTTGTTCTGAAAGCAGACTTAGGTATGTCACCTTCCTTAATACGCAGCTGATGATATCCCGACCTCAAATCTATCTTTGAGAAGATAGTTGCACCACACAACTGGTCAAAGAGATCATCAATCCTCGACAGAGGATACTTTTTCTTTATTGTTACTTTATTTAACTGTATATAATCAATGCACAACCACATTGACCCGTCTTTCTTTTTAACAAAGAGGACCAGAGCACCCCAGGGTGAAATGCTCGGTCGGATGAAACCCTTCTCAAGTAACTCTTGCAGTTGTTTCTTGAGTTCTGCCATCTCAGCAGGCGCCATCCTATACTGTGTTTGTGCTATAGGTTGCATGTCCGGGATTAGATTAATTTCAAAATCTATCTCTCGGGATGGAGGTACACCTGGAAGTTCTTCAGGAAATACATCTTCAAATTCCCTGACTACAAGAACTTCAGTAGGGTTAGGACTCTCCATGGTAGTATTTACCACATGGGCTAAGAATGCATAACATCCTTGCCTCATCAGCTTCTCAACAACCATAGTTGACACCAAACAAGTTGGAAGAATCTTTCTATCTCCTTGAAAGATCCATGTGTCACTTTCATCAGTGAACACAGCTTGCTTGGACTCACAATCCAAGACAACCTTATACCTTTCTAAGGTATCCATCCCAAGGATTACGTCGAATACATGCATCTCAAGTGGTACAAGATCCACTTGAATGTGATGTTCAGAAAAGAAAAGAATGCAAGGAGAACATATCTCCTGCAACACAACAGATCCCATCAACGGAGTTTCTAGCAACAAACTATATGTTCTATAACTTGAAGTCAAGTTGCAGTCAAGAATCACTCTTCGAGTGATAAAGGAGTGCGTAGCACCTGGATCAATTAAAATAGATACAACGCAAGATATAGGCATATCAGAATTAAACAACTCCATATGACCTGCCACAACCCGAGGGTTGATCACTGCCTCAGGTGGATTCATTGCATAAAATCTCGTTGTTGCCTGTGGTTGATTCGGCGCTCGATGACTAGGTGCCGATGATCCAGCTTGGGACGCTTGTCCACATCCTCTAGTTCCTCCTAGAAACTGTCGCCTTTGAGATCCTTACTGACTCTGCCTTTGAGGTTGAGTTACACTCACTTCTCTAGCTCTGCAATCCTTCATCAAATGTCCCATTTTTCCACATATGTAACAACTTTTGTTCAGTTGTTGTGGTCTGGGTGGTCATGTAACCGACTCAGATGCTGAACTGCGAGCTCCTTCTAACGGTAAGCTTCATCCTCTACCCTGATTTGATGTCCACTATGTCTGGATACTGAATCTAGGTGGTGGTGTAGGCACAGAAAACCTTGGTTTCTTAAAACCTTTGGATGAAGATCCTTGGAACTGGGGGTACATCCTCTTGTTCTTGGTCTGTTGCTTTTATGAAACAAACCTCTCTATCCTCCTGACTGACTCCACAAAGGTAGCAAACCTTTCCCTATTTTCCAGAGCAGACACAGGGGTGGTCAACTCAGCATTTAACCCCTTCTCAAAACGTCTAATCCTTTCTTCATCTGTAGCTGCCATATGCGGACAAAACCATAATAGCTCCATGAACTTAGCCTCGTATTCGCTAATGTTCATTAGACCTTGTCTTAACCTCTCAAACTGAGAAATTTTCTCATCCAGGAACGTCTTAGGAAAGTATCTGTTGATAAATTCCCATAAAAAAACTTCCCATTCGATCTCCACACCTGCCTTTTTCCGTTCTTCCATTGTCCACCAGTGACCAGCACTCCCTTTGAGAAGATACACAACATGTCTAACCTTCTCAGCTTCTGGGATGTTTAGGATTCTAAAGGCCTTCTCTAGTTCAGTTAGCCACAAGTCAGCATATGTTGGGTCAGCTGTTCCAGCATACTTTGTGGCTCCAACCCGGCGTAGTCATTCAAACGTCTTGTTGGATCCTTGTCCTTCTGGATGGGTAGGTGCCCTAGGTGCAAGTATAGGCATCCTATCAGTCATATGTGTCATGGCACACATGAACTGCCTGAACATGGCTTGGAAGGCTGGGTTCCCCATTTCAGCTGGATTGATCTGGGGTGGTTCAGGTACATGTTCCTTCCTTTCCCGGTCTCTTGCACCTTCTCTAGGTGCAGCAACACTACTCTCAGCAACGTGTTCCTCGTGTGATCCAGACATCTTCAATTTTCTCTTCTCCTCCTAAATGAGTAGAATACACTATCAGATATACTGGAAGACACTAGAACAAACTCTATAACCTAAGTCCTATGTATCTGTAGACTCAGCGAACCTAGAGCTCTGATACCACTAAATTGTGACGACCGTCTCGTGAAAACAAGATTAACTAATTTAAACTAATGCGAAAGTGTTTTGTTAGCAGCGAAATTACTAAAAATCACCAAAAATTAAAACTTTTTGTAAAGAGAACCTCAAACGGTAAAACTTTTACATAAAGAAACAAGATAAGTTGTTTACAAACTGATTCATCATTACATCTCTGTAATATCACATCTCGAGGGTTACAACATCAACTACCCTGTTAACTGTACAAGGCAAGATACAAAAATCTCGAGGCATAACGCCAAAAATCTCAGATCTAGATTAAACCATCTGCCAACTCCTAGGACCTGAGAGTACAGAGACGACACATAGGACATTCTATATACAAGACTTGACAGATAGTGTCTCCACCTGATGATCATTGTTGTCCTAGATGTTGCTGCTACTGTTTCTCACCCACTGAAGGGTTCCTTCGTCCTCAGCGTCTACCTAAAAAGTTGAATCCCACGGGGGTGAGATAATTGAATAATTGTCCCAGTGAGAGTTATAACTCTTCGCCAGAAGCATTGTTATTGCAAAGATTAAGATAACAATGAGCAGCAGAACTATAATTATTTAAAAGCAGGCAATTCATTGATTAAACTAAGTAGAGAAGCATTCTCTAAGAAATCATTTCAATTATAACTTAATTTAATGACAAGACTTATATTAATAAAGAATATGAAGAACACGTATACTAATTATTCAACTAGAACACTATAAACAATGTATTATCAATCATTGTTTCTCATAGTTCAACCTAAGTAATTAAGCTATATGGCTGATTACATTTTTCAAACATATTTATGCCCTGAGGAGGTGAGGTATACCACTCATTCTCCAACTGACCATTACTAAATCGCAATCAGTACCATACATAGGTCATCAGAAGAGCCGGATTTCTATGACCTCATTTTCCTCAGTCAGTGTGAGGTACAACATGCAAGACATCTTGTGTCTCTGCTTAAATAGCTTTCCAGGGTATTCTGGCAACTTATCTATTAGAGCTATAGTGGCATGCTGTACTCTCTTCGCCATCGAGGGATTTCTTGTTTATCTCTCATCGATGCGACATTGACAACATCATCAGGAGATTAGTGATACATCATTCCGGCATAAACATATAATGAAGGATTGAGAGATTAAATGTACATCTCACATCAATTCCCTCATTAGGACGTAAGAATATTTGCATCCATAACCCCCACATACTCAAAAGTATGCTCTCCAGGAGTTCCCTTAGGAAAACCTATTTCACCATCATTTAATTTCTGACAATGATGGATCTATGGTCAGGGATCTACATGATATCATTATACTTGATTGATTAAGTACATTATGGCATTCTTGTAGTATCAGGCATGTTTTCAAACATAAACCAATAAGACAATTGCTATTAAGAAAGAGTACTAATCGTATCAAGTTCATTTCTCATCTAGTTAACATTGGGATCTCAATCCCTAACCATCTCATCATTGTGATTCAGGAATAATGCTATTCAAACTTTTAGATCATCAAATACTTGTTATCAAGTAATATATTTCCATCAAATCATTTAATAGTATGAATATGATTGTAACAATGCAGGTATTTCTCATGGCTCATACAGCCTATCAATCTCATATGTTACCTCTCACTAGGCAACATAGCATATCATTACTTTCGAAGTTTATAAAGAGCTTTCAATAATTATAGCATCATAACCTTACTTGGCTATGCTCACTTCTTCATAAAAACCTGCATGACTAACACAATTGATAACATGCACATTATATCTGTATCAGCACAATGCAAGGCATGGATAACTTTACTACTCAAGGATTGTATTACAATGATTTTACTAGGTTTAAGGTTTATTTGCAAAACAATTCTAAATCAAATATAGAACAGCACGTCCGTGCTCTCTTGCAAGGTCGTGATACAGAAGATTACCACGATCGTTTTACATCACCACGGCTCGTTTCTAGGGTTAGAGTTCCCTATCCAATTCAATTAGGGTTTTCTAACCCCCTTTAGCTTAAAAAGGCATAGTGATTCCTCATTTCATAATTAAAGAGCTTCATGCTATAAAGCATAACCTAGAATTAGGATTTATTGTTCACATCTTCACATTACCCTATATTAGGGTTTACTATTCACATTACATCACATTACCCTAGATTTAGGGTTTACTATTCACATTAAGATTATACCATCATCATATATAAGGATTAATTCCATTAATGCCCTCAATTAGGGTTATGATTCATTAGCCATTATAATTAGGGTTTCATGATCTCACTATCATGGATCATACCCTAATTAGGTATTTATTCATGTTAGGAGTTCATTTCTTGATTAACATCCATATAAGAAATCTTCTCTTTCCTCTTTCTATAAGTTGATGTTTGCATCACTCTTGATTAAGCTAAGTCAATTCAACATTGACATCATGGGTCATGTCATTACTATTGTGATCATTATGGCTTACTCATTCAAAGAGTATTTATCACCCTATCCCATCAAGGGTACCTTTGTTATAGTCATCATTGATTACATTATGTCTTAATCAACTAATCACTTGGTCCTTTAATCACATTAGGTATCCATGAAGTTTAGGTTAATCAACTACTAAACCATCTCGACCATTAAGGTATCAAATGATCTTGACCTTTATAGACCTCAAAAGGTCTTGCATACTAAACCCCCAAACGGTCTTGGACTGCCCTTGAAACTATTTGGTGTTGAAGACCATTTGGTTTTGTTGTCTTTTGAAACCGTTTGGTAAAGTGCACACTCAAGACCGTTTGCCCAAGATGGGGTGAAGACCGTTTGGTCAAGTTTGACTTTGAAACAGCATGGACACAACCGACCTTGAAACTACATGAGCACCAAACGGTTTGGGATCATTTGGACCCAAACGGTCTTGAGACCGTTTGGTCCAAACCACCTCAAAACCGCAAGGACCAAAAAGTGTCTCAACCACTTCAATTGAATTAGGGTTTCCAATGTTGAACCCCTCAATCGATCATGTACTTATTAGCCACTCATCAATTGAGTTAATTAGGTAAACCCTCAACTGATTTGACACTCAATTAACCCTCAATTGATCATCAATTAGAGCTTGGATTAATTGGATTAGGGTTTGAAATCGATGACCCTTCAACATACTTCAATGTGAGTCTAATTGATTTGAAACATTGAACCATTATTCAATTTGGTCATGACCTGACCCCAAACAGTATTGGGATCATTTGGATGACCTCCAAACGGTCTTGAGACCGTTTTCCCATTAATTTATAAAAAATCAAGTCATTCAAATATGCTTTGAACCTTAAATTTGGTCACCAAAATCAGCAATCGATTACTCATCAACTTGATGTCATTGGATCCTCAATTGGTCAACCCTACTTAACCCTAGACCTCCAAACGGTCTTGGGTGATCACCAAAAGGTCTTGAGACCGTTTGGGTGATCCCCAAATGGTTTTGAAACTGTTTGGTCCACTCAACCCAAACTTCAACATGATACTATTATTGAAACCAACAATTGACCCGATTAGGGTTTAGATGATAGATGGGCCTTCAATTGGTGATTCACTTGGAATTAATTGAGGATTTTTGGTAGATAATTAGTTTACATTATTCAAAATAGACCTCCAAATGGTCAACACCTGGTCAACACATCCAAATGGTCTTGGACCGTTTGCTTCTATGCGGTTTGGTTGAAACCATTTGCATTCAAACGGTTTGAAACCGTTTGCTCCCAACCGTTTGAGCAAGGTTTAGAGACCGTTTGCTAAAATAGGTTTTTGGATAAACATAGGAATTAACGTCATCATCTTATACCTCAAGAATAGAGGCTGTTCTTCATGGAATTGCTAGCAAGAACACAAAAGTAACAAAGGAAGAAGAGTAACTAACGATTTTTCATGGAGATGAAGATGCATAAACAAAGCTCAAGGTTTAGAGTTATAAAACCCACCTTTAGGTCTGATCTAGAGCTCCAACCTTCGTATATTTAATGGTGGATGAAGCTCCAGTACTTTTCCAAGTTCCGTTCTTCATGTTTTGGATGGGAAAGATGGCTAGAAAGAAGAATCGTGTGAAAAACACCAATAAACCAACCTTGTTTTATGGTTTCCACCATGAATTCGAGGTAGATGGTGATCAACACTTACCAAGTCAGCTTGGTCATCCTTTCTCTTCTCCAGAGCTCCTTCTTGGTCGGCCAAATCTAGGTGATGAGAGAAAGAGGCTAAGGAACGATCCTTTGGTGTGTAGAAAAGGTTGCTTATATATTTATGGGTATTTTCTAAACAAAAGAAAAAGGATAACTATTTCCTTTTTATTTCCCAAACATATCCACTAAGGATTGATCCATCCTTGGCCACGTTTTCCACTTAATAAAGTCATGTAAACTCCTCCATTATCCAAGGTTTAAAGGAAAAGATACCAAACATCTTAATAAGTTGTATATATATAAAAGGGCCATTTGCTTAAATTTTGATTATTTCAACATCAAGATTATCTCTCCTCCTTGATCATTCAAATGAGGTGACCTTCTCATTTTCTTTGCTCTTGTGGAATCCATACCACCACATCATATTCATTCTTATGATGTCTCATCATCATAGGAACATCTTGAAATGTGCAATTTGCAATTAAACCCCTCAACTTGGGTAATTCGCACTTTAGTCCAGTTATAACAAGGCAATGTTTCAACATTATGAAAAATGACTGAAAATGAAATATAAGTTCCTCAGGAGCCTTAATTACATTTCAAAGGATAAATACAAGCATCTAATCACTTAATTAGGCAAAACACCTAGGTTTAGTTCATAACCTAGGCCAGGGATGTTACAGTTATGATCCCTAGGTCTAGGAATTTAGTATTTTGAAGGATTGGTTTTGCCATCTAAAAAGGGTTGGCTGCACAACTTGTTGCTTGTTTGCCATCAATTTCATTGTAATTGTGTCTGTTCGACAAATTATTTGAATTTTCTTTTAGTGAATTATAATTTTTGCAACAAGGTAATTAGGGTTCTAACAACCTTGGGAATGTGATTAGGATCTCTTTAACATAATAGGAGAAATTGGATCTTCTCTAAGAGAGAGGTAAGTGGTCCATGCACTTTGAACATAAGTATTTGATTGATTGTATATATATATGTAATAAATGCCATGAATGTATTATTTTGCTGTTTCAATTGTTAAAAGTCAAAGGATTTATAATGAATTGAATGTCATGTTTATTGTAAATATTATTGTATCATCTTCATGTACATTAATGATAAAGTCAAAATTAAGATTTAAGAGTAAAATAAGAATTTTCAAGAGAAAGATAATGTTAAAAATATATCTTATATAAGATCCTCACCAAGTGGCTCCCCAGAGCAAAACTAAGGGGTAATTCGTTGCATAAGAGAAGAGCACTTCGGTGCAACCCAAGAGGCACTTAAGTGCATAAGAGAATAGGCACTTCACTGCAAAACCTGAGGATTCTTATATAGGTCAAGATAAAAGACATAATATAAAAGTAATTGTCTCATTTGCAATCTTTAATGTTTAAAGTATATTCTCAGCTTACATGTTCTCTTTAGGGTATTATATGTTCAATTCCATTTACTAATTTTTTTGATGGATGGTTGGGTGCGGTAAGGAGCAAACATCAAGGATACAACAATGTGAAGATAAGCCTAAGGAATAGCTCAAGGTTTCTCAAGGTTTTGCTTGGTCGGGTGCTATCTACCTAGAAGATCCAATAATTTAAATTAGAGTTTTTTTTCAAGTTCCAAGTCATGTATATAAGTTAGATGATATAATCAAGAACTCAATTGTACTAGATTGTCTTTGTAACATGTATGAATCAATATCAATATTAATGCATGGTGATTGTTTTCTTTATTTGCAATGTTTATTATTATTGTGACATCCATTTGAGCTAAAGTCCCTAATGATATGAAAAACATAAGATTTTCTTCCACTAGTACATGTATGCTTAAAGGGGTGTCACAATAATGGTATCAGAGAAAATAAGTAGATGGTCACTAAGAAAAAAAATTAATGCGATTCATATGTTTTAACCTTAGGTATAGAAGAAGTAAGTGAAAGATTTTAGAAACCAAAGTAGAGGTCTAGTCAGGAGATACAAGTTTACATAAGGATTAGGGTTATGTGCCTAGATGTTTTGGAGTTTTATGTTAACCCTAAATTGTATATAGAATGCTCTCTCTTTTTACCATGTGTTTGTGGTATGAGACACAAGATTATGAGGTTTTGTAGAGAGAATGTTATGTGCATAATCATGCTTGTTTTGTCCTATCAAGTGCATGTGGTATGGGGCATGTGCATGAGGGGGTGTTAATATAAGCGTAATAAGACTTGTCACTCTCAATATATGACTGACCGACATGAATCCAAAGGAGACAAAGAAAAATAAGTCTTGGCATTGAAAGTTTGAGACATATATTCACCTAAAACTAGATAGATAGTAAGACAAGCATGCATACAAATAGTAGATACTTTGACATAGATGAGTGAGAAATTATTAACATGCTAACAAATAATGTTTTCTAAGTTTTTGTAACATCCATGACCTGGGTTATGAACTAACCCTAGATGTTTTGCCTAATTATGTAATTAGATGCCTGTGATTATCTTTTTATATGTAATTAAAGCTCCTAAGAAACATATGTTTCCATTTCTGTCCTTTTTGAACAATGTTGTAATATTGTTTTGTAATACAGGGACCTGTGTGCAAATTACCCAATTAGAGGGATTAACTTGCAAATTGCACATGTTTAGATGTTCCTTTGGTGTTGATACATCATAAGATTGAATATGATGAAGTATGATGGATTCTCCAAGCTTGGGCACCAAGATGCAGCTTGTGGAGCAATCATTGTGTTCTAAACCCTATTTTTGGTGTAAAGTGTAACTTACCCAAAATGTGGGGTGCAACGCGTAAAATACACCTTTTAGAATATCTTTTATAACCTTTGGCATCATTTAGAGTAATAATGATGAAGAGGGCGCTTCTTTTGAATAATCAAATAAGAAGGAACACCCTTGTAATTGAATAATCAAGTTATAAGTAATGAGAGCCTTTTATATGTGCACCTTAGTAATAAGTTGACCTTCTTTGCCTTTAGCCCTTGGTTTTAGAAAGAGTTTTACCATATAAATGAGGAGAAGGGGCGTTCCTAAAGAAGAGAGGGACCTAGATGTGAAAACAAGAAACTAGATGTCCTTATGTTGAAGTTTCACCCAAAGTATATATATACTCTTCCTTTGCAACCAAAGAAAATGTTTCCCCTTCCTTCTCACTTATCCCCTTGCTTAAACCGACTAAGGCAGAGCTCTGAATCAGAGGAGAATGGCTAAGGAGAAGCTAGGTAAGCTTGGGTCATCTTCTTGCTCGGATTTGTGGAGGAAACCATGAAGCAAGGTTGGTTTGTTAGTATTTTTTTACTTGGTTCTTCTTTCTACCCAATCTTTCCCAACCAATTCTTGGAGAAATGACCTTGGCCAACCTGTGGAGCTCAACACGCCATTAAAGGCTTGAAATCTTGGAATCTTGGAGCTCTAGGGATGACCTTAAGGCGGGTTTTATAACTCTAAACCCTTTAATTTGCTTTGTTATACATCTCTTTTCTATGTGTTAGTTGCTAGTTCTTCCTTTCCCCTACCTTCCCTTGCATTTTGCAAGCAAAACCATGAAGAACAGACCTTAGTCTAAAGGTATAAGATGATGGGCATTAATCCCAATGTTGGTCCTTATCCTACTTTACCAAACGATCTTGGCCATTTGGTCTAAACGGTTTGCAAGACCGTTTGAAACCAAACAGTCTCAAGACCATTTTGATTTCATGGGGTTTGCAAGACCGTTTAGATTCAAACGATCTCCAAGACCATTTGGGAGGTTTGACCAAGTGAACACCATTTAGAGGTCTGCTGGACACATTATGAATTAATCATTTATAAAGAATCATAATCTAATTGCAAGTAAATCACAAGTTGAAGGCACTTCAATCCTCTAAAACCTAATCGGGTTCAATTGCTGATTTTAAGGACCAATTGTGTTGAAGTTTGGGTTGAGTGGCCCAAACGGTTTCAAAACCATTTGGGGATCACCCAAACGGTCTCAAGACCATTTGGTGACCACTCAAGACCGTTTGGAGGTCTAGGGTTAAGATAATTTAATCAATTGAAGGTCCAATCACAATAGGTTGTTGGAATAATTGAAAGTGCTGATTTGTGACTTAATTAGGGTTCAACCCTTATCAAATTGACTTAGTTTTTTATGGGACTTTGGGAAAACGGTCTCAAAACCGTTTGAAGGATGTCCAAACTATCCCAAGACCGTTTGGGGTCAAGTCATGGCCCAATTGGATGCTAGTTGATGGGTTCAACTTCAATTAGACTCATGTAGATCAATGTTGATGATTAATCGATTACAAACCCTAATTCAATTGGTTCCAACCCAAATTGGCTATCAATTGAGGGTCAATTGAGTGTCCAATTGGTTAAGGATAACCCTAATTGGCTTAATTGATGAGTGGTTAACATGTATGAGGTCAATTGAGGGGTTCAACATTGAAAACCCTAATCGATTACAAGTGTTGATGTACCTTTTAGGTCCATGTGGTTTTGAGCCATTTGGACCAAACGGTCTCAAGACCGTTTGGGATCAAACAGTTTCAAAACCGTTTGAAGGTCATGCGGTTTGGAGCTTATGCGGTTTGAACCCATGCGGTTTGGTCATGCGGTTTGATCAAACAGTTTCAAAGTCAACCATGTCCAAACGGTCAACATGATGAAACAGTTTCAAGACCGTTTAAGGGAAAACGGTCTTGAGTGTCATGCGGTCTTGAAGGTCAAATTTACCAAATGGTAAACCCTTCCAAACAGTTTCAAAACCGTTTGGGGGTTGAAGTGTGAAATCGTTTGGAAACTTTTTCATGAAGAGTTAAGATTGCTTAATGCCTTGAAGGCTTAATGCCTTGAAGGCTTAATGCCTTGAAGGCTTAGATGGTTCAATGATTGTTTAATCTAAACCCTAATGATACCTAAAGAAATTAAGGGGCTAAGTGCTTAGTAGTTTGATCCATGTTATGGATAATGGCGAGTTTTACCAATGTGCCCTTGAAGGGTTCAAGTAGATAACACCCCTTGATTAAGTAAAACCCTAATGACTATAATGGTGATGACTTGACTTATGTTAATCAAAGATGACTGGACCTAACCTAATCTAGAGTGATGTGATCACCATATATTAGTGAGAGGAGAGAGGAGACTCCTAATGTGAATAAAAGTCAAGTAAAATACCTTAAATATGCATGGATGCACAGGATTAGGGAATGATCCACCAAAGTGAGATCATGGAAACCCTAATTATGGTGATTAATGAATCTTAACTAAATTTGAAGACATTAATTGGGGATAATTTCATACATGATGATGCTATGAGCTCAATTCACCATGAAGTGAATAGTAAACCCTAATTTTAGGGTAAATACATGTAATGAGAATAATAAACCCTAATTGAGGATGAGGTGATGAAATGTACAATAAACCATAATTCCAGGTGATGCTTTTAAGCATGAATATTTTTAATTAAAGTATGAGATGAGGAATCATTATTCCTAATCATAATGAAAGAGACTGAATAACCCTAACTGATGTTAATAAGGGAACCTAGCCTTAAGTGAAGGCATGAAGGTACAACCCTTGATTTGAAAAGGTTATTCCTACTTTATAAATTGCTAATCTGGAAATGAATTATTATTATTATTAGTTGAATTGATCAAGTAGGTTCTTATAAGAGAATAATCATAACCATCTAAAGGTTATGATATCATATTCATTGAAAGCATGTTATTAGCTTTATGAATAGTGACATGCTATGTTGCCTAGTTTAAGTGGCAACATATGATATGGATAGGATGTAAGAGCCATGAGTAACATCAAGGTCATGATGATTAGATGACTTATGATGAGATGATTAAGAATTGATATCCATATGATAATTGATGTGAGTTAAACTTGATACATTTTGTATTCTTCTTTTATAGTAGTGTTTTAATAGTTAAATGCTTGGAAACATGCTTGATGTTAAAAGAATGCTGAAATGTACCTAAATAATCAAGTATAATCATATCATGTAGATCCCTGATCATAGATCCATCATTGTCAGAAGCTAAATAATGGTGAAATAGGTTTTCCTAAGGGAACTCCAGGATCACATACTTTTGAGTATGTGGGGGAATATGGACGCGAATATCCTTACGTCCTAGTGTAAGAATTGATGTAGATGTATCTTAATCTGTCAACCCTTCACTATATGTTTATGCCGGGGTGATGTACCAAAAATCTCCCGAGGGAATCTTTAAATACCGCATCGATGAGAGATAAACAAGAGATCTTTTGATGGTGAAGAGAGTACATAATGCCACTGTGATTCTAATAGCGAAGTGCCAGAATACCCTGGTAAGCTATTTTAGTAGAGACACAAGATGTCCTGCATGTTGATCCTCACACTGACTGAGGAAGATGAGGTCATAAGAATCCGGCTCTTTTGATGACCTATGTATGATACCGATGCGACTTAGTAGTGATCGGTTGGAGTATGAGCGGTATACCTCATCTCCGCAGGGCATAATAATGTTTGTAGAATATAATCAACCGCGTAGCATATCTTCTAGGGTTGAACTATGAGAAACAATGATTGATATTACATTGTTTATATTAATATCTTGTTCAAGTATCTAGTATACATGTTCTTCATATTCCTTAATGAAGTTGCTTTATTTATTATCAAACCTGCTGTTGAATGATTTAAGTTACTTTGCTTATGTTATTCTTTACTTGCTATAACAAAGCTTCTGGCAGAGAGTTATAACTCTCGCTTGGACAATTGTTCAAATTGTCTCACTCCCGTAGGTTTCAACTTTTTAGGTGGACGTCGAGGAAGGAGAAACCAATATGAGGGTGAGCAGTATCAGCAGCAGTAACACCAAGGGAAGCAATGAATCTCAGGTGGAGATACTGACTCTCAAGTCCTGTAGTTAGTTTGTCTTATGTCATCTCTGTACTCTCAGGTCCTAGGAGTCAGTAGGTCTGAGGTTTTTGGCTTTAAGCCTCGAGATTTTGTATCTGGATGTATATAATCACTCGAGAGGTGATTTTACAATGATGTAAACAGTTTATCTTATTTAAATATAAAAGAGTTTTATGCTTGAAGATCTTTGCTTAAAAAGTTTTAATTTCCAGTGATTTTCAGTAATTCGCTTCCGCATTCATTTATCTCGTATAAGTTGCCACAATTTAGTGGTATCAGAGCTCTAGGTTCGCTGAGTCTACAGAGACATAGGACTTAGGATGTCGAGTCTATTCTTAGTGTTTTCCAGTATTTCTAATGATGTCTTCTTCTCCTCAGGAGAAGAAGATAAGTAAGGATGTCTGGACCACACGAGGAGTATGTGGCCGAGAGTAGTGTCGCTGCACCTCGAGAAGGTGCAAGGAACCAAGAAATAGAACAACCTGTACCTGAGCCACCTATGGAGCCACCTCAGTTTAACCCAGCTGACATGGGAAACCCAACTGTTCAGACTATGTTCGGGCAGTTTATGACTGCCATGACACACATCACAGACAAGATGCCCATGCCTGCACCTAGGGAACCTGCCCAGCCTGAAGGACAAGGTATCGGTAAAATGTTCGAATGACTTCGTCGAGTCGGAGTAACCGAGTACTTTGGAACAGCTGACCCTGTAGATTCCGATCTGCGGTTAACCGAGCTCGAGAAGGCCTTTAGAATCCTGAACATCCCATAAGCTGAGAAGGTTAGACATGCTATCTATCTTCTCAAGGGGAGTGCTGGTCACTGGTGGACCATGGAAGAGCAGAAGAGGCATGGTGTGGAGGTTGCATGGGAAGTCTTCCGACGGGAATTTATCAATAGATATTTCCCTAAGACGTTCCTGGATGAGAAAATCTCTCAGTTCGAGAGGTTAAGGCAAGGTATGATGAACATTAGCGAGTACGAGGCTAAGTTCATGGAGTTGTTGCGGTTTTGTCCGCACATGACTGCTACAGATGAAGAAAGGATTAGACAGTTCGAGAAAGGGTTGAATGCTGAGTTGACTACTCCCATGTCTACCCTAGAGAACCGGGAAAGGTTTGCTACCTTCTTTGAGTCAGTCCGAAGGATAGAAAGGTCCATAGCAGAGAAGAGGCAAACCCATAAGAGATATCCTCAGTTCCAAGGATCTTCATCTAGAGACTTCAAGAAGCCTAGGTTTTCTACGCCTACACCACCACCACCTAGACCTAGTGCTCAAACACAGTGGACACTGAGTAGAGGTAGAGGACGAAGCCTACCACTACAAGGGGCTCGCAGTTCAGCATCGATGTCAGTTACGGGACCACCAAGACCACAACAATTGGAGAGAAGTTGTTACATATGTGGGAAGATGGGGCATCTGATGAAAGACTGTAGAGCTAGACCAGCGAGTGTAACACAACCACAGAGGCAAAGTCAGAAAGGATCCCATAGGAGACAGTTTCAAGGAGCAGCTAGAGGACGTGGATAAGCGTCCCAAGCTGGATCGTCAGCACCGAATCAACCTCAGGTGACAGCAAGGTTCTATGCGATGAACCCACCTGATGAAGTGATCTACCCTCGGGTTGTGGCAGGTCAGATGGAGTTGTTATATTCTGATATGTCTACATCCTGTGTTGTATCTATTTTGATTGACCCAGGTGCTACACACTCCTTTATCACTCGAAGAGTGATTCGTAACTGCAATATGACAGTCAGTCATAGGGCAGATAGCTTCTTGCTTGAGACTCCGTTGAGAGGGTCTGCTGTGTTGCAGGAGGTTTGCTCTCCCTGTATCCTCTTCTTTTTTGATCATCGCATTCAAGTGGATCTTATACCACTTGAGATGCAAGGATTCGATATAATCATTGGGATGGATACCTTGGAAAGGTATAGGGTTGTTTTGGATTGTGAATCCAAGCAAACTGTGTTTGCTGATGAAAGCGACACATGGATCTTTCAAGGAGAGAGAAATATTCTACCTACCTATCTAGTGTCAGCTATGGTTGCTGAGAAGCTGATGAGGCAAGGATGTTATGCATTCATGGCCCATGTGGTAGAAACTACCATGGAGAGTACTAACCCTGTTGAAGTTCCTGTAGTCAGGGAATTCGAAGATATATTTCCTAAAGAACTTCTAGGTGTACCACCGCCTCGGGAAATTGATTTTGAAATCAATTTGATCCCAGATACACAAACTATAGCACAAACACCATATAGGATGGCGCCTGCTGAGATGGCAGAACTCAAGAAACAACTTCAGGAGTTGCTTGAGAAGGGTTTTATCCGACCGAGTACTTCACCCTGGGGTGCTCCGGTTCTTTTCATTAAAAAGAAATACAGATCAATGCGGTTGTGCATTGATTATAGACAACTAAAAAAAGTAACAATAAAGAATAAGTACCCTCTGCCGAGGATTGATGATCTTTTTTATCAGTTGCGTGGTGCAACCGTCTTCTCAAAGATAGATTTGAGGTCAGGATATCATCAACTCCGTATTAAGGATAGTGACATATCTAAGTCTTCCTTCAGGACTTGGTATGGTCACTATGAGTTCACAGTTATGTCATTTGGACTAACTAATGCACCAGCTACATTTATGGAACTCATGAATAGAATCTTCCGACCTTTCCTTGATCAGTGTGTTTTTTCTTCATAGATGACATTCTGATCTCTAGTAGAGATGCTCAGCAACATGAACAACATATTTGTCAGGCTCTAACTTTGCTAAGAGAACACAAGCTATACGCTAAGTTTAGCAAGTGTGAGTTCTGGTTGCCAAAAGTATCTTTCCTTGGGCATGTGATATCTACTTCGGGTATTCGTGTTGACCCTAAAAAGGTAGAATCTGTTCTACAGTGGGAGCAGCCAAAGATACCGACGGAGATCCGTAGTTTCTTAGGGTTAGCTGGCTATTACCGGAGGTTCATTAAGAACTTCAGTTCTATAGCCTTACCCTTAACTAAGTTGACCCGGAAAGATGTTCCTTTTGTCTGGAGTGATAAGTGTCAGCATTCTTTTCAGCTGTTGAAGGAAAGGTTGACAAGTGCAACCGTACTTGTGTTACCTGAGCAAGGCAAGGGATACGTGGTTTTCTGTGATGCCTCCAAGAATGGACTCGGATGTGTGTTGATGCAGGATAAACAAGTGATTTCTTTTGCTTCTCGACAGCTTAAGAAACACAAGGAGAATTATCCGACACACGATCTGGAGTTAGCTGTCGTGGTTCATGCCTTGAAGATCTGAAGACATTATCTCTACAGAGAGACATTCCAGATTTTCACTGATCATAAGAACCTTAAGTACATCTTCTCTCAGCATGAGCTTAACATGAGGCAACGTCGCTGGATGGAGTTAATCAAGGACTACAATTGTATAATTGATTACCATCCAGGGAAAGCCAATGTAGTTGCAGATGCTTTGAGTAGGAAATCAGCAACACCATCCTCTGATAGGGCACAACTAAACTCTTTAGTATGCTCTAGGAGGGATATGCTTATCTCTTTAAGGCAAGACAATGTACAATTGAAGGTGTCATTGTTAGCTGGGTTGTTAGCTGAGATGCATATAAAACCTACTCTAAGAGAGCAGATTAAGGAGGCACAGCAAGTTGATGCTGTAGTTCAACAGATCAGATCGGAGTATGGTGATGTGAAACGAGATGGTTTCCATGACTTAGAGGACCAAGTGGAATGTTATCATGGAAGGATGATAGTACCAGATGTGGATAACTTGAGGAAGTTAGTCCTGGAAGAAGCTCATTATTCGATATATGCTATGCATCTAGGGAGCACCAAGATGTATTGAAACTTAAAAAAGATATGTATTGGTGGCCTGGGATGAAGAAAGATGTTGTAGAGTTTGTTCTGAGGTGTCCTGTGTGTCAGCAAGTTAAAGCTGAACACCAAAAGTCTGCGGGAACAATGCAACCTTTACCCATACCACAATGGAAGTGGGACCATGTGACCATGGACTTTGTTGTTGACTTACCCAAGACAAACAAGGGAAATGATTTCATCTGGGTAATAGTTGATAGGTTGACAAAGACAGCACATTTCTTACCTATCAAAACAACCTATTCTGCTGAGAGGCTAGCACAGCTGTATGTCCAAGAGATAGTACGACTGCACGGAGTTCCAGTCACTATAGTGTCAGACAGAGGTCCCCAGTTTACGAGTCATTTTTGGGAACGACTGCATAAAGCTTTAGGCACCTAGCTAAGGTTTAGTACAGCCTTTCATCCACAGACTGATAGACAGTCAAAAAGGATTATATAGACCTTGGAAGACTTTCTATTAGTATGTATGCCCTGAGAGCTAATCATGGGATGATTGGTGGGATACATTGAGATTGATTTGATAAACATCAAAGGCAAGCTTCCAATTCTTTCTGGTTCAGTCATATGAGATAGTGATAGAACAGATTGAATGTCTAGAGAATGACAATACTCAATGACGTATGCCTTCAGGTTGAGGACCTGAATGATGAGATCATACATATGCTAAGAGTTTGCACATTCTTGTTATGTCCCTAGTCGGATGTCATTGTGGAAGGTAGATAGACAACAATGACACACAAGACTAGATTGTGGTGTTAGTTGATGACAGAATCTCATTAGTCATGATATAGAGATATCAAACCAAATACATAGGTACTTGTTAGAGAACAAGTGTACCAGACAGACCCACCGTGAGTTTGACACATGGAACCATAACATGGTAGTCACAGTCAGTACTCATAGTGATGGTGGTGAGTGTGATTCTTAGACCTGAAATCACTGCACTCAACACATGTCGTTGGGCACACTTTGACATCATCAAACGCAGTCCTGAAACATGGGTTTTTATAAAGGTGATGATTGGGTGGCTTTGACACATGGGGCTTTTGAGGGGTGAGTGATAGATATGGGATTTGTCCCTCCTGAGGGAGTTTGATATCCATGGCCACTTGATGAGTAGGATTGATAAAGGCGTGCACGCATGTGTGAATCAGTATGTGATATTGATGTCATACATATCTCTTCTAATCTACTCTGAGATCAAGAAAGTGAATGAACGTTGACAGGATGACTGTTCCATGCCTCGAGTTCATTCAGGATATCAGTGACAAAGGAATTATACATTCACTGTAACACCATTCACAGATTGTAGGATGAAGGCTGTTCTCCAACTTTCTACTTTCACTTGGGTAGCACTGATGTGTTACTAGGCACCGCTCTTTGCTTGTGAAGTCATAAGTGTTATGGACTTCCACTGCTAACGTGAAATGGACCTGTAGGGTCACACACATAGGATTTAACCTGTAGGAGGAGTTTTGTCCACAAGCAACATTTAGATTGATTACTAAAGGAGTTTAGTAGTTCAATTAAACACTCAATTGATTGATAGCTCAAATATCATAATGTTCAAGGTGTTGGACATATTGATTGGAGTATCGGATTGATTGAAATCACAATTGACTGATTCTGCACAACCTGCACTCCCAACCGATCGGTTCAAGGGTTGAACCGGTCGGCTGAGGTTGCTGAACCAGTCAGCTCAAATGTTGAACCGATCGGCTCATGTACAGAGTGAAACGAGCGGTTCAAGTGTTGAACTGATCGATTCAACTGGTGCAACCGAGCAACTTGGGAAAGTAGGATTGGTGAGAATTTTCCTTGTGTTTCAATTTCCCAATTTGATTGGGAATAGGATTGGTATTCGATACCAATTAGAAACAAAAGAAGGAAAGTCAATCGGGAACCAACCTGGAACCCCAACCGACCGGTTCAGGAGTGAACTGATCGGTTCAAGGGTCCCAAATGATCGGTTCAGCAGTGAACCGACCAGTTCAGGTCCCCAACCGATCAGTTCACTTGTGAACCGATCGGTTCAGGTTGCGAGTTGGTTGCTTTTTGTGGAAAATCTCAAACCCTTCTACTCCTGCTTTTAGTCCCGCATTACCCGGGATGGAGAACCCTATCCCATGACCCTCCTATATATATAGGGGTATTGGGGGCTTCTCGAAGTACAACTCAGTGCAACCAGTTTCTCTGCAAAGTTGTCATTCTCTCTAGTTTTGGTAACCGAGAGAGAGCCCGAGCAAGTGCTTCCCGCAAAGGGAGGTGCAACAAGGGAAGGACAACTGCAGTTGCAACTGGAGGCAGGAGAGTGTGTTGGCGACTAGTACGACAACAGGAGGGTGCGACTCCTTCCACTTCCTTGTGGCACAAGGAGTGTGGAGTTCCAGGTGGTCCGTGTGGACTACTTCAGAGGTGGGAGGTCACTACTGCTCAGGAGGACAACTGTCATCCGACAGTCCGGTGTGATCAGGAGTCATCAGTCCCGGTGCGACCAGGAGCTGCACAGACGCCGTCCAAGACCGGAGTTGAAGACTGCGCATAGCGTGAGGTATTGTCGCCAAGCAAGCCTTGGGACAAGGTATGATTCCACAAACCATCCTTTCCTAATATATAGACGTTGACGTGTTTCCTCGTGTTGGGTTTGGGGGAGAAATTTTTTTGTTTCCGCTGCCTTCTCTGCCTCCCCTAAAACCCAATAGTGGTATCAGAGCCACGTCAACTGTTCTATATTTTAGGAATATCGATATGATCGATTTTTGGTTTGTCACCTTTATTTATTGCATACGATGCGAATAAACTTGGCTTTATGCATGTCCAATCCTAAATCCACAAATCCCAATTACATATATGATATGTATTATTAATGCACTCAATACGCGTCGCCCTTAAACGAGTTTTGTGGTGGATGTATAGCGTGGTTATGGCCAATAAACCCTATCTATGATTGGTTGTGTGTGGTTGTTTGCATCTCGGTCTGCGCACCAATCTTCCTTCTCCTATTCCTGATGTAACTCGAAATAATTCGAGATTCTTTCCTACCTTTGCTCCCCCCGAATGTAACTCAGGGTTTCCCTTTTAAGCAATGTAATATTAGGATAGATTTTATTTCCTATTATGTCGAAGAACAACGGACATCCAGACGACAGCTGAGACGATCGGTTCAAGGCGTGAACCGATCGGTTGATGTTCCATACGATCGGTTCAAGGAGTGAACCGATCAGTTGATGACCGGTTCAAGGAGCGAGATGAGCGGGTGGCATCCAGAAGGAGATGCACGACGACCAGGCGAACCGATCGGTTGGAGGAGCCAACCGATCGGATAGTGGCACCCAGACGACCGAGCCGCAGCGAGAAAGTCGTTCATGTGATGAATTGATCTTCTCCAAAGGCAAAGAACAAAGTTCATCTTGTACAGGTTGCATGTGATGTAGACCTAGATGACCGTGATTCCTCTTGGCTTGAGGAATCACATTAGGATGGCCATAATCATCGCTTTTATCATTTGTGCATGTTTTCTGTGGGATATAGCATGTATATGATGCATACTATGTATTGTGGTGATTGGATATGTATATGTATATAAAAACAAAATCCCTCATTAAATATTAAGTTTTAGATGCCTTCCAAATGCGACACACATGAAAATCTTGATCGACCAATTGTGGGCACGCCCTAGCGTGGTGCACCGTCTATCTCGTGGAAGCATGAAGGATGAATGTGTGGGTCTGCCCTAGCAGGGTGCATATTCATCGTGTTTGCTTTGGGTTGGACTTAACAAGGTGATCTAGATGGGATCTAGTACCTTGAGGCATGGAGATGATCATGGCAAGGAGTTGCATATGACATCTTATCAAGAGTTGCATATGATGCAATTGGCAAAAGTTGCCTACCTGAGAGATCTATGTTGTGGGTGACAGCCCTAGCTGGTCCATGGCTTAGAGGATTTCAGGATCTTGCCCACTAGAAGGTTGTACACTGCAATCTTACGAATTAATGGTGAGGGCTATCAATTTGAAATAAAATAGTGGTAGCGATAATTAATTAAAGGCCTAATTATATCGTCAAATTTTCAAATCAATCAAATAAGTCAAAAATGAGTTTTTGGACTAAAATTGCATATTTCCTTTTGTAGTACAAATGACGAAAAACAACAACAACAACTTTTCTTTGCGATCGGTCCTTGACAAGGACAAGCTTAATGGGATGAACTTCCATGACTGGTATCAGACATTGAGAATTGTTCTCACTCAAGAGCGTAAGCTCTATGTCCTGGATACTCCAATTCCATAGGAACCCGCTCCTAATGCACCAAAGGCAGAAAGGGATGCTTACAAGAATCATGCTGATGATGCCATTGATGCAAAGTGCTTGATGTTGTGTTCAATGAACCATGAGTTGCAAAGACAACGTGAGAACATGGGTGTCATTGAGATGATTCAGCATCTCAGGAACATGTATGAAGATCAGGCACGGCAAGAGAGATACAATGTTTCTAGGGCGCTGTTCAAGTGCGTCATGATAGAAGGAGATCCAGTTGGTCCTCACACACTCAAGATGATTGGGTATGTGGAGAACCTGCAGAGACTGGGATTTCCACTGAGCCAAGAGTTGGCTACTGACGTGATACTGCAATCGTTGCCAGAATCATACAGCCAGTTTGTGATGAACTACAACATGAACAACTTTGATAGGCCACTGTCAGAGTTGTTGGTCATGTTGAGGACAACCGAGATACAGATGAAGAAGGACAAGACTAAGGCTGTGATGGTGATCACGAGCAAGAAAGGCAAGTCCAAGCGCAAGGGTAAGGGCAAAGCTAAGAAAGGTTCTGATGCTAGCCAGGAATCCAAGCCATCTTTAGCTCTCAAGGCCAAGGGAGGCGTGACCAAGAAAGGAAATTGCCACCATTGTCAAAAGCCAGGACATTGGAAAAGGAATTGTCCTCTCTATCTGGAAGAACAAAAGAAGAAAGAGGCGACTGAAGTCTCTACTTAAAGGTGTCATGAAAGTAAACTTGTAACACTTTTTGAGGTATATGATACCAAGATGTAAAGTGTAAAGCACTCATAATTGGGGCAAGTGTTGCCGCCATAGATAGGATTACTTTAGTTTATTTTCAGCCTATAAGGCATGTAATACAGTTATGAACTGTTATTTCTTTTTGCCAATAGATAGAAACACTTTATTTTTGCATATTGTATGACAATGATGGCAATTATAAAGTTGAGTTTTCAATCTTAAAGATATGATCTTTGTGGCAATGCCTTATTTATCTTGTGGTATTTGATATGCATAAGATAAAATGATACCTAGAAGTTATAGATAACTCAAACAATCAAATTAGCATCAATCATAAGAAATTCATTTCTAGTTTCCATATGATGGATAAATCTAGGCTCTTTTGGTTAGAGAACCAGTAAGAGACATGAATATCTTAGACATGATTAATCAATCTTCACTAAAGGTAGTGGGAGAATGATTATCCTATAAGGTATAATACATGTGATGTATTTACATACCTTTTGGAACAAATGCTAATACTTCAAATGGTGTTTAGAGAAATACCAATATGAATATCTTGAAGTGTTCAAGATTATCATAGATGAAGTACAAATTTGGTAAAGTGTTAATTCTTGATGAGATCTATGAATGAAATACTTAGACCAAATGTTTGAGATCCTTATGAGTGATTATGATAATGTATCATAGTGAACTCATGATTAAGGCATGGTGATGTCTAAATCAAGAAGGAATCATACTCTAAGGAGTTAGAGAATGATTATCAAATAACTAAATTCTTCTTAATAAAAGAATACCCCACACTAATAAAAGAAACTAAGAATCACAAGGGTTGTGAGTTCTTATATCCTTAACAGATACACCTCAATTATCTATGTGATGAGTCAACTATCTAGATGAATATGAGGAATCAAATTTTGAGTTATGGTTTATGGTCATTACATCCTAAATGACATCCATGTCAACCATAAGGTATGACCTTGATGGTAGCACCCATTGGATGAAATCCATAAGTGCAAATGAGTCTTAAGTGTTAAGACACATGGATAACATTTTGATAATGATGATGCTTGTTGATTGAAACTTAATGACTAAGACATTTGGCGTATGGATACTAAAACTGCATTCCTATGAGGAATAAAATAAGGATGTGTACGTGACACAACCTATAAGGTTCATGAATCCACTAATGCAAATGAAGTCTATAAGTTACAATGAACTAATCAATGTGATTGATTGAGTACAAGCAACTCAGAATTGGATATTTACTTTGATGATATGGTCAAAGGGTTTGACTGATATGTCAAAGATAAAGAAGGGATATGTGATTTAGTGGGAGCGTGTTCACATTTCACATGTTGATGTGAAATGGAAATGTTCTAAAATGGAAATCCAAAAGTGGAAATTATCTTTAAGGAAGATAGAGATGTTTCCTATGTGATAGGAATAGAGATCTATAGGGATAGTTCTCGAAAAATCTCATGACCTAAAAAGAGAGAGCATACATTGGCAATCTGTACTGAAATGTTCAGTATGCACAGATTCAGTGGGAGAAAACTTGTCCATGCTACATGGAGTTGGTATCCCAAGGCCAAGTGTCCAATTCTTATGAAGAATGGGTACACTAAGAATAGATATGGATCTATCATGTATGTAATCATCCCATTATCTTGCATGTATGGACATGGAAAGAATAAAATGCATTCATCATCTTGTATGTACGACATGACAATATGATGTGCTCATCCTGATAACTCGTATGTGGGACATGATGAGTGGATGTCTGTCTACTTCCAGTAAGGGTTACTGGAATACCATAAGAACTTGATAAGTACTTGTGAAGTACTAGTTCTATGGAGATAAGGAAGAGTTCGATGTAAAGAGTTACATTGATGCGAACTTCCGAAAGGACAGAAAATTAATCGCAAAATATACATAGGATGTATAAAGGTGAAAGTTTGTTGATAATTGGAAATGTTCCAATAAAATCATTTAAAAGGAAATGTTGAGTATCTATGTGTTAGAGAACAACAATAGATACTATATGGATATGGAAGTTCATAAGATGAACTCATAGATATTCTGCTCATTGATGACAAGTATGGAATCCTTGATCATGCAATGTGGCTAAAGGTTAACAAAGGAATACTAGATCGCATATTACGGCAACTCCATCTCATACGTGTGACGTACAGCGAAGAGATGTGAGACATGCAATTTATACTGACTTTGGCAAGGTGTTGCCATTACTCACTATGTTGGCACTAGAGCACAATAATACGTGGGACATGTTTGAAGATCACTATGAATATGATTCAAGGGTGATTGGCTCGCAGTGCAAGTGGGAGTCTGTTGGTATGCATGCCCTGAGAGCCAATCATGGGATGATTGGTGGGATACATTGAGATTGATTTGATAAACATCAAAGGCAAGCTTCCAATTCTTTCTAGTTCAGTCATATGAGATAGTGATAGAACAGATTGAATGTCTAGAGAATGACAATACTCAATGACGTATGCCTTCAGGTTGAGGACCTGAATGATGAGATCATACGGATGCTAAGAGTTTGTACATTCTTGTTATGTCCCTAGTCGGATGTCATTGTGGAAGGTAGATAGACAACAATGACACACAAGACTAGATTGTGGTGTTGGTTGATGACAGAATCTCATTAGTCATGATATAGAGATATCAAACCAAAAACATAGGTACTTGTTAGAGAACAACTGTACCGGACAGACCCACCGTGAGTTTGACACATGGAACCATGACATGGTAGTCACTGTCAGTACTCACAGTGATGGTGGTGAGTGTGATTCTTAGACCTGAAATCACTGCACTCAACACATGTCATTGGGCACACTTTGACATCATCAAACGCAGTCTTGAAACATGGGTTGTTATAAAGGTGATGATTGGGTGGCTTTGACACATGTGACTTTTGAGGGGTGAGTGATAGATATGGGATTTGTCCCTCCTGAGGGAGTTTGATATCCATGGCCACTTGATGAGTAGGATTGAGAAAGGAGTGCACGCATGTGTGAATCAGTATGTGATATTGATGTCATACATATCTCTTCCAATCTACTCTGAGATCAAGAAAGTGAATGAACATTGACCGGATGACTGTTCCATGCCTCGAGTTCATTCGAGATATTAGTGACAAAGGAATTATACATTCACTGTAACACCATTCACGGATTGTAGGATGAAGGTTGTTCTCCAACTTTCTACTTTCACTTGGGTAGCACTGATGTGTGACTAGGCACCGTTCTTTGCTTGTGAAGTCATAAGTGTTATGGACTTTCACTGCCAATGTGAAATGGACCTACAGGGTCACACACATATGATTTAACATGGAAGAGGAGTTTTGTCCACAAGCAACATTTAGATTGATTATTAAAGGAGTTTATTAGTTCAATTAAACACTCAATTGATTGATAGCTCAAATATCATAATGTTCAAGGTGTTAGACATATTAATTGGAGTATCGGATTGATTGAAATCACAATTGACTGATTCTGCACAACCTGCACTCCCAACCGATTGGTTCAAGGGTTGAACCGGTCGGCTGAGGTTGCTGAACCAGTCGGCTCAAATGTTGAACCGATCGGCTCATGTACAGAGTGAAACGAGCAGTTCAAGTGTTGAACCGATCGATTCAACTGGTGCAACCGAGCAACTTGGGAAAGTAGGATTATTGAGAATTTTCCTTGTGTTTCAATTTCCCAATTTGATTGGGAATAGGATTGGTATTCGATACCAATTAGAAACAAAAGCAGGAAAGTCAATCGGGAACCAACCTGGAACCCCAAATGACCGGTTCAAGAGTGAACCGATCGGTTCAAGAGTGAACCGATCGGTTCAAGAGTGAACCGATCGGTTCAAGGGTCCCAAACGATCGGTTTAGTAGTGAACCGACCGGTTCAAGTCCCCAACCGACCGGTTCACTTGTGAACCGATCGGTTCAGGTTGTGAGTTGGTTGCTTTTTGTGGAAAATCTCGAACCCTTCTACTCCTGCTTTGAGTCCCGCATTGCCCGGGATGGAGAACCCTGTCCCATGACCCTCCTATATATATAGGGGTATTGGGGGCTTCTCGAAGTACAACTTAGTGTAACCAGTTGCTCTGCAAAGTTGTCGTTCTCTCTGGTTTTGGTAACCGAGAGAGAGCCTGAGAAAGTGCTTCCCGCAAAGGGAGGTGCAGCAAGGGAAGGATAACTGCAGTTGCAACTGGAGGCAGGAGAGTGTGTTGGCGACTAGTACGCCAATAGGAGGGTGCGACTCCTTGCACTTCCTTGTGGCACAAGGAGTGTGGAGTTCTAGGTGGTCCGTGTGGACTACTTCAGAGGCGGGAGGTCACTGCCGCTCAGGAGGACAACTGTCATCTGATAGTCCGGTGTGATCAGGATTCGTCAATCCCAGAGCGACCAGGAGCTGCACAGACGCCGTCCAAGACTGGAGTTGAAGACCGCGCGTAGCGCGAGGTATTGTCACCAAGAAAGCCTTTGGACAAGGTATGATTCCACAAACCATCCTTTCCTATTATATAGACGTTGACGCGTTTCCTCGTGTTGGGTTTTGGGGGAGAAAAGTTTTTGTTTCTGCTGCCTTCTCTGCCTCCCCTAAAACCCAATAGCTGAGAGCATGTGTTCTTCAGTTTTCAGGGAGTTGGGATCTACACCTAAGCCTGATAGAGTTTGTCTATAATAATAGCTATCAACATAGCATTGATATGGCACCTTATGAAGCTTTGTATGGTAGACATTGTAGATCACCCTTATGTTGGTATGAAATCGGTGAATATCAACTGTTAGGTCCTGATCTTGTGTAGCAGACCACAAAGAAGATCAAGGTGATACAACTACAGATTAAGACTGTACAGGATAGGCAGAAATCTTATGCTGACAGACATCATAGACCCTTAGAGTTCCAGGTTGGAGACAGAGTATACCTCAAGGTATCGCCTTGGAAGGGAGTTCTAAGATTTGGAAGGAAAGGGAAGTTAGCTCCTAGATTTATGGGGACTTATCCAATCATTGAACGGGTTAGAAAGGTAGCCTATAAACTAGAGTTACCACTAGAGTTACAGAGGTTACATCTTGTGTTTCACATTTCTATGCTGAGGAAATGTCACCCTGATACAGAGTCAGTTCTACAACCTATGGAGGTAGAATTGAATGATGATATAACTTATGAAGAAGGACCAGTGTCAATCCTTGATAACAGAATTAAAAAGTTGAAAAAGAAAGATATAAGTCTTGTAAAAGTCCTCTGGAATCATCATGGTGTTTAAGAAGCCACATGGGAACTAGAGGAAGAGATGAGAAGGAAATACCCTGCTCTTTTCTTTTAATATGTTTTTTTGATTTCGAGGACGAAATCCTTGTAAGGGGTGGATAATTTGTAACATCACTGACCTGGGTTATGAACTAACCCTAGATGTTTTGCCTAATTATGTAATTAGATGCTTGTGATTATCTTTTGATATGTAATTAAAGCTCATGAGAAACATATGTTTCCATTTCTGTCCTTTTTGAACAATGTTGTAATATTGTTTTGTAATACATGGACCTATGTGCAAATTACCCAATTAGAGGGGTTAACTTGCAAATTGCACATGTTTAGATGTTCCTTTGGTGTTGAGACATCATAAGATTGAATATGATGAAGTATGATGGATTCTCCAAGCTTGGGCACCAAGATGCAGCTTGTGGAGCAATCCTTGTGTTCTAAACCCTAGTTTTGGTGTAAAGTTTAATTTACCCAAAATGTGGGGTGAAACTTGTAAAGTACACCTTCTAGAATATCTTTTATAACCCTTGGAATCATTTAGAGTAAGAATGATGAAGAGGGCGCTTCTTTTGAATAATCAAATAAGAAGGAACACCCTTGTAATTGAATAATCAAGTTATAAATAATGAGACCCTTTTATATGTGCACATTAGTAATAAGTTGACCTTATTTGCCTTTAGCCCTTGGTTTTAGAAATATTTTTACCTTATAAATGAGGAGAAGGGGCGTGCCTAAAGAAGAGAGGGACCTATATGTGAAAACAAGAAACTAGATGTCCTTATGTTGAAGTTTCACCCAAAGTATATATATACTCTTCCTTTACAACCAAAGAAAACGTTTCCCTTTCCTTCTCACTTATCCCCTTGCTTAAACTGACTAAGGCAGAGCTCTGGAGCATAGGAGAATGGCTAAGGAGAATCTAGGTAAGCTTGGGTCATCTTCTTGCTCGGATTTGTGGAGGAAACCATGAAGCAAGGTTGGTTTGTTAGTATTTCTTACTTGGTTCTTCTTTCTAGCCGATCTTTCCCAACCAATTCTTGGAGAAATGACCTTGGCCAACCTATGGATCTCAAGACGCCATTAAAGGCTTGAAAGCTTGGAATCTTGGAGCTCTAGGGACGACCTTAAGGTGGGTTTTATAACTCTAAACCCTTTTTCTTTGTTATACATCTCTTTTATATGTGTTAGTTGCTAGTTCTTCCTTTCCCCTACCTTCCCTTGCATTTTGCAAGCAAAACTGTGAAGAACAAACCTTAGTCTCAAGGTATAAGATGATGGGTGTTAATCCCAATGTTGGTCCTTATCCTACTTTACCAAACGATCTTGGCCATTTGGTCTAAACGGTTTGCAAGACCGTTTAGATTCAAATAGTCTCCAAGACCGTTTGGGAGGTTTGACCAAGTGAAGACCATTTAGAGGTCTGCTGGACACATTATGAATTAATCATTTACAAAGAATCATAATCTAATTGCAGGTAAATCACAAGTTGAAGGCACTTCAATCCTCTAAACCCTAATCGGGTTCAATTGCTGATTTTAAGGACCAATTGTGTTGAAGTTTGGGTTGAGTGGCCCAAATGGTTTCAAAACCATTTGGGGATCACCCAAACGGTCTCAAGACCGTTTGGTGACCACTCAAGATCATTTGGAGGTCTAGGGTTAAGATAATGTAATCAATTGAAGGTCCAATCACAATAGGTTGTTGGAATAATTGAAAGTGCTGATTTGTGACTTAATTAGGGTTCAACCTTTATCAAATTGACTTAGTTTTTTATGGGACTTTGGGAAAATGGTCTCAAGACCGTTTGAAGGATGTCCAAATGATCCCAAGACCGTTTGGGGTCAGGTCATGGCCCAATTGGATGCTAGTTGATGGGTTCAACTTCAATTAGACTCATGTTGATCAATGTTGATGATTAATCAATTACAAACCCTAATTCAATTGGTTCCAACCCAAATTGGCTATCAATTGACGGTCAATTGAGTGTCCAATTGGTTAAGGATAACCCTAATTGGCTTAATTGATGAGTGGTTAACATGTATGAGGTCAATTGAGGGGTTCAACATTGAAAACCCTAATCGATTACAAGTGTTGATGTACCTTTTAGGTCATGCGGTTTTGAGCCATTTGGACCAAACGGTATTAAGACCGTTTGGGCTCAAATGGTTTCAAAACCGTTTGAAGGTCATGCGGTTTGGAGCTTATGCGGTTTGAACCCATGCGGTATGGTCATGCAGTTTGATCAAACAGTTTCAAAGTCAACCATGTCCAAACAGTCAACATGATGAAACAGTTTCAAGACCGTTTAAGGGCAAACGGTCTTGAGTGTCATGCGATCTTGAAGGTCAAAGTTACCAAACGATCAACCCTTCCAAACGGTTTCAAAACCATTTGGGGGTTGAAGTGTGAAATCGTTTGGAAACTTTTAGAGTTAAGATTGCTTAATGCCTTGAAGGCTTAGATGGTTCAATGATTATTTAATCTAAACCCTAATGATACCTAAAGACATTAAGGGGCTAAGTGCTTAGTAGTTTGATCCATGTTATAGTTAATGGTGAGTTTTACCAATGTTCCCTTGAAGGGTTCAAGTAGATAACACCCCTTGATTAAGCAAAACCCTAATGACTATAATGGTGATGACTTGACTTATGTTAATCAAAGATGACTGGACCTAACCTAATCTAGAGTGATGTGATCATCATCTATTAGTGAGAGGAGATAGAAGACTCCTAATGTGAATAAAAGTCAAGTAAAATACCTTAAATATGCATGGATGCACATGATTAGGGTATGATCCACCAAAGTGAGATCATGGAAACCCTAATTATGGTGATTAATGAATCTTAACCAAATTTGAAGACATCAATTGGGGATAATTTCATACATGATGATGCTATGAGCTCAATTCACCATGAAGTGAATAGTAAACCCTAATTTTAGGGTAAATACATGTAATGAGAATAATAAACCCTAAATGAGGATGAGGTGATGAAATGCACAATAAACCCTAATTCCAGGTTATGCTTTTAAGCATGAATCTTTATAATTAAAGTATGAGATGAGGAATCATTATTCCTAATCATAATGAAAGAGATTGAATAACCCTAACTGATGTTAATAAGGGAACCTAGCCTTAAGTGAAGGCATGAAGGTACAACCCTTGATTTGAAAAGGTTATTCCTGCTTTATAAATTGCTAATCTAGAAATGAATTGTTACTATTATCAGTTGAATTGATCATGCAAGTTCTTATAAGAGAATAATCATAACCAGGTAAATGTTATGATATCATATTCATTGAAAGCATGTTATTAGCTTTATGAACAGTGACATACTATGTTGCCTAGTTTAAGTGGCAACATATGAGATGGATAGGCTGTAAGAGCCATGACTAACATCAAGGTCATGCTGATTAGATGACTTATGATGAGATGATTAAGAATTGATATCCATATGATAATTCATGTGAGTTAAACTTGATACATTTAGTATTCTTCTTTTATAGTAGTGTTTTAATAGTTAAATGCTTGGAAACATACTTGATGTCAAAAGAATGCTGAAATGTACCTAAATAATCAAGTATAATCATATCATGTAGAGCCCTGATCATAGATCCATCATTATCAGAAGCTAAATGATGGTGAAATAGGTTTTCCTAAGGGAACTCCTGGATCACATACTTTTGAGTATGTGGGGGAATATGGACGCGAATATCCTTACGTCCTAGTGTAGGAATTGATGTAGATGTATCTTAATCTATCAACCCTTCACTATATGTTTATGCCGGGGTGATGTACCACAAATCTCCTGAGGGAATCTTTAAATACCGCATCGATGAGAGATAAACAAGAGATCTTTCGATGGCGAAGAGAGTACAAGAATGCCACTGTGACTCTAATAGCGAAGTGCCAGAATACCCTGGTAAGCTATTTTAGCAGAGACACGAGATGTCTTGCATGTTGATCCTCACACTGACTGAGGAAGATGAGGTCATAAGAATCTGGCTCTTTTGATGACCTATGTATGATACCGATGCGACTTAGTAGTGATCGATTGGAGTATGAGCGGTATACCTCATCTCCGCAGGGCATAATAATGTTTGTAAAATATAATCAGCCGCGTAGCATATCTGCTAGGGTTGAACTACGAGAAACAATGATTGATATTACATTGTTTATATTAATATCTTGTTCAAGTATCTAGTATACATGTTCTTCATATTCCTTAATGAAGTTGCTTTATTTATTATCAAACCTGCTGTTGAATGATTTAAGTTACTTTGCTTATGTTATTCTTTACTTGCTATAACAAAGCTTCTAACGGAGAGTTATAACTCTCGCTGGGACAATTGTTCAAATTGTCTCACTCCCGTAGGTTTCAACTTTTTAGGTGGACGCCGAGGACGGAGAAACCAATCTGAGGGTGAGCAGTATTAGCAGCAGCAACACCAAGGGCAGCAGTGAATCTCAGGTGGAGATACTGACTGTCAAGTCCTGTAGTTAGTTTGTCTTATGTCATCTCTGTACTCTCAGGTCCTAGGAGTCAGTAGGTCTGAGGTTTTTGGCTTTAAGCCTCGAGATTTTGTATCTAGATGTATATAATCACTCGATAGGTGATTTTACAATGATGTAAACAATTTATCTTGTTTAAATATAAAAGAGTTTTATGCTTGAAGATCTTTGCTTAAAAAGTTTTAATTTCCAGTGATTTTCAGTAATTCGCTTCCGCATTCATTTATCTCGTATAAGTCGCCACAATTTATGTTTAAGTGTTCATCATGTATCACCTCCATGGTAATGGATTATGAAAATTGTGAAAATCATGTTTAAGATTAAAAATCATATTATATTAATGCAGCCATCTCAATCATGTTAGTGTGAGCCTTTATTGGACATATGTGAGCCTTAATTGGCCTTATGATCACTGTAGATGCATAATGGAGAGTGATTATATCAACTCAAGTAAATATCTAGCCTAATATGAAATCATATCAAGTTGATCCAGTTCTTATGTCATCATGTCAACCATGAGTATGTCATATTTTAAGTTTGATGATGAGACTTTAAGATGATGCTATAAAGTTATCATAAATAGAATATGTAAATCCTAAGGTGGGTAGTGCATGGAAACTTTGAGTACAAAATTTAATTAAAGTGGGTGGAATTGTAACATCCTAAAATTTCATTTATATGATCTAGAGTTATTAATGGGGTTTTATGATGAAAGTTAAATAATATAATTAATGGATGTTCCAATTTATGAAATTTCGTTTGTTTAACGAGAAGTAATATATATGTCTTGTTTCTTTATGCATTGGATGACTTGTCATTATCTTAATATGAAAAACAACTCTTGATAATACCTTAAAATGTAATAATGATTGTCTTGGAGTGGATTGTCACTCACAATCACAAAGTTTATATCCATTATCTCACTAAGGAAAAGGTAACTTACTATATCTTTTATTGCATATATATTAAGATAATGTCATATATAAAATTGATGGATAATATTTCATGGAAACTGAAATCAAATTAGATGAGATGGTTCTAGACCCTCTCAATAGCAACTTTGGTATCCTTTGGACTTTATTTGATTAGATAATAATTGAAAGAGGTTTTGAATAGTTATTAATAGAATTTAATCAATAATAACATTCATTATCTAAGGTAAGCTATAGTTCATTTTAATCAACTGTCATGTGGCCCCTTCTATCAAGGCTTTCTCCTGAGTCAAACTCGGACTTGAGTTCGGAGGCGGTCACATGCGATGAAATGCTCTCACTTGCCCGATTCCCAGTCCCATTGGGACTCTTTAGTCCCCAACTCCTCTACCCATATCTACCTCTTGGATCATTGAACCTCTCTCAGATATTTTGATCAATTGATGTTTGGACACACTATGCATATGAAGATCCCTATTTTGATAAGGGTTTCATCCATTGAGTTTTCCAGACCGCAAGGGACTCTTTTTGTGGCATACGAATCGGAATTAACAAAATCAACTAAGCGGAAGTGTATCATTCGCAGCGGATTACTGAAAATCACTAAAAATTTAAAACTTTTACTAAGAGATCCAATCAAGGGAAAACTCTTTCATAAAAGACCAAAATACTTCACTTGCATATTGGTTCACAAGTACATATCTTGTACCATGTCATCTCGAATTACATTAACAATTGCTTTGTTGAACTATACATAAGCAACATAAAAAACTTTAAGGCATTACACCAAAATCTCAGATCATTTCTTTAAAACCAACTAACGACTCCGAGGACCTGAGAGTACAGAGACGACACATATGACTATATTTACATATATACAAGACTTCACAGCCAGTGTCTCCACCTGAGATGTCACTACCATTCTCTTCTACTGTTGTTGTTGCTTTCCTTCACCTACTGAAGGATTCCTACCTCCTCGTCTGCGTCCACCTAAAAAGTTGAATCCCACGGGGGTGAGACAATTATAAATTGTCCCAATGAGAGATATAACTCTCCGCCAAGAACATTATTATGGTGAAATAAACAACAGTATAAGATTGAGCAGAGGAATTATATGTTGAACAACAACCAGATTAAATATTAATCAAATTAGGTTAATAGAGCTTTTCAGCTATATCTTGACTACATAATACTTATTCAATAAGGAATATAAAGAACATGCGTAAAAACTATCCATCTAGGATCTGTTTAAGCAATGTACATCAATCAATGATCCTCACATATCAACCTTAAGCAAATATGCTACACGGCTGATTACAATTTACGATCAATCTTATGCCCTGAGGAGATGAAGGTATATCGTTCACACTCCAACCGACCATTACGAAGTCAAAATCGGTACCATATAAGAACAATGGAAGATTCGTACTCCATGACCTCATCTCCTCCCAGTCAGTATGGGCTCAATATGCAGGACATCTCGTGTCTCTACTACATATAGCTTTCCAGGGTATAGTGGCACTTCGCTATAGAGTTACAGCGGCGACTGCACTCTCTTCGTAAATCAGGAGATTTCATGTTTATCTCACCTCGATTTCAACATTAACATTATTGGGAGATTCGTGATACATCCATCCCAACATATATAATGAGAGATTGAGAGATTTAATGTTCATCTACCATCAATCCCACATTAGGGCGTAAGGTATTCGCACCCATTACCCCTACATACTCAACAGTATGCACTCCAGGAGATCCCTTGGGAAAACCTATTTCACCATCACCAAACTTCTGACGATGATGGATCTATGGTCAGGGCTCTACATGATAAGATTTCACTTGATTAATTAAGTACATTACCATATTCTTTTTAGCATCAATCAAGTTTTCAAACATAATTAATATAACCATTACTATAAAGAATGTGGAATGCTTTCATCAAATACTGTTCAACTCTTTAGTAAAGTATTGGGATCTCAATCCCTCATCTTATCAAATGCAGTCTCATTTTTCAACCCTTAGTTCATCATAGAACACTTGTTACCACTTATTAGGTAACTAATACGTTTAGGTCATCTGACCAAGGTGATCATGATACTTGTTACACAAACATCTCATATGGCTTACCAAGCCTATTTCAACTCTTATTACTTTTTACTGAGCAACAAAGCATATCATGGCTCACAAAGCCCATTAACATTCTCAATAATAAAACATCATAGCTCATACCTGGCTATGCTCATCATCTCATGATACCTGCATGGTTAGTACTTATGATAACAGTTATATCAATTACATATCAATACCATGCAATATAACACCATTAAACCCTTATTAGGGTTAGGGTTTCCCTTTTCTTGTCATTTCGGGATATTCATCCCATTGCCCGAAATTAAGGTTATGATTAATCATCATACTGCCCAAAATTAGGGTTTCATATAATATGACCCAAAATTAGGGTTTCACATGCCTTCACCCTGTATTAGGGTTAGGGTTTACTATTCACATCAAATTAGGGTTTCATGATATCCTTTTACCCAAATTAGGGTTAGGATGTAGTATTCATCTCAATTTAGGATTTAACATCAAATTACCCTAAATTAGGTTTACTCCATTAACCTGGATTGAGGATTCACTTAGCATTAGCCTTAGTTAGATTTTCATCTACAATTGTCCCAAAATTTGGGTTACACCCTGTATTTCCCTGACTTAGGTTTAAGACTGACTAATCTTCTTAATTAGGGTTTCATGAACTCATCATCATGGATCAATACGTAATTACATATTTTACTCATAATAAAGGAATTGAAGCTTGTATTTGCATATAAACACTACTCTCTCTCTCATCCTCTCTGGGATGTTGAGTACCTCAAAGTTGACTTAATTAGGTCAATTAAATTTTCTTTATGCACTTAGTTAGGGTTAGAGTAGTGTGTTAAGATGTCTCTTTCATAATCTCCAAAGATTAACCCTTTCGAGGGTACTAATTACCCTAACCCATTAAGGTTACAACTAATGTAATCACCCTTGATTTACATAATTAAGAGTCACATAATTACATGACCTTTAATCCACTTGGGTGTTCAAACAGTTTAAGTTAATTATTCTCCAAATGGTTTTGGTCACCTAGACCCCAAACGGTCTTGAACATCTAAACCCCAAACGGTCTTGATAGATTGACCCTCAAACAGTTTAAGACCGTTTAGACCTTCAAATAGTTCTAGTTAATTAAGTTCAAACGGTTTGAAACCGTTTAGAAAAGTTGGTGCTTGAAACTGTTTAGTGCAAAGATACTTGAAATCGTTTGAGCCTCAATTGGTTTGGGATCGTTTGGTCCCAAATGGCCTTAAGGCCATTTGGTCCAAACCTCCTCAAAATCGATTGGACCAAAAATGGTCTCAACCACTCAAATTGATTAAGAGTTTCCAAAATTAATTCCCTCATCAATTGAATCCATTTAACCACTCATCAATTAAACCTGTGCACCATACCTCAATTGAACTAATAAATCATCCTTCAATTGATTCAACTTTCAATTGATCATCAATTAGGGTTTTGAACCCAATTGGATTAGAGTTTGAAATCGATGAACCTTCAATATTGGTCATTGTTGAACTAATTGCTTTTGAAATTATTGAAACACCTTTCAAATTGGGCATGACCTGACCTCAAATGGTCTTGAGGTCATTTGGATGACCTCCAAACGGTCTTGAGACCGTTTGCCCCATCCATCATTAAAATTTGTGAAATTCAATTAGAGTTTAGATCATTAGATTGATCATCAATTAGCTATTGATTGCATTTCAATTTGATATCTCTGGATTCTTCAATTACTAAACCATACTCAACCCTAGACCTCCAAACGGTCTTGAGACCGTTTGGGTGATCTCCAAATGGTCTTGAGACCGTTTGGGTTAATCAACCCAAAATTTTAAATCAGCCAATTGAAATTTCAGCACTTAACCCGATTAGGGTTTGATAATTGATCAACCTTCAACTGATGAACCCTTTGGAATCAATAAATTAGATTTAATGGGTCATCAACCATCAACACTAGCATATAACCTCCAAACGGTCAACTATGGTCAACCCTTCCAAACGGTTTGAAATCGTTTAGTTTCTAACCGTTTTGTTGAAACCGATTGGAATAGAATTTCTTTGGGAAAAGTGCCCAAGATGATGTCATCATCATATATCTTCATTCATGTAGTTCATATTGCTACTGATTTCATAAAATTATCAATTACAATAAGCAATTGATCAAGAAGAAGAAGGAATCAATATAATTGCAAGATTGATAATTGAATAACAATGTAATGGGTTCAAGTTATATAACCTGCCTCCAATTGAGATTCAAAGCTCCAAGCTCACATCAACAATGGTGGATGCAACTGCTTTCATTATCCCAAGGCTTGTCCTCAAGCTTTGAGTGAAAAGGAATGGTTAGAAAGGAAGATTGATGGAAAAAAAAAGAAATCCATCATTTATTTTCGATTTCCACCATGAAATCATGGTTGAAGGTGATCAAGAAGCTTACCTACAGGTTGGAACTCATCCTCATGCTGCTCCTTAGTCCTCTTGAGCTCGTCCAAGGCAAGCAAGAAAAAAATCCAAAAATAGATCCTTGGTGGAGTGGAAAAGAGAGTATATATAAAGGAATTCCTAGGAGAGAGAAAATTGAAAGAAAATCCTTCAACTCTCCAAACTATGCCACACACTCCCCTCTTTTCCTTGTGCACGAAGTCTCCTTCCCTTGCCTTTAATTCCCATTCATTATCCTCAATTTAAAAGAAAAGAAAATTAAGCACCTTAATCATATTATACTAATATCCCATTTTTAGTGGACATTACTTTTCATTAACTTAATGTGAGTGGGCTCTCCACTCACTTAAGATATTTTCGTGTATTTGCAAGGCACAAGCTCGTCCAACCTTTTTCAAAATCATCCCTTAACTTTTGGTTGAAGGGTTCTTCAATTAATATATTTATTTTTGCATTAAATTGAAGTAAAGTTCCATTTGTGCTTAAATCTTGATTATTTGAATATCAAGATTCTCTCTCCTCCAAACTGATTCAAATGAGGAGCCCCTCTATTTTTCTTGCCTCCACATGATGCCAAGAATAATTAGGGACCCTATAGCAGTGACATTTTGCATATTGAACCCTAGGTTTTGGGTAAATTACACATTACACCAAAACTAGGTTTTAATGCACAAACATTGCTCAACAAGCTCTTTCTTGTTATTCAGGCTTGTAGGAGCCATACCACTACATCATACTTATTCCTATGATGATTCGACACTGAGGAACATTTTATCATGTACAATTTGCAAGTTAACCCCTCTAATTTGGGTAATTTGCACTTTAGTCCAAAACTAACAAAACATTGTTTCAACATTATTGAAAAAGGACTAAAATTGAAATATAAGTTCCTCTTGAGCCTTAATTACTTTTCAGAAGATAAGAGAAAGCATATAATCAACCTCATTAAGCAAAATATCTAGGGTTAACACATAACCCAGGTCAGGGATGTTACAAATTATCCACCCCTAACAGGGATTTCGTCCCTGAAATCATCAACAAAAACATTAAGAGAAAAGAGTATGGTATTTCCTCCTCATCTGTTCCTCTAGTTCCCACATAGATTCTTCTATGCCACTGTGATGCTAGAGAACTTTTACAAGACAAATATCTTTCTTTTTCAGCTTTTTAGTTCTTTTATCAAGGATCATCACAGGTCCTTCAACATATGATATATCATCATTTAATATTACCTCCACTAGTTGTAGAACTAACTCAGTGTTAGGATGACATTTTCTTAACATATAAGTATGGAACACTGGATGCAAATTATGCAGCTCAGATGGCAATTCTAGCTTATAGGCTACCTTTCCAATCCGTTCAATGATTGGATAAGGCCCCATAAATCTAGGAGCTAACTTTCCCTTCCTTCCAAATCTAAGGACTCCTTTCCAGGTGAAACCTTGAGGTATACTCTATCTCCAACTTGGAATTCTAAAGGTCTTCGACATTTGTCGGCATATGACTTATGTCTATCCTGTGCAGTCTTTAACTATTGTTGGATTATTTTAATCTTCTCAGTCGTCTGTTGCACTAGCTCTGGACCCAAAAGTTGTTTTTCTCCTATTTCATACCAACATAACAGAGATCTACAACGTATACCATATAATGCTTCATATGGTGCCATGTCAATACTATGCCGATAGCTATTATTGTAAGCAAATTCTATCAAGCTTAGGTGTAGATCCCAACTTCCTACAAACTAAAGAACACATGCTCTAAGCAGGTCCTCTCAGATTGTCCATCTGTCTGTGGGTGAAAGGATGTACTAAACCTTAACTGTGTACCCAAAGCTTTATGTAGTCGTTCCCAAAAATGACTCATAAACTGGGGACCTCTATCAGATACAATAGTAGCTGGAACCCCGTGCAATCACACTATCTCGTCTATGTATATCTATGCAAGCTTCTCAGCAGTGTAGGTTGTTTTGAAGGGAAGAAAATGTGTTGTCTTAGTCAACCTATCAACTATCACCCATATGGAATCATGACCTTTGGTTGTTCTAGGCAAACCAACCACAAAGCCCATGGTCACATGATCCCATTTCCACTGCGGTATAGGCAAAGGTTGCATTGTTCCTGTGGGCTTTTGATGTTCAGCTTTAACCTACTGACACACCAGACACCGCATAAAAAACTCAGCAACATCTTTCTTCAATCTTAGCCACCAATACATATCCTTCAATTTATGATACATTTTGGTGCTCCCTGGATGCATTGCATACTTCGAAGAATGATCTTATTCCAAGTCTAACTTCCTCAAGTCATTGGCATCAGGTACCACCATCCTACCATGGTAACAGACTACCTGATCCTCTAACTCATGAAAGCCATCTCATTTCTCACTACCATACTCTGACCTGATCTGTTGAACTACAACATTAGCTTGTTGTGCTTCTTTAATCTACTATCTCAGAGTAGGTTTTATGTGTATCTCAGCTAACAACCCGGCTAACAAAGATACTTTGAGTTGTATATTGTTTTACATCATAGAGATAAACATATCTCTCTTAGAGCACATTAAAAAGTTCAAATGTGCTTTATATATGGATGGGGATGAAGACTTCCTACTTAGAGCATCAGTCACTACATTGGCTTTCCCTGGATGATAATCAATTGTACAATTGTAGTCCTTGATTAACTCCATCTAGCGACGTTGTCTCATATTCAACTCATGTTGTGAGAAGATATATTTTAGGTTCTTATGGTCTGTGAAAATTTGGAATGTTTCTCCATAGAGATAATGCCTCCAGATCTTCAAAGCATGAACCACGACAGCTACCTCTATATCACGTCTCAGATAATTTTCCTTGTGTTTCTTAAGCTGTCGAGAGGCAAAAGAAATCACATGATTATCCTGCATCAACACACAACCTAAACCATTCTTAGATGCATCACAGAAAACTATGTACCCCTTTCCTTGCTCAGGTAACACTAGAATAGGTGCACTTGTTAACCTTTCTTTCAGCAGCTGGAAAGAATGTTGACACTTGTCATTCCAGACAAAAGGAACCTCCTTCCTGGTCAACTTGGTTAGGGGTAAAGCTATAGAGATGAAGTTCTTAATGAACCTCCTATAATAGCCTGCCAATCCTAGGAAACTCCGTATCTCCATTGGTGTCTTTGCCTATTCCCATTGCAGGACAGATTCTACCTTCTTAGGATCAACACGAATACCTGAGGCAGATATTATGTGTCCTAGAAAAGAAATTTCTGGTAGCCAGAATTCACATTTGCTAAACTTAGCATACAACTTATGCTCTCTTAGCAAAGCTAAAGCCTGACGAAGGTGCTGCTCATACTGTTGAGCATCTCTACTGTAGATCAAGATGTCATCTATGAAGACTACTATGAACTGATCAAGAAAAGGTCAAAAGATTCTATTCATGAGTTCCATGAATGCAACTGGTGCATTAGTTAGTCCAAACGACATAACTATGAACTCATAGTGACCATACCTTGTCCTAAAGGCATACTTAGGTATGTCACCCTCCTTGATATGTAACTGATGGTATCATGATCTCAAATCTATCTTAGAAAAGATAGTTGCACCACACAACTGGTCAAACATATCATCTATCCTTGGTAGAGGATACTTGTAAAGAAGCGAAAACACTTCCTTACAAAAAATTTGAACAATAAAACCTCCAATCCAAACACACTCAGAAGGTATGATGAAGTGGGTGTAAAATTTTCAAATCTTTATATAATGGTAATCAATAGACCAAAGTATAGCAGCAGAATAAAAACACGACTATATTCAATTATAAAACAAAGGGTTACAAACTTACATCATAAGGATCCATGTAGAGGAAATCTAAACCACCTCAAGATTGTCTCCAAGCTTTAACTTTACAATCTAAGTCTAGGCCCACATGTCAAGCCATCCACATCCTCCACCTAGGGTTGGAAGCATACCCCAGCAAAAGAGAAACAACAGGAGACATCAACAAAGGTTGGTATATGCATACTAAAAAGAAACTTTGAGCAATATAACGATATAATGGACATCAAATGTAAAAGGCTTCCCTTGCAAGAGATAAGGACCACCCAAATGGGTATCAAGAGAAAAGAATCATAACAAAAGTGATACTTGCCATAAAACAAATCAATAAAGAATGTGCAATACTGGCACATAAAGAGAGTAGGGCACACATCCCACAATCAACATCAATAACATGCATGCATGTGAGATAAGCATAGCCCTAGAACAATATAAACACTAAGGCGGCCAAGGCTTCACATCCTTGAAAACCTGATAGAGAAAAGAATACTGTCAATCTCCCAAATATATAAAGTTGAGTATGGATTACTGCCACACTCGGGTATATAGAAGTGGTATACTGCCACCCTCCTTAATAAACAATAGGGGATTACTGCCCCAAAACCAATGTAATTTACACTACTCTAGTGCTGCTGAATCACATTGCATATAAATATAGAGGCAAGTAAATAGTTTAGTCAGAAGATGAAACAAAGGTTTCCATCACACAATGGACAACACAAACATATAACATCCACTTCACAGTGGCACATATCAATATAAGAGACCAACATGCACCAATGCACAAGAAAGATATCAAGAGAATATCTAAGTACAAAACAAGTAAGATAGTTCACACAAACCATGATAACAAGAGATAAGACATTTTGTGTAGGCAAAAGTCAAAAGAATGATAAAGTAGGTGATTTGCTCAGTATGGATGAATAGGGAATACAACATACATAAGAGAGAAGAATTGCTCAATATGAATAATCAGAGATACAAACATACCTCAAACCAGATTCCAAACTGCTAAGCACTCCTAGATCCAAGTCTAGGTCACCAAAGGCCTATCAAACACATATACATATTTTAAGTCAATTTCATACATATAGACCAAACCCTAAAAACTACCTTTTTATATATGTGTGAATTAGGTTATGAAAACTATTCCATATTTTAGGTTATGTTATTACTAGTCTAAAACATATTTTATTATATTTTTCTGACATATATATAATTAATTATGATTTATACAATTTATTATCTTATTTAATTAGATCTATTAAATCACCCTTTTAAAACATCAGATTCAGGTGATTAAACCCATACCATAGTTAGATCTTATATTTCTGATTCCAATGAATATTTTTCCATAATTTTTTGATCATCTAATAATTAGTTATACATTTTTAATTACTTGTTCTTTATAGTTACTTTATTTAACTGTCCGTAGTCAATGCATAACTGCATCGACCCATCCTTCTTTTTAACAAAGAGAACCAAAGCACCCCATGGTGAAGTACTCGGTCGGATAAAACCCTTCTCAAGCAACTCCCTGTAGTTGTTTCTTGAGCTCTGCCATTTCAGCAAGTGCCATTCTATATGGTGTTTAATCTATTGGTTGCGTGCTCGGGATTAGATTAATCTCAAAATCAATCTCTTGGGGTGGGAAAACACCCGGAAGTTCCTCGGGAAACACATCTTCAAACTCCCTAACTATCAGAACTTCATAAGGATTCAGGCTCTCCATTGCGGTGTCCACTACATGTGCCAAGAATGCAAAGCATCCTTGCCTCATTAGCTTCTCAGCTACCATAGCCGAAACACAACATGTTGGAAGAATCTTTCTATCTCCCTGAAAGATCCATGTGTCATCATCATCTGTGAACACAGCTTGTTTGGAACTACAATCCAAGACCACCTTATACTTCTCTAAGGTGTCCATCCCAAGGATTATATCAAAAGCCTGCATCTCAAGTGGTATAAGATCCACTTGAATGCGATGTTTAGAAAAATAAAGAGTGCAGGGAGAACACACCTCCCGAAACACAACAGATCCCATCAAAGGAGTTTCTAACTTCAAACTCTCTGCCCTATGACTAATTGTCATATTGCAGTCAAGAATCACTTCTTGAGTGATAAAGGAATGTGTAGCACCCGGATCAATCAAAACAGATACGAAACAGAAAGAAGACATATCAGAATGACACAGTTCCATTTGACCTATCACAACTCTGGGATTGATAACTGCTTCAGGTTGGTTCATTGCATAGAACCTCGCTGTTGCCTGCGGTTGACCCTGTGCACTATTATTGGGTGCTGATGATCCAACTTGTGATGCTTGTCCTCGTCCTTGAGCGCCACTAGAAAATGGTATCCTATGAGAGCCTTACTGAATCTACTTTGGAGTTTGAGTCACCACTATATTCCCAACTAGACAATCCTTCATCAAATGCCCATATTCCCACATTTGAAACAACTTTTATTCTCCCACTGTGGCATGGATGGTCCTGTTACTGACATTGAAACTGAACTTTGGGCTCTAGTTGGAGAAAAACTATGACCCCTACCCCTACTTGACGTCCATTGAGTATGGGGATTAAATCTTGGTAGTGGTGGTGCAGAAAACCTTGCCTTTTTGAAACCCTCAAACCTCTGTCCCTAGTATTGGGTAAACACCTTCTTGTTGTCAGTCTGTCGCTTTTCAATCACAAACCTTTCTATCCTCCTCACAGACTCTACAAAAGTGGCAAACCTTTCCTTGTTCTCCAGAGCAGATGCGGGAGTAGTCAAATTAGCGTTAAACCCTTTCTCAAAACACATGATTCTCCTCATCATTGGCTACAATATGCGGACAAAACCGAAAAAGCTCCATGAACTTAGCCTCATACTCGCTATTGTTCATCTGACCCTGCCTGATCCTCTCAAATTGAAAGATCTTCTCATCTAGAAACGTCTTAGGGAAGTATCTAATGATGAATTCTTGTCAAAATTCTTCCCATCCGATTACTACACCTGGCCTCTTTCCTTCTTCAATAGTCCACCAGTGGCCAACACTCCCCTTGAGGAGGTATACAGCATGTCTCACCTTCTCAGCTTTAGGAATGTCAAGGATCCTGAAAGCCTTCTCCAGCTCTGTCAGCCATAAGTCTGCATCTGCTGGGTCAGATGTACTAGCATAATCTATGGCTCCAACCTGACAAAGTCTCTCAAAGGTCTTGCCGACTCCATGTCCATCATGATGGGTTGGTGCCCTCAGTGCAGGCGGTGGCATTCTATCTGCCATGTGCGTCATGGTCGTCAGGAATTGCCCAAATAGAGCATGAAGGGCTGGGTTTTCTATTATAGCTGGGTCAATCTGGGGATGTTCAGGTATCGGCTCCTCTCTGGACTGGTCCCTTGCACCCCCTCCTGGTGAAGCAACACTGCTCTCAGCAGCGTGTTCATCATGTGATCCAGACATCTTCAAGTTCTTCTTCTCCTATTTGAGCAGAAGACACTATTAGATAAACTGGAAGACACTAGAACATAATCAACTACCTTAATCCTATGTCTCTGTAGACTCAGCGAACCTAGAGCTCTGATACCACTAAATGTTGGCGTACAAATCATAATTAACCACATCAACTAAGTGGAAGCGTATCATTCACAGCAGATTATTGAAAATCACTAAAAATTTGAAACTTTTACTAAGAGATCCAATCAAGGGAAAACTCTTTCATAAAAGACCAAGATACTTCAGTTGCATTTCGGTTCACAAGTACATGTCTTGTACCATGTCATCTCGAATTACATTAACAGTTGCTTTATTGAACTATACATAAGCAACATAAAAAACTTTAAGGCATTACGCCAAAATCTCAGATCGTTTCTTTAAAACCAGCTAACAACTCTGAGGACCTGAGAGTACATAGACGACACATAGGACTATATCTACATATATACAAGACTTCACAACCAGTGTCTCCACCTGAGATGTCAGTGCCGTTCTCTTCTACTGCTGCTGTTGCTGTCCTTCAACTACTGATGGATTCCTGCCTCCTCGTCTGCGTCCACCTAAGAAGTTGGATCCCACGGGGGCGAGATAATTGTAAATTGTCCCAACAAGAGATATAACTCTCTTCCAAGAACATTAATATGGTGAAATAAATAACAATATAAGACTGAGCATAGGAATTATATGTTGAACAACAGCCAGATTAAATATTAATCAAATTAGGTTAATAGAGCTTTTCAGCTATATCTTGACTAAACAACATTTTTTTTTGGGTTAAGTCAGGAGGTCGTCTATTCATCTCACCCTCCTCGTGTGAGCATTTAAAATAAACAAATACAACTCCTGCTTATAGAATGCAGGTCAGACCCCCACTTGGACCTCAACAACAAAACACCACATCACAAAGAACCACAACAAAGACCCCGACCACACAGAAAGATCAAACAAGACAGACTCCAGACATCACCCCAACCAAAGCATTAAGGATGCTTAATCTTCAAAACCATGTAAGGAGTGTGGTTCCTCTCAAGCAAAGCCATACCGCGAACTCTAACCGGCAATCTGCTAGGATCAGAAATCACGATCAGATCCTGACTGAGAGCACCTCATCTACCAATCTCTCTGGGAATGGAATTGATGGCCCTGTGTACAAGCGATCCATCTATAACATAATACTTCTTCAATAAGGAATATGAAGAACATGCGTAAAAACTATCCATCTAGGATCTGTTTAAGCAATGTACATCAATCAATGATTCTCGTATATCAACCTTAAGCAAATATGCGACACGGATGATTACATTTTACGACCAATCTTATGCCCTGAGGAGATGAAGGTATACCGTTCATACTCCAACCGACCATTGCGAAGTCAAAATTGGTACCATATAAGATCAATGGAAGAGTCAAACTCCATGACCACATCTCCTCCCAGTCAGTATGGGCTCAATATGCATGACATCTCGTGGCTCTACTAAATATAGCTTTCTAGGGTATACTGGCACTTTGCTATAGAGTTACAGCGGCGGCTGCACTCTCTTCACAAATCGGGAGATTTCATGTTTATCTCACCTCAATTCCGGCATTAACATTATTGGGAGATTCATGAAACATCCATCCCGACATATATAATGAGAGATTGAGAGATTTAATGTTCATCTACCATCAATCCCACATTAGGGCGTAAGGTATTCATTCCCATTACCCCTACATACTCAATAGTATGCACTCCAGGAGATCCCTTGGGAAAACCTGTTTCACCATCACCAAACTTCTGACGATGATGGATCTATGGTCAGAGCTCTACATGATAAGATTTCACTTGATTAATTAAGTACATTACCATATTCCTTTTAGCATCAATCAGGTTTTCAAACATAATTAATATAACCATTGCTATAAAGAATGTGGAATGCTTTCATCAAATACTGTTCAACTCTTTAGTGAAGTATTGGGATCTCAATCCCTCATCTTATCGGATGTAGTCTCATTTTTCAACCCTTAGTTAATCATAGAACACTTGTTAGCACTTATTAGGTAACTAATACCTTCAGATCATCTGACCAAGGTGATCATGATACTTGTTACACAAACATCTCATATGGCTTACCAAGCCTATTTCAACTCTTATTACTTTTTACTGAGCAACAAAGCATATCATGGCTCACAAAGCCCATTAACATTATCAATAATAAAACATCATAGCTCATACTTGGCTATGCTCATCATCTCATGATACCTTCATGGTTAGTACTTATGATAACAGTTATATCAATTACATATCAACACCATGCAATATAACACCATTAATCCCTTATTAGGGTTAGGGTTTCCCTTTTCTTGTCATTTAGGGATATTCATCCCATTGCCCAGAATTAAGGTTATGATTAATCATCATACTGCCCAAAATTAGGGTTTCATATAATATGACCCAAAATTAGGGTTTCACATGCCTTCACCTTGTATTAGGGTTAGGGTTTACTATTCACATCAAATTAGGGTTTCATGATATCCTTTTACCCAAATTAGGGTTAGGATGTACTATTCACATAAAATTAGGGTTTCATGATATCCTTTTACCCAAATTAGGGTTAGGATGTACTATTCATCTCAATTTAGTGTTTATCATCAAATTACCCTAAATTAGGTTTACTCCATTACCCTGGATTGAGGATTCACTTAGCATTATCCTTAGTTAGATTTTCATCTACAATTGTCCCAAAATTTGGGTTACACCCTATATTGCCCTGGCTTAGGTTTAAGACTCACTAATCTTCTTAATTAGGGTTTCATGATCTCATCATCATGGATCAATACCTAATTACATATTTTACTCATAATAAAGGAATTGAAGCTTGTATTTGCATATAAACACTACTCTCTCTCTCTCTCATCCTCTCTGGGATGTTGAGTACCTCAAAGTTGACTTAATTAGGTCAATTCAATTTTCTTTATGCACTTAGTTAGGGTTAGAGTAGTGTGTTAAGATATCTCTTTCATAATCTCCAAAGATTAACCCTTTTGAGGGTACTAATTACCCTAACTCATTCAGGTTACAACTAATGTAATCACCCTTGATTTACATCATTAAGAGTCACATAATTACTTGACCTTTAATCCAGTTGGGTGTTCAAATGGTTTAAGTTAATTATTCTCCAAACAATTTTGGTCACCTAGACCCCAAACGGTCTTGACCATCTAAACCCCAAACGGTATTGATAGATTGACCCTCAAACGGTCTAAGATCATTTAGACCTTCAAACAGTCTTAGTTAATTAAGTTCAAACGGTTTGAAACCATTTAGAAAAGTTGGTGCTTGAAACCGTTTAGTGCAAAGATACTTGAAATCGTTTGAGCCTCAATTGGTTTGGGATCATTTGGTCCCAAATGGTCTTGAGACCGTTTGGTCCAAACCTCCTCAAAACTGATTGGACCAAAAATGGTCTCAACCACTCAAATGGATTTAGAGTTTCCAAGATTAATTCCCTCATCAATTGAATCCATGTAACCACTCATAAATTAAACCTATGCACCATACCTCAATTGAACTAGTAAATCATCCTTCAATTGATCAACTTTCAATTGATCATCAATTAGGGTTTTGAACCCAATTGGATTAGAGTTTGAAATCGATGAACCTTCAATATTGGTCATTGTGGAACTAATTGCTTTTGAAATTATTGAACCACCTTTCAAATTGGGAATTACCTGACCTCAAACAGTCTTGAGGTCATTTGGATGACCTACAAACAGTCTTGAGACCGTTTGCCCCATCCATCATTAAAATTTGTGAAATTCAATTAGAGTTTAGATCATTGGATTGATCATCAATTAGCTATTGATTGCATTTCAATTTGATATCTCTAGATTCTTCAATTACTCAACCATACTCAACCCTAGACCTCCAACGGTCTTGGTTGACCTCCAAACGGTCTTGAGACCATTTGGGTGATCTCCAAATAATCTTGAGACCGTTTGGGTTAATCAACCCAAAATTTTAAATCAGCCAATTGAAATTTCAGCACTTAACCCGATTAGGGTTTGATAATTGATCAACCTTCAACTGATGAACCCTTTGGAATCAATCAATTATATTTAATGGGTCATCAACCATCAACACTAGCATATAACCTCCAAATGGTCAACTATGGTCAACCCTTCCAAACGGTTTGGAACCGTTTGGTTTCTAACAGTTTGATGAAACCGTTTAATTTCAAACAATTTTGTTGAAACCGATTGGAATAGAATTTATTTGGGAAAAGTGCCCAAAATTATTCCATCATCATCTACCTTCATACATGTACTTCATATTGCTACTAATTTCATAAAATTATCAATTACAACAAGCAATTGATCAAGAAGAAGAAGGAATCAATATAATTGCAAGATTGATAATTGAATAACAATGTAATGGGTTCAAGTTATATAACCCGTCTCCAATTGAGCTTCAAAGATTCAAGCTCACTTCAAAACTTGTTTATGCAACTCATGTCACTATACCAAGGCTTGTCCTCAAGCTTTGAGTGAAAAGGAATGGTTAGAAAGGAAGATTGATGGAAGAAAAAAAAGAAATCCATCATTTATTTTCGATTTCCACCATGAAATCATGGTTGAAGGTGATCAAGAAGCTTACCTACAGGTTGGAACTCGTCCTACTTATGCTCCTTAGTCCTCTTGAGCTCGTCCAAAGCAAGTAAGAAAGAAAATCCAAAAAAAGATCCTTGGTGGAGTGGAAAAGAGAGTATATATAAAGGAATTCCTAGGAGAGAGAAAGTTGAAAGAAAATCCTTCAACTCTCCAAACTATGCCACACACTCCCCTATTTTCCTTGTGCACGAAGGATCCTTCCCTTGCCTTTAATTCCCCTTCATTATCCTCAATTTAAAAGAAAAGCAAATTAAGCACCTTAATCATATTATACTAATATCCCATTTTTAGTGGACATTACTTTTCATTAACTTAATGTGAGTGGGCTGTCCACTCACTTAAGATATTTTCGTGCCTTTTCAAGGCACAAGCTCTTAAAACCTTTTGCAAAATCATCACTTACCTTTTGGTTGAAGGGCTCTTCAATTAATATATTTATTTTTGCATTAAATTGAAGTAAAGTTCCATTTATGCTTAAATCTTGATTATTTGAATATCAAGATTCTCTCTCCTCCAAAGTGATTCAAATGAGGTGACCCTATAATTTTATTGCCTCCACATGATGTCAAGAATAATTAGGGACCCTCTAGAAGTGACATTTTGCATATTGAACCCTAGGTTTTGGGTAAATTGCACATTACACCAAAACTAGGTTTTAATGCACAAACATTGCTCAACAAGCACTTTCTTGTTATTCAGGCTTGTAGGAGCCATACCACTGCATCATACTCATTCCTATGATGCTTCAACACCTAAGGAACAATTTATCATGTACAATTTTCAAGTTAACCCCTCTAATTTGGGTAATTTGCACTTTAGTCCAAAACTAACAAAACATTCTTTCAACATTATTCAGAAAGGACTAAAATTGAAATATAAGTTACTCTTGAGCCTTAATTACTTTTCAGAAGATAAGAGAAAGCATATAATCAACCTCATTAAGAAAAACATATATGGTTTAACACATAACCCTAGTCAGGGATGTTACACTTTTTCTCACATGTTTCATAGATTCGACTAGGATTCTAGTCTCTCTTAGTCATCACCTATATAAGTAAGGCTTCGAAAATGAACCAAATGGCTATGTAAAATCAAAATTGTTGTCGGTTTTCCCTCCTTTTCCTTGACGCCTTGCGGACCTACTTCATATCCTAGATGAACATCTCAAACTCGCCTGGGCATTCTGATCATCTTTGAGCTTAGCAGGGAGTTGGGAGATCATCTTAAAGAGATCACACAGGTATTCTAGCTCTTGATTCATCTAAAGCAAATGTAATGTCAAGTTCCAATTCCCTCCCCCCTTTTTTTCCACGTTCTAAATTCAGAATCAAATTGGGTCTGTCTCTGCATCTCATCGTCGATTTCCTCTTATTTTGGCCTCATGTTGTTCTACCATTTCAGACTATGATGTTCTTTGGCTAGTCTTTTGCAAGTTGTACCTCTCTTCAATCTTCACATTCCTGGTCCAATGGTAGAACCTCCACCAGGGAGTTCTTGTGAACTAGACAACCCAAGTCTGGGCTTGATGTGATTGGCTGAAGACAAGGGAGCTGTCTCACTGATCAACTACTCAAGCTTTAGACAAAATCAAGGTTTCTAGGTTTGAGATTTTGGATTTGTGATTTATGTTTCCTACAACTCTCCATCATTGTAAAGATGAGAAGAAATCAAGGATGCTAGTTTCCAGTTTTACCCTCATGATTTTAATCGCTCTACCATGCCCTCATGGGCATAATTGATATTTTAGTCACCTTAATTTCCTATTGACCCCATGTTTTGCTAGAGAGGGCATGGTCCATGTGGTGGTTGGTATTGGGCCACCTCAGCATGTGATTAGGCGACCTATGTGATATTATATTAATACATATATTTATTTAATTTTCTGATTGGTCGCAACTTTGAAAATTTATATCTAATTCATTTGGTGCCAACAAAATCCATGAAAATATATTTTAGAAAGGATTTTTCAAGATCTAGATGATGGATCAAGTTTTGAACCCTGATTTGACTACATTTGCCCCTAAATCATTAGAGAATACCAAATCCCTAGGAATTAGGTTGAATATCAACTATTAATGAATTATAATTGTCACAACATGGTAATTAGGGTTCTATCAACCCCAGGAACGTGACTAGGGTTTCTTCAACATAAGAGAAGCAATAGGATCTTCTCTAAGAGAGAGGTAAGTGGTCCATACACCTTGAACATAAGTATTTGATTGATTGTATATATGTATGTACAATATATGCAATGATTGTATTATTTATTGTTTCAATTGTCAAAAGTCAAAAAAATTATAATGAACCGAATTTCATGTTTATTGTCAATGTTATTGTATCATCTTAATACACATTAAGAGTAAAGTCAAAATTAAGATTTAAGAGCAAAGTAAGATTTTTCAAGAGAAAGATAATGTTAAAAGATAGTTTATATGAGATCCTTACCAAGAGGCTCCTCAAAGCACAACTAAGAGGCACTTTGGTGCATAAGAGAAGAGGCACTTCGGTGCAACCCAGGAGGCACTTCAGTGCATAAAGGAAGAGAAAATTCAGTGCAAAATTCGAGGATTCTTATATAGGTCAAGATAAAAGACATAATCTAAAAGTGATTGTCTCGTTTGCAATCTTTAATGCTTAAAGTATATTTTTAGTTTAAATGTTCTCTTTAAGATATAATTTGTTCAATTACACTTATAAATTTGTTTGAGGCATGGCTGGGGGCACGATGGCCGCAGGTAAGGAGGAAACGTCAAGGATAAAACTGTGTGAAGATCAACCTAAGGAATAGCTCAAGGTTTCTCAAGGTTTTGCTTGGTGGGTTCCATCTACCTAGAAGATCCAATCATTTAAGTTAGAGTTTTTTTCCAAGTTCCAAGTCATGTATATATGTTAGATGATATATGCAAGAACTCAACTGTACTATATTGTCTTTGAAACATGTATGAATCAATATTAATATTAATGCATAGTGATTGTTTACTTTATTTATAATGTTTATTATTCTTATGACATCCCTTTGAGCTAAAGTTCCTCATGATATGGAAAACATGGGAGTTTCTTCCACTAATACATGTATGTTTAAGGGGGGTGTTATAGAGATTCTGGCTAGGGTAGAAATAGAATGTCAGGGCCAGTCTACCAATGAGACGATAAGCCAATGAAGGTGCAATGCTTTGTTTGATGATAAAATAGTTTGACCACCTTTTCTCTTTCTTCTATGTATATATATAACCCCTTGTCTTTCTTTCTTGCCTCACTTGTGTGAACCAAACCTCAAATTTCTATTGTAGAATGAGTCACCATCGGTTGATGACAATCGATGAGATTTGTTCTTCCGTTGGTCTTTTAATATGATGTCATATACCTTTGTTCTATTCTCAACTGATGCACATTGTGCCATTTGGGGCTTCTGAGCTTAGATCTAGGTAAGTAGAACCTCAATCTAGTGACCTTTCGATAGTATTTTGGCTTCTTGATCTTCTTGGACATTTTCAAGGTGGTTTTTCTTTAGAATTTTGGCTGTTGATTCTTTTGCCCTCTTCTACCTTCTTCGTCCTTTATTAGTTTCTTCAAGGCCATGAATCAACTATTTTTAGTGTGCATTTGAGGAATGAGCCCATATCCTAGAGAGTTTGCCTTTTGCATTGGAGTTTGTTGTGAAGCTTGGAGCTCCATAGTTGTTCATTGTGATCATACTTGTTTCTACCCTTGTTAGGCTACTTGTATAACCTTTGACTCATTTATTACATACTCATGTTCAGATCTTGCTGTTATACTTCTTACTACTTCTAAAAGGTAGTAACTTTATGCACCTTGAGCCTAGAACAATGAGTGTGCGATTTCCATGTTGGGGTTACATGCCATGATTGCTCTTTTTATATTAAAAGATGATTGATTGTTACTTGTTCGTGTAGTTACAACTTTAAATGAATTTAGAAGTTGAAGGTCTCAACTTTTCATGGTAGAATATGACGTGCTTGCCTATATTATATTAATCCACACACTGATCTTTCTTGATGTATGTCCTAAGTGTGTTCTTTAAGGTATATTGTTACTACTATGCTGCTAGATCACATAAACATGTTTTCATCCCAATCCTATATGAGAACATGTAGGTACAACACTTGATGAGTTTTAGAAAGATATATACTAACCTTGTTCACCCTTAGAAGGCCAGGTTATATGGAAATCCTCATTGTGGACAGAGGCATAGTGTACTTGCCTTACTTTGATAAGTTAGAATCTAATGGGTAATTTTTTTATCTTCTAAAGTCAATATTTCCATATATTTGAATTATATCCAATCCATATAGACTTAAATAATTAATCTAAATATTAAGGAGAAATTATAAGTTGTAGTTCTCCGAGTTTGTAGATCTATTCCCCTGGGTTATTATGGGGAGTATTGAAAATAGTACATCTTGTAGAAACAAGTTGTGTGAATATGCTTAGATCCATATATTAGTGAATATATGGAGACACTTAGGGTCGTTATACCTTGTTGTTTTTCATCTGTGTTTTGGACACTACAAAGGCAGATGGTTTGTGAATATGATTGAGAAATGTGATGGAATATGGAATGGAGGGTTATTACCCTATTATTTCCATCGTGACCTAAGCACCTAGGACGGGCCTGAGTTTTAGTGGACTGCTTTAAACCACATATCCATGATAGAATGGATAGTGGGATCCCTACCTTCTTTTACCTTGCTTTGACCTAAGGTTATGTGGTTAGATCTAGGGAATCTAGATATCCTTATATCTTGTATAGATTGCTTGGATGGCTTCATAGAATCTAGCTAGCACATCGAATGGTATGCCTCAATCAGCCCAGGGCATATAAAATACACCTCAATCAAGAAACATATATTTTTAGGTCTAATAGATGGTAAACATGGATGTGCTCTTGAAATGATAAGGTCATTTACATGTTGTAAATGTATATGTTGTCTAACATCCTTGTAGGTTACCTAGATGCTAGGATGATAGGCTAAGCATGTACCGTTGGTATGTATACCCAGAGAGCCAATCATATGATGATTGTAATGGGGGCATTGGATACCCGATTTGATAATAATATAGGTAATTCCATCTATTATGTTTGTCTCAATCATGAGATGATGACACATACTTAAGTAGATGTCTAAAGAATGATGTGACTCGACGACATATGTCTTCAGGTCCAGGACCTGAACAATGAGATCATATGTATGATAAGAGTGCATACATTCTTGTTATGTCCCTAGTCGGACGTTACTGTGGAAGCGAAATAGACAACAATAATACATAAGACTAGAGTATGTGTTGACTGATGATGGTCTCATTAGTCATGATATGTGATATCAAGTCAAGCACACAGGTACATGTTAGATAACAAAGTATCAGACAGACCCACCATGAGAGTGATACATGGAGACCATGGAATGGTAGTCGGAATCAACTCTCATAGTGATAGTGGTGATTGTGGTTCTTAGACCTGAAATTACTGCACTCATCACATATCATTCGTTTAACTTTGACATCATCCAACGTTACCTTGAATAACGGTTTTCGTAAAGGTGATGCTCAGGTACCCCGTGACACATGGGGATTGAGTGTGAGTGATGTAGATGGAATTTGTCCCTCCTATAGGAGATTGATATCCAGGCCTATTGATAAGCAAGACTATAAAATGTATGGCCATACTCACATTATTCAGATAGTTAGCTCTAGTTCAAGGAACATGGATTAAACATTGAGAGGATGATGACCCCATTCCTTGAGTTCAATATGGATATTAGAGGTAAAGGAACTATACGATCATGGTAATACTAATCACATATTGTACATTGAAGTTGTTCTCCAACTTTCCAAACTACTTGGGTAGCAATGATGTGTTGCTAGATACCACTCATTGCTTGTGATGTCATAAGTTGGTTATGAAAATTCAATGGCAATGTAATTTGGGACCTATAGGGTCACATACATAGGATGCACTTGGAATAGGAGTATATTCATGAATGATGTTTATATTGATTACTAAAGGAGTTTAGGTATTCAATTAAACAACCGAGGTTTAAAATTGACTGACTGGATTCTGAACTAACTGGTTTAAGTGTTGAGCCAATCGGTTGGAGTGCCAGGTCAATAGGAATCAACATTGGCTGATCAATGACTAAACTAGCATGTCCCAACTGATCAGTTCATGGGATGAACCACCCAGTTCAATGGTCAATTTGATTAGATTAAGGATTAGTGTTGATGACATGTTTTGCATTAATCGTGCATTGAATACCAATGTGATTCATAATAGGAAACTGCACAAACTGACTGGTTCACACATGAACTGACCAGTTCAGTGTGTGAACCGACCGGTTCGACATATGAAGTTTCTTGAATATTTTTGAATTCATCCCTTTAAATTCCCACACAGACTAGGAACCCTGAACGTGACATCTCCTATAAATAGAGGGGTACCGGGGGCTTCCTAGACAAAAATAAGCTCTGACAATTATTGTCTGCTCTGGTTGTGGTAACCAATAGAGAGCCCGAGCAAGTTCTACCCATCAAAGGGGTGGTAACCAATAGAGAGCTCGAGCAAGTTCTACCCATAAAAGGGAGGAACAAAGAGGGAGAGACAATTGTGGCAGAGTGAATCAATCCTAGAAAATTGACATTCGAAAGAACAACTCCTTCTCGTTGGCTCTGGTAGTACAACATGGAGTTTCAGATGGTCTGTAGGGACTACACTAGAGGCAGGAGGTTGTTGCCTATTTCTCGGTGGATGTCGTCAACTTCGGTCCGCGGTGTTGCACCAGAGGCCACTGCTGGCGACTGTTTGAGTGCATCCTAAAGAATAAGTTCGTTGCTTCTTAGAGAAGAAGCATGATACTGCATCAAGAGTTGTAATTGGACTTGCTCAAGGACTAGGTATAACTCTAGTTACATGTTGGTATATATGCCCATAGAGCCAATCATATTATAATTGTCATGGAATATTATGTAAATGATTTGATTATTAATAAAAAGCAAGCTTCCAATTTATTTTATTTTATTCAGTTATGAGATAATGATGTAGCATTATAAATTTCCTAGAGAATGATATTACTCAATGACATATGTCTTCAAGTACATGACTTGAACAATGAGATCATACGGATGTTAAGAGTATATACATTCTCATTATGTCCCTCATCGGTTTTTATTATGTAAGGTAGATAGACAACAATAACACATAAGATCAGAGTGTGAGTTGGTTGATGACAACATCTCATTAGTCATGATATGCCGATATCAAACCAAGCACACAGATACATGCTAGAGAATAGTGTATCAGGCAGACCCACCAAGAGACTGATACATGGAAGCCATTTCTATGGTAGTCATAGTCAACTCTCATAGTGTTGGTGGTGATTGTGGTTCTTAGACCTGAAGTCACAACTGTGACACCCCATCCTCAACAAAACACGATTACATGCTAACCAGCGGATTACCAAAAATCACAGGAAATTAAAACTGATATACAACAAGCACCATAAGATGAGACATGTAATATTTGAGCCAACACTTTTCTTTTCATAGCATATATCCAAGGTGTTACAACATAATTTCCCATCATCTCATTACATGAAATAACTGTTCCACATGCTGATTTACGTTAAGATACATAAACTGAAAATTGTACATCGATCATAATACAAGAAACATCGAAAAGCTTCCCCAAGACCTGAGTGTACAGGGACGACACATCGGATTCTGCTACTAGACACTATCTATTCCACCAGGTACGATACCTCTGCATATCATCTCAGCCGCATCATGTTTATCTCGCCAGGCACGTCCACCTAAAAAGGGTTATTAACCAGCGGGGTGAGACACACAGTCCCAGCGCGAAACATAACCCTGTACCAACTTTTTATGATCATAGATAACTGGTATAAGCAGGTTATAGGAGCAGCATACTAAGAAAAGATAACTTTATTAACATTCTTACCAAACTATCCAAGAGGCATATAACATGCATTCTTTATGGAACATGATTGACAAGATAATTTTTATAAGAACTCACCACAAATAACTTGCAAGATATAACTAGAGCAACTATACAAGCAAGGCCTCAACCAATGTTCCGTATTTTGCCTTTAGTAATATATTCTATACAGCTGGATTACGATTTATTATGCCCTGAGGAAGTGAGCCGTCTCACTCAAATCCAACCTTCGGCTGTGAAGCCCAAAACCGGTGCTATACAAGGTCATTGGGAGAGTCGGACTCCATGACCTCTCCTCTTTGTGGTCAGTGCACGATAACCAAAGTAGGACCACAGTCTCTTACTTGAGTAGCCTCAGCTATAGGGTTATCTCATGTAGTCTACCCTTTTTATCATGAGCCATGAGCCTATTCACCATGCTCCTGAGCCATGAACGCATTCATGCTCCTTCATACTGAGCCATGGGCCTGATCACCATGCTCTTATACACATCTTGAGTCCACAACTGTAGTTGTACTCCAATCCTCCTTTTTTTGGCTAGGAGAAACCCCACATATTCAACAATATGTGCTCCAAGTAATCCCACAGGATATACCCGTTTGACCATCACCAACTACTGACGATGATGGATCTATGGCCAGGGAAAACTACATGTAAGGTTCCACTTGTCATTAATTAATACATTTTAAGAAGATTGCAAGATTCAACCTAGTTATGTAACATGTAAACTAAAACACAAGTAAACAACATAGATCTCATTATCAGGTGTTACATTGTCACTCTTATTTTCAAAGCCAACATTACATGTTACCACTTGGCCTCTTGCCAATCATCAAGATCCATCTCAAGAATCAACATTACTGGGACTCAATCCCATCATCACAGAATGCCACTGCCTCTCGAGGCTTACATCATCACCATGGGATAGCAATCCCTTCTCTCAACATCAGAGGATAGCACCTCAACTTGGCACTCAGCCTTTATCAGGTCCACATACCTTCCACATCATACTGGTGATACACATTATCTCATCAACAAGGATTATCATCATTGAGTGATATACAAAACACATATTACTCATAGCTCTTACCTAGCTATGAATTCATTTGATACACCTGCATGGTTAGTATACATATTGAGAGAGATAATTGAATCACCAAACATAGATCTTTGTAATCATCATGCTATTAGGATTGAAGGTACATGATTGGATCAACATCCATGATTATAACTACATGAAGCACAAAGCTGTAACTTGTAAACAGATTACATTATTGTAATCAAACCACGAGCATTCTCTATGCCCTATATCTCATGAACATAATCATTTATCTAATCATCTTACTTAGCACCAACTTTAGGTATCAAACATATCATGATTATCATATCATTAATATTAAAGTTTATAGTATTGGAACAATCATCCATATGCAGCATAATGTCATAGTTGGTGTATTAAACAATACACATTACTATTACCATACCATGGATATACCACCATACCCTACATCTCATATCATTATGATCACCATCCCTAAGGATTCATCTTTAAGGATCATACAACCATGCTCTATTATCAGTATTATCAAAGGTTCAACTATTGTCATCCATAGGTAACCACTATACTAAGGTTCACAACCTATCTTGTCATAAATCATCATGATCAAAAGTGTGAGATCAAGATAACATGCATAGGGTTATCGGGTTAGGAACAACCCTCAATAGAAGTGTCATCTATCCTCACCAATTCTAGGAAGCGACCACAAACCCTCACTAAAGGGGTATTGGGTAGGGTACCAACCCTCACCCAAGATTGTCAGCTACAAGCATGACATGCAATCCATGCACAAAGGAAGGGTATCGTGCAACTAGAGCTATAAGCTGTATTGTGCATCCATGTGCATGGTGGTATCGAGCAACCAAGTACAAGGGTGCGTGTTGTGCAACACATGGGCATCATATATCACCCAAAACCCTATCACCCATTAGGGTTAGGGACACTATAACGGTCAAGGTGTCATATCATCCAACACACGTATTGGCCAAGACTTCCATTCTAGAACCATCCAAGTTATCAACTCATACTCTTACTGGGTAGCCACCCAAAAAGGGAAGCATGTGTAGGGCAAAGCATATCGGTCAAGACATCATATCCCTATATAGGGTATCGACCAAGCACTTGACCCATTGTATCGCCCAAACCTTACCATGTGCACGACGTACTCTTACCAGAACAGGGCTGCTGATATCGGCCAAGATCTCTATAGGTGTGTGCCAGGTAGCAAGGGTGTCGAGTTATGTCCTTAACTAAGGCATATCAGGTAGGGGTGCTAGTACCACTCAAAAGCTTAACTAAGAGTGGGGCTCTCATCCAAAGTATCATGCAAAGCACAACAAGGCCATACCACCTAACTCATCATAACAGGTAACACCTCATATTGGGCAACACTCAACTAACTCAACTATCAAGCACCATATCGGGCGGGGTCTACAAGGTGCCATCCAACCATATCACCCAAGAACACCCCCTATCGGTCATCTAGGGTTAGGGCAACCTTATCATTCAAGACTCCATGTCGGGAAACTAGAGTTAGGATCATCCTATCGGCCAAGCAAGCATATCACCCCAAAATAGGGTTAGACATCTGTATCACCCAAGGCACCACTTTTAGGGCTAATGCCCAAACCCAAGGTTAGCTCATCGGTTTCATCTACTACCAAAGACATCACCACTATATCTCCCAAGATATCAACCAAGGACACAACCCCAAGAACATGTCGTGCAACAAGGGTAGACCATCAACTCACCACTAAAGATCATCACTTCATATCAGCCAAAGGTCCAACTAGGTATAAACCACCCATATTGTCCAAAACCTAAACCCTAGGGTAGGAAAGGATATCGGTCACCACACCATATCGTCCAAAAATATCAAAAGTTGGCTCACCTCTCAACAACCAAGTGAGAGGGGTCTTGCACAACCTTTAGCATTTCGGGCAACAACGGTAGAGCAACACCCTATCAGCCATCCAACTCAACCTAACGTCCAAACACCTAGACCATAGGTTCACTTTTCATTATCCAAGGAGAGAGAGGATTTTTTCCCAATCTTCTAGAGAATGGCTCACCTCTCAAGTCCAAGGGATATTACTCATGTGCCATCGGCCAAAGCAAGACCTAACAGACAAAGCACTTTATCGTGCAACCATTATATCGGGCAAGCACCCTATCGGGTGGTTCATCTTCAACCTCAAATCACCCAATACCATTATGCAAAAGATAAACAAGAATAAGGCAGTAATAAAACGTAGCATTCCCATTAGATAAGATTCCAAGTTCCACACATATGACTATCATGGAGAAAGGTATCGATTTAAGTACACGAACCAATATGTGCACATATGAAGAGTGAACATAATAGAGATGGTTAAGTTTTATGTAACCCACCTTAAGAGGATCTCCATGAAAGGCATAAAGCTTCCTGATACAAGAAGAAAACCCACATTACTCTCCATGGAAACCATCCATCCGAACCTCTAAGCTTGTCTTCGGCTCCATCATCATCACCTCAAGAAATAAAAGAAGAAGAAGAAGATACCATGGTTATGTATAGCTCAAGAAGAAGAAAAGAGGGGGAGATAACCACGACCTTGCCTACTCTCATCAAGGGCCCATCCATGGAAGAGAGGAGAAGAAGAAGATGAAGAAGAAAGCACAAGGAAAAGCTAGCAAAGAAGCATGACTCACCAAGGTCAGGTCTTGAGCAAGGAGTCACTATGGCCAAGGAGCTTGCCCTCCTAAGCTCCATGGTAGTCTTCCTTAAGATCCCAAGCTCTCATGCTCATACCAACAGGAAGGGGAAGGAAGGTGAATGAAAAGGATCACTTGGTGAAGGAGGAAGGGAGTTATATACACCAAGGAAGAGAGAGGTAGCAAGGGAGAGGTGTCATAACCACATAAACTAAGGTGCCACTTGCTCTTGCACTTAACACCACTTGTTTTCACCCTAGCAGCTCATGCATGGCCTGGTGATACACTCTAGAATGTGTATCGTGCATCTGGGAAGCTGCCATGGCCGATACACCCTTTTGGGTGACACACCTTCAAGCCCTAGCCGATACACTAAAGGACAAGGTAGCATATGCGACACATATATGTTATAAAGGTCATATAGAGATGTTACTCCTCAACTACCATCCAAAAAAGGTGCCCCAACTTCCATCCATGTCATAGATGATGCCAAACAGAAAAGAGGTGACTCTAGAGCTAATAAATTGCATACTGACCCTTCCACTTTGGGTATTTTGCAATTCACACCAAAACTAGCACATAGGGCACAAACATCATCCAACTAAGCTCAAACTTGGAACATAGGTCCTCCAAAAGGCGCCCCACCTCATCATTCTCTTTATAATGGTTCTATAGTAGTAAAGGCATGCTTTTCATGTGACATATTGCAATATAACCCCTTACTTTGCGTAAATTGCACTCTGGTCCAAAATAAGCAAACATTGCTCAAACATCATCCAAACGGGACTAAACTGGAAACATGAGCTTGCCACATGATATCAAATCATATTAAGAGATTAGATTAAGGTTATAAGCACCTTTCATAAGCAAATCAAAGAGGATTATCCCAAAACTTGGGTCAGGGTCCTTACAAGTCATAAACCCCTAACAAGGATTTCTTCCCCGAAATCCCAAGCGCAAAGAAGATGGATGTTACTCACACATCACATCATACAACTCCACAAAAGCTCATGGGTGTCATAGATCTATGACCAACATACTTTCTCTTCTTCCAGAGCCATCATAGGGTTTCCTTGTACTGGTCACAGACTCAACCCTTCATCTCATCATCCTTGTCTGATAACACTCTTTATATACTGGAACATCACATGCAACTTATATCACTCAGGTATCAGTTCCTTTTACTGATATATCACCTTCCTCGTTACGTTTCCGTTGCACTACTATGATCTCACATGCTCGACACTTAAGCTTCACATACTTGTATCACTATCTTTCTGCTATATATATTCCAACTGTTCCTTCTCCTTCCACAAAGGATGTCTTAATCCGAGGGAGATCTATCTCAGAAGAGGTTATCACAAGATATGTACTCTACAAAACACATGTATGCACATGAAAGGGCTCATAAGGCACTACTATGTACTGCTTAAGGCTTAACACAAAAAGGAGTTATCGAACATCCAATGAACCAAGCGTTTTGGTTAACAACAACCGCATCATCTCATTTTCAAGCCTGCCATGTCTTCCTGTCGGCTCCCAAAGGTATATCAATCACCAACTCAGATGGTGACATATATGCACTATCTTAACTGATTTGGATAGGATTCACAAATCTCTTTCATCGATTTCTGCCTGAGGCACATCCTACATGGATCTTCCTTTACTCGAGACTTCTCTAGGAGTATTCCAAGGAATCAGGCTTAACTTGATGAACCTTTTTGCCAAGATGACCTATCCTTAGTTCCTTTCCTTGGGTGCATACCTTCCGATGTCATGTTTATGCGGAGCATAAAACCCTAACATGTGATAGCCATACTATAGGAACTTAGCCCGATCGTACCAACGCCAACCTCTCCACCTCAATCAACTTCACACCTTTCCAAGGATATCCATTCCCAAGGTTATCTCGATCCTTGACATGTCACATGGAAAGGTATTCACCCGACTGTCACATCCAGGAAAAGAAAGGATACAAGAAGAGTATACTTCATCCTGCACAACTAGGTCATCCAACATGGTGCTCGACAATAGGCTATCTCTCTCCTGATTAAAAAAATGTAGCATCTTCCAAACACGCTATAAGCATTCAGAGGAGGGTACATCCTAAATCGGGCCATAAAAAATAGATGAGAGGAAAGAAGAAGACAAATTAGAAGGGATTAAGTCCATCTGACCTGCCAGCACACCCTGGTCATCTCACTGTTTCTGTTCAGCTCATGCCTCAAAATCTAACTGTTACATGTTGCCATCTGCTGCATGGTCAAACCATCCGGTCCTCACTTTCTTATCCTTATCAGCGTTCCTCCATGATGCTGATCTGCTGCCTCAAGGGTCACCACATAGATCCCAACTCCAAAACAAGCTTCTAGCTTGTGGGTTCAAGGTCAAGGATGATATATCAGGATGGTTCACCACCATACCTCCACGATCTAGGCATCTTGATTCTCAACCCTTTACCAGAAGGCATGTTCTCATGTTCTCATATGCTTGGTACTTCTCATATACTAGTTTTCCTTACCTTGGTATCCATCTCTTGAGTCAAAACTTGTCACTTCCAGTATCACATTTATAGTCTACCGTTGCCACTGGTTCAAAACATGTCAAGAGGATCCTACCGTCATCATCTATCACAAATATCTCTATCTTGGAAACTAAAGTCTAAGATTAACTGATACTTTTTGAAGTATCCAACCAAAGATCACTCCAAAAGCATACATATCAAGTGACACAAGGTCCACTTGATAGCCATTCCCTCGTAAGGAAGGAACACAAAGGAACAAACTCCTCCCATCACCTCATCAACACCTAGGGTTTCATATCAAAGGGGAGGATATTATCACTTTCTTTGATCCTTACATGAGTTTTCAATCATTTATGCATCATTAAACCTTGTTCCCTATGGTTTTATCATGTTTCTTCTTAGTCTCCTTCCACTCAGCACAGGAAGCATCAAGACCATTACGCGCTATTATTCTTTTTCTTTTGTCATCATTTCATCATAATCATTGATTATATCAGATTTTTGTTTTCTTTTTGTGGAAAAGATCGTTACTCTTCACATATTCTCTATTGAACGGGGATCATCTCCCTTGTTCTCTTTTTCTTATCACGAATTTGCACTTTATACTTTCTCATTTCTGCCTACGTTTATTGGTTGGTCTGAGATTATCTCAGGTTCCATATTATTTACTCATCACTTGTTCTTCTCTTTCCTCTAACTTTATCTTTGCTTTCAGGTATTTTCTTCATTTTGTGTGAGTTTTACGCTTTTACTTACCTTGTGATCATAGGTTAATATGTCTTTTGTCACATATATCTCTTGAGATTACAATTTTAAGAACTTATCTCATCATATTATTATATAGATTTAAGTTTCATAGAACCATTACTTCCTCTTTTGATTATCAAGCATCCATGTATTAAGAGGTTATGGTGCATTCATTTACTCCCTTTATAATAAGATGAAGGTATTAGCATCATATTCCTGATTTGCTATGCTCTTTAGATTGCTCCAAAATGACTACTTGATAAGAGTAATCAAGGAGGAAGCAATCTAAGGCTCCACACTTACCTATGTCTTCAATATTTGAATACCTGGCCAGGGCATCCAATTACTGAGATTAGGTAGTATGCACCATATTTTATGTCACGGTCCAACCTTAGACACCATCCTAATCCTAGTCCTAGTGTCCCTATAGACTCGGCGAACCTAGGGATCTGATACCAAACACTTGTGACACCCCATCCTCAACAAAACACGATTACATGCTAACCAACAGATTACTGAAAATCACAGGAAATTAAAACCGATATACAACAAGCACCATAAGATGAGTCATGTATTATTTGAGCCAACACTTTTCTTTTCATAACATATATCCAAGGTGCTACAACATAATTTCCCATCATCTCTTTACATGAAATAACTATTCCACATGCTGATTTATGTCAAGATACATAAACCAAAAACCATACATTGATCGTAATATAAGAAACATCGAAAAGCTTCCCCAAGACCTGAGTGTATAGGGACGACACATATGACTCTACTACTAGACACTATATATTCCACTAGGTACGATACCTATGCATATCATCTCAGCTGCATTATCTTTATCTCACCAGGCACGCCCACCTAAAAAGGATTATTAACCAGTGGGATGAGACACACAGTCCCAGCGAGAAACATAACCCTCTACCAACTTTATTATGATCACAGATAACTGGTATAAGCAGATTATAGGAGCAACATAGTAAACAAAGCTAACTTTATTAACATTCTTACCAAGCTATCCAGGAGGCATATAACATGCAGATAAATTTTATAAGAACTCATTACAAATAACTTGCAAGATATAACTAGAGAAACTATACAAGCAAGGCCTCAACCAATGTTCCATGTTTTGCCTTTAGCAATATATTCTATACGGTTGGATTACGATTTATTATGCCCTGAGGAAGTGAGCCGTCCCGCTCAAATCCAACCTCTGACTGCGAAGCCCAAAACCGGTGCCATACAAGGTCATTGGGAGAGCCAGACTCCATGACCTCACCTCTTCGTGGTCAGTGCACGATAACCAAAGCAGGACCGCAGTCTCTTACTTGAGTAGCCTCAACCACATGGTTAGCTTACACATTCTACCCTTTTTATCATGAGCCACAAGCCTATTCACCACACTCCTGAGCCATGAATGCATTCATGATCCTTCATACTAATCCATGGGCCTGATCACCATGCTCTTATACACATCTTGAGTCCACAACTACAGTTGCACTCTAATCCTCCTATTTTCGGCTAGGAGAAACCCCGCATATTCAATAATATGTGCTCCAGGTAATCCCGCAGGATAAACCTATTTCACCATCACCAACTACTGACGATGATGGATCTATGGCCAGGGAAAACTACATGTAAGGTTCGACTTGTCATTAATTAATACATTTTAAGCAGATTGCAAGATTCAACCAAGTTATGTAACACGTAAACTAAAACACAAGTAAACAACATAGATCTCATTATCAGGTGTTACATTGTCACTCTTATTTTCAAAGCCAACATTACATGTTACCACTTGGCCTCTTTCCAATCATCAAGATCCATCTCAAGGATCAACATTACTGGGACTCAATCCCATCATCACAAAATGCCACTGCCTCTCAAGGCTTACATCATCAACATGGGATAGCAATTCCTTCTCTCAACATCAGAGGATAACACCTCAACTTGTCACTCAGCCTTTATCAGGTCCACATACCTTCCACATCATACTGGTGATACATGTTATCTCATCAACAAGGATTATCATCATTGAGTGTTATACAAAATACATATTCCTCATAGCTCTTACATGGCTATGAATTCATTTGATACACCTGCATGGTTAGTATACATATTAAGAGAGATAACTGAATCACCAAACATAGATCTTTATGATCATCATGATATTAGGATTGAAGGTACATGATTGGATCAACATCCATGATTATAACTACATGAAGCACAAAGCTATATCTTGTAAACAAATTACATTATTGTAATCAAACCACGAGCATTCTCTATTCCTTATATCTCATTAACATAATCATGTATCTAATCATATTACTTAGCACCAACTTTAGGTATCAAACATATCATGATTATCATATCATTAAGATTAAAGTTTATAGTATTGGAACAATCATCCATATGCAGAATAATGACATAGTTGGTGTATTAAACAATACACGTTACTATTACCATACCATGGATATCCCACCATACCCTACATCTCATATCATTATGCTCACCATCCCTAAGGATTCAACTTTAAGGATCATACAACCATGCTCTATTATCAATATTATCAAAGGTTCACAACCTATCTTGCTATTGTCATCCATATGTAACCACTATACTAAGGTTCACAACCTATCTTGTCATAACTCATCATGATCAAAAATGTGAGCTCATAATAACATGCATAGGGTTATCGGGTTAGGAACAACCCTCACTAGAAGTGTCGTCTATCCCCACCAATGCTAGGCAGCGACCACAAACCCTCACTAAAGGGGTATCGGGTAGGGTACCAACCCTCACCTAAGATTGTCCAATATATTTGGATGAGTGACACATGAAGTGTGTCATGTCAGTTGTTACATTTAGATGTAATGCACTTTGATAAGTGTAGGCTAACATGCCTTATGAAAAGGTTAATCCAAATCAATAGACTATGATGCAATCATATTCTAGTAAAGATGAGAGAGAAACTCATACTTTGTGTTGATAATCCATTTAATGTTGGATGATGAGAATAAATAAGTATGATTGAATACTTATGTTATCAATGTTGGCTCCTAGCTGTGTGGAGCAATGAGTTAAGGTTTGATCATTAATAACACGATCTTAAGAACCTAAATGGTTATTTTTGGAAAACCCTAATGAAGGGTGATAATATGTAAGGGGAATCCTAACCCTAAAAAGGGAATAGAGGTATTACTTTGTGTTGCATGGTGTTGGTATGAAAGCATTATAACTGTTATCATGAGAACTAATCATGCAGGTATGTTGAGACGATAAGCATTGCCAGGTATGAGCTATGATGCTCTTATATTGAAAATGTTTTATAAGCCTTATAAGCCTTTACATGTTTTGTTGCTTAGTGAGAGGTAATCTGAAATTAATGAGCCCTGTGTGCCATATGATGTTTTAATTATTGAAATTGATTATGGGCTTCATAAGTCATAATTGCCTTGTTGTCTTCTAAGAGGTAACAAGAGATGAATTAAGCTTTGTGTGTTATGTGGTATGCTTATGTAGTAAGAATCATGCTTACCTTGGTTAAATGACTTGAAGGTATTAAGTTACTGGTTATGTGGTAACAAGTATTCTATGATGAATTAAGGGTTTGAATACCCATATTTTATAATCATGATGATGAACTTGTTAAGAAATGGAAATGTGTTTGATGAGATGAGGGATTAAAATCCCAATACTTTGTTAGAAGAGTATGGCTATAGGCCATGACTCCACAAAACAATCCTAGGCATTAGCTGTGTGTTCTAAGCCTAAAGAGAGTATATGTTGTGGTTGTAACTCTATAATGAAGATGTCAATTTACTCTGGGAAGTTAATTGCAGCCTGACACATGATGTGTAAAATATAATCAGCTGTGTAGTGTATTTGCATAAAGTTGAAATGCGAGAAACATTAGTTGATATTATACTGCTTAGTGTAGCGGATAAATGTTATACATGTTCTTCACATTCCTTATGGGATAAGTGATATGATGCTCTATCAGGGTATAGATGAAATGTTTTAGATAAGAATAATGTTCTAATCTGTTAAACAATAAATTAACTGTTGTTAAGAAATTATGATTCCTCTGTTCAGACTTATCTTATTAATCTGCAATAATAATGTTTCTGGCGGAGAGTTATATCTCTCGCTGGGGCAATTTTACAATTGTCTCACCCCCATGGGAACCACATTTTTAGGTGGACGCAGACGAAGAGGCAGGAATCCTTCAGTAGGTGAAGGACAACAACAGCAGCAGCAAGGACAATAGTGAATTCTCAGGTGGAGACACTAGCTGATATGCCTTGTACAGATGTACATAGAGTCCTATGTGTCATCTCTGTACTCTTAGGTCCTCAGAGTAGTAGTTAGTTCTTTCGAGATTTTGGCTCAGTGCCTCGAGATTTATACTGCCCGTGTTTAGTTTAACAGTGCAGTTGATGCTTTTAATTCTTAGGAAAAGATGATACATGACATGTACTTGTGAGACAGTATGTAATTAAGTTACTCCGGTTCTTTAAGAAATAATTTTCCTATGTGTGGACTACTTTGTGAAATGGTTCTAATTTTTAGTGATTTTCGGTAATCCGCTGCTTACTGATCGCTTCCGCTAAGTTAATGACATTTTATTCGAACGATGTGTGACACCAAGTGTGGTCCTAGGAGGAATCAAGTGCCACTTGTGCACTTTCTATCAATCAAACATCATGCGTAATCAACATCACTACAAGTAGTAAGAGTAAAGTTTCTTGACTTGGGATACCATAGTCCAAAATTTTGGGTTTTTGTTAAGTACCTTAAAATCTTCTTAATAGCTATAAGATGTGATTTCTTGGGATTTGATTGAAAGTGAGTGCACAAGACAACATTAAACATTATGTCAGGTCTAGAGGTAGTTAAATATAGTAAACTTCCAATCATACCTCTATAGAGCTTATCATCTGCTTTCTCACCTTCTTCATCTTTATCAAGTTTGGCAGTGTTTGACATGGTGTGTTCATCGTCTTGGTCTTTTCTATCCCAAAGCGCTTAAGCAGCTCACATGTGTACTTGACTTGGGTGATGAAGTTTCCATCTTTAATTTGCTTGATTTGAAAGCTAAGGAAGAATGTAAGCTCACCCATCATGACTCTGCATAAGATCACTAAACTCTTTGCAAAGATCAAGATTAGTTTTGCCAAAAATGATATCATCAACATAAATTTGAATGATAAGAAAATTGTTAGAAGAATGTTTTTGAAACAAGGCAGAATCTACTTTGCCCATGATATAGACATGATCTAACAAAAAGTTATTTAGCTTCTCATACCAAGCTCAAGGTGCTTGTTTGAGACCATAGAGATCTTTTTGCAATAGATAGACATGGTTTGGCAAACTATCATGTTCAAAGCCTGGAGGTTGTGCAACATACACTTCCTCCTAAATTGTACCATTCTAAAAGTAACTTTTAACATCCATTTGATATAGAAGGAAATTCTTATAACTAGCAAAAGCACGCAACATACGAATGGATTCAAGTCTAGCTACAGGTGCATATGTTTCATCAAAATGTTTACCTTCCTTCTGATAGTAGCCTTGAGCCACTAACCTTGCTTTGTTTCTAACCACCTTTCTGCTTTCATCTAGCTTGTTGCAGTAGACCATATTGGTGCTAATGATCTTTCTATCACATGATCTTGGCACTAGAGTCCACACTTTGTTCATCTCAAATTGCTCCAGTTCTTCCTGCATGGCTAGGATCCACTCATCATCCCCAAGAGATTCATTGACATTCTTTCGCTCGAGTTATGAGATGAAGGCATTGTTTGCTTGTTCCTTGTTGTGGGCAGCCCACATCTTCACTCTTTCATAGGGGTCACCTTTGATTAGCTCTTTAGGATGTTTCTTTGCAGAGTAGGGAGTTGGATCCTTCTTTTCTTCATCTATCTCTTCTTCTTGAGCGGCCATCTCTTTTCCTTTTTGGGTGATGTTGAGTTCTTTCAGAATGGGAATTACTTCATCTGCAACATCATCATTAAAAACATCTTTGAAAATAGAGGGGTTAGTCTTAATAAATTTGACATTAATAGATTCTTCTACTTTAGATAGATCAACAATATACACTCTATAAGCCTTGCTAGTAGTGCTATAGCCAAGAAAGAAAGCCTTGTACGATTTCAGATCAAACTTGTGAAGAGAACCTTCCGTGTTCAAAACAAACCAAGGACACCCGAAAATAGGAAAATACTTGATAGAATCCCTCCTACCACACCATAGCTTATAGGGGGTTTTCTTCAAAGAGGGGTGTGTGAAAATCCAATTTTACACAAAACATGAGGTATTAATGGATTCGACCCAAAACTTCTTTGGAGTATCATACTCTAAAAGCATGGACTTAACCATTTCCTATAGTGACATGTTCTTCCTCTCTACAACCCCATTCTGTTGAGGTGCTCGAGGTAAAGAAAAGTTATGTACGTAACCTGACTCTTTACAAAAACGTTCAAAAAAGATCATTTTCAAATTCTCCTCCATGATCACTACGGATGGAAATAATCTTGTAAGAAGCTTCATTTTTAACTCATTTGTAGAAGCTAGAGAAAACATCAAGATTATTTCTCTTAGAAATGAGAAAGAAGGTCCAAGTATATCGAGAGAAATCATCGATAATAACAAGACAATACTTGGAAGCACGAAGCAATTGAGTCCTCATAGGTCCAAATAGATCAATATGGAGAAGTTCAAGAGATCTCTTGGTGCTAAGGTCTCCTTTGGATTTGAGGGAGGACTTGCTTTGCTTTCCTTGGGTACAAGGTTGGAATTCCTCAACCTTTTCAAAATTGAATTAGGGAAGTCCCTTGACCAAGTCCTTTTTGCGCAACTTCTTCAACTGATGCATATTTACATGACCTAGCTGACGATGCCAAAGAGAAATATTATTTGAATTGACTGCAAAGCATCTACCAACAATAGGATTAATAGAGCCAAACACAATTACATAAACATTACCATTCCTAGTTGCCTTATATATGACATTGTAAGTGAGGGAATCTAGGAGCAAGCATTCAAAAGAAGTAAATAGCACAAGGTAACCATTATCACATAATGGACTAACACTTATTAAATTGTAATGTAGGACATCCACAAAGAGAACATATTTGATACACAAGGATTCACCTGCATCACCCTCACCTTTTATCTTACATTTCTTGTTGTCCCCAAAAGTGACCGAACCTCCTTTCTTCTTTGTGAAATTGTTGAAATGGCTTATATCACCTGTCATGTGCTTTGTGCAGCCACTATCAACAATCCATTTTCCTTTTTCCTGCAAGAAAGGAGAGTATCAACTCCCAACTCAAATTTTGGGATCCAATGTTATCTTGGGGACCCACTTCATCTTTGGGTTGGTCCCCTTGGGCTTGTAAGGACAACAAGTAGAATAATGATAATCACTTCGGCAACGAGATAAAATCATAGCATTCTTAGATCTAGAAGACTCTCCAATGAAAAGAGGAGTTTCCTTACTCTTTTTCTTACCTTTGGCCTTACTCTTGCCCTTAGGATCTCCCCCTACAAATCCTAAACCACTAGTACCACTTTGTTTGGTAGAATGGTCGAGGATTTCATTTAGGGAGTTTTTCCCTTTGAGGGATTTCTACAGAGAGGCTCTAAGACTATGAATGTCATAAGTAAGAGATATAATAGTAGAAGACAAGCTAGCAAGATCATCTCTAGTATGAACAAGGTCAGCCTATAAACAGAGGGATTTAGTCAAGTAAGAATCCTTTTCAAGAGTAATAGAAGCAACATCGTTACTAGGCAAAATAGGTCTAGAAGATAAATCATTAACTTGACCAAGTAACATAGCTTTTTCATATTTAAGAAATTGAATTTGTAAGGAGTGGGATCCCAGTGGGGAACCACTACTTACTAAAAATTTGAAGAATAGAACCTCCAGTCCAAACAAACCCAAAAGATATGTTGGAGAGTCAAATATTATTAATGGTATTCAAAACAACCAAAGTATAGCAGTGGAATGAAAATAAAGACTATATTCAATTCTTCACCAAAAGATAACAAAAGTACATCATAATCTCCCACATAGGATTTACATGTAAGATACAACATATGGATCTACGTAGAGAAAAATCTAAACCATAACAACTTTGTCTCCAAGCTTTAACTCCTTAAGTTAGGTCCACATCTTTATGCCATGTCCTCCATGCCCTTCACCTAGGGTAGGAAGCATACCCCAACAAGAAGAGAAACAATAGAAGACATCAACAAAGGCCGATATGTGCATACTAAATAGGAAATTGAGATATATATGGAGTAAATGACAACAAATATAAAGGCTTCCCATGAAAAAGAAAAGTACTACCCAATCAGGCATAAAAGAAATTATCAACAAATAAAGAAATACTTGCCATAATCAAACAAATAAAATCGTGCTATACTAGCACATATAAAGGATTAGGGCACACAATCCATCATCGATTATCATTATCATGCATGCATGTGAGATAAACATAGCCCTAGAACAATATAAAGACAATGGCGGCCAAGCCTCATGAACTTGAAAACTGATAGAGAATGGCACATAACCAAACTCCCAAATATATAAATGTGGGACAAACCATATAAATTTGAAACCCGGGTATGGGGCACATAACCTCCATCCCAAAAATATAATAAGGGCACATAACTGAAAACCAATGAAATTAGACTACTCTAGTTCTATGGAATCACATAGCATGTTTAATGTAGAGGCAAGTAGAAAGTATAGTCAGATTATACAAAGTTGTCACCATCAACGTGAACAACATAAACATCCACCTCATAAGTGGGCCAAAAGACATCTTATGTCATTATATAGAGATCCACATGAGCAGAGTATGAGAAAAGACCAAAAGAATATCCAAAGATCAATAACAAATAAAAGGTACTTCACATGAAGCATATTTTCCAAAAGAACAAGATATGGTGTAGGTTAATGTCCATAGGACCAAGGGAATGATAAAGTAGGTGAATTGCTCAAAAGAAATAATAGGAGATGCAAATATACATAAAGAGAGTAGAATTAGAAATTGATCAATATAGAAATAATGTGAGATGCAATCATACCTTACTTAAGAATCTAAACACTCCAAAGTCAGTCCTAGATCCATGCCTAGGTCTCCAAAGCACATATTAGGCATATATGTAGAATTAGGGTTAGGTATTCATTAATATTTGAAAACCCTAAAAAATGCCTTTTTAATATTAGTGAATCAGGTTATCAAAACCAAGCCATATTTTAGATAATCATTTTCTGAGTTAAAAACATATTTTATTACATTTTTCTAACTTTTAAATATTTAGTTATGAATTTGTAAGTTATTACTTATTTAGATTAATCCATTAAAATTCATATATCAGTTAGTTTGGATTTAGGTGAGAAAACTAATACCATTAGACAGATAATGTTTTTCTGAATCTAATGACTATCTATTTGTAATTTTTGGATAAATACATAATTAGTTATGTATTTAAGAGATCTCGACCAACCGAAAAACTCAATAAATCCACTTGGATAAAACAAAATCCGATGAGTGATGGCCCAATCACCTCCCATCGACTAGCCTGGTCAGGAACCAATGGGGGGCATTAGAAGGGAAATGAAATAAGACTAAAATGATGATTTTACCCCTAGAAGAAAAATAAGGAAGTGGGGAAAAGGGAGGGTCCAAATGAGAAAAACACATATGACCATCTTCATTCTCAGCATCCAACCCGGTGATGAAATCAGACACAGACTCCATGCTTCAATCTGGAGAGCAAAGTACCTCAATACTGAGCATTACCTCCCCAGACACTACCCAACAACTTCACTTCATTGTCTACATCTCGACAAGCCACTACACATGCTATGAGTTGGCCGGAAGCCCATAGAAGAGCTTTGCCATGGTGCTGGGTGAAGCTGCTCATGGAAGGGCCACAACGAACAACCAGGAAAACATAAACTGAGACCAAAACCAATAGAGAAAGCTTGAGAACTGATCGTGACACCAAAACAAAGGTAAAGGTGAAGATCTCAGATAGTAATAAACTAAAAACACGAAAACCCCTCATTGACATCTGCGTAGGCCATAGGTGGTGGAAAAGAGGGGAAATATCCCTACCGAGATTGCAGAGAAATTGAATAGGTACATGGCATCTTGGATAAAAGTAGGATGTGTGTCGATAATGAACATGGCATGCGATGCTCAGAAGTGTCGAGATGGTCAGGTCCCTGCCGGCTGCAGAAGGCGGGGTTTAAGGTAATCGGCTCAGGGATGAAGGATCCCAAAATAGCACTAGAGAACTTTTACTGGTGATGCGCTGAAAAGTTGTGACCTGTTTTGTAAGGGTTCAACAATGAAGGCATGTAGGGAGAGGGGAAAGAAGAGGGGAGTAGGGGAAGAATAGAGGAAGGAGGGCGGCGAGATGTGAAATAGTGAGGAGGCTGCAATGACCCAGGTTTTATAGGGTCATCAGATTTGGGGGAAAACAAGGAAGGTGGAGGCGAAGAAAGTAGAGGAAAAGGTTGAGAGGAGAGGGAGAAATCAGAGAAGGAAAATGTGAGGAAACTAGTTTCCCAGTGCACATGGAGAACCAAGAGACAGAGGTAGCAGAGAATCCAGGTGCTGTTGGATCAGAAATCCAATGGATGGGATTGAACCTGAGATTTGCAAACCAAAGGAAATGAACTGGAATAAACTGTGTGACATGTAAATCAACTCCTAATTATTTTCAAATAAAGTGTTGCATTAATTATTCATCTTTTCTCTCTCTTCAATTGAAGGTGCAAACAAATTCAAAATTAAGTGAATTTTGTATAAAGGCTAATTAAGACATGTAGATTTTGATTATGCAAAAGGATTTTCCTTTTAGGAACTTTTAATGTGTTAAATAAATCAAGTCTTATTTTCTCTTTCCTCCATTATGGTTACAAGAGTATCCAAATTTGATGAAACTTCATCCACAAGTCATATTTAATGTGTTGGATATGAATTTGCCATTAATTTTTCATGTTGGATAGGGTTGTATATTTATTTAATTTAAAATACATTAAGGTATATCACACTTGAGGTGCTGGATGTGATATCTATCATATTTTGATGTATCACTTCCATTATCACCATTACCTTACTTGAGTTCATCCACTTAGCTTGTATTAGGGTATTTCCCATCCTAATACTTTATACACCAATTCTTCACATTTATCATGTAATGTATTGGTCACAAGACACTATATTTAGAAAATACAACCATTGCTAATGATATGGACTCATCATTGAGTTAGGAACTATTGATATAAGGATATCCACTATCAACCTCTTTAGATGTTACACTTGTCAATATATTAATCACTATTCCATTATTAGGAATAGGATTTTCCATGTTTATAAATTAAGGTTCACATAGCATCTCCAATAAATATGGGTTTCACATATCATTACTCTACTTTAGAGTTTCACATAACATCCTCATATATCAGGGTTTCACATAACATTACCCTACATTAGGGTTTCATATAGCATTACCTGAAATTAGGTTTTCACTTGACATCACCCTTAATTGGGGTTTCTCATGTCACACCCTTGATTAGAGTTTCATCAACCTTCTCAATTAAGATTTCATGATCTATTTACAAAGGATCATACCCTGATTACTTATGATGTTCATGTTGAAAGTGTTGAGGTTTAACCATTACATGATTGTCACTCATGTAGGAATTCCTCTCCTCTCATCCTCTCTAGGATGTCAATTACTTCAATCTTAATTAGATTAGGTCCAAACAACTTGAATGAAGGGTTTTCACAACATATCAAATCATTGCTTTCATAAGCATCAATAGTTAACCACTCAACAAGGTACTAATTACCCTAGTACCTCAAAGGTACAACCATTGTAATCACCTTTGATTTACATCATTAATAATCAATTAGTTAACTAACCTTTAGTCACCTTAGGTGTTCAAATGGTTTGACCAATTGAACCTCAAATATTCTTAGTCACTTAGACCCCAAACTGTCTTAGTCACTCAGACATTGAATGGTTTGAAATCGTTTAAGCAAAACCATAATGAAACCGTATGGACATTTCTTACTTGAAACCACTTGGGTCTCCAAACGGTTTGAGACCGTTTGGACCCAAACGGTCTTGACACCATTTGGACTCAAACCGTCTTAAGACCGTTTGGTCCAAACCCTCTCAAAACTGAATGGACCAACAAGGTCTTTCAACACTTATCAATTGAGGGTTTCAATCATTAAACCCTCTATCAATTAAACTACTGATTTGTTCTTTAGTTGAATCATTGAATCACCCTTCAATTGGACCTTCAATTAGGGTTTTGAATCCAATTGAACTAAGGTTTATAATCAAGAAACCATCAATTAGGGTATTGAAATTGAAGAACCATCAATGATTGACATTGTGGAACTAATTCAATTAAAATCGTTGGATCATCATCAAACCATGACATGACCTGACCTCAAACGGTCGTGAGGTCATTTGGATGATCTACAAATGGTCTTGAGACCGTTTGACGCATCCCATCATTATAAAATTCACGTAGGGTTTGCATCATTGAATCGATCATCAATTGAGCTAGTGATTATACTTCATTTTGATATCACTGGATCTTCAACCATCCAATCAAACACCACCATAGACCTCTAAACGGTCATGGTTGACCTCCAAATGGTCTTGAGACCGTTTGGGATAATCAACCCAAAAATTGATTCAATTACTTAAGGGTTCCACACTCAACCCGATTAGGGTTTGCATTTAAGGAATCATTCACAATTGAAACCTTCAAGATCTAACCAATTGAAACCATTGGATCAATATCCAAGTACAACAACATATTTCCTCAAATAGTCAACCATTTCAAATGGTCAACCACTCCAAACGGTTTGGAACCCAAACCTCAAAACGGTTTGGTGAAACCGTTTGGACCAAATGTTGAAACCGTTTACAATAGATATTTGTGGAGGTGTGTGCTTATGATGATGTCATCACCATCAAGCTATAAACCCATGAAGCTTACTGTGATTTTCATGGTGATTGCATCAATCAACCAAATTCAGAAACAAAGAAAGAATCAACAATTAATGAGGATATGGAATCAATAACAAAGTTCAAGGGTTCAAGTTATATAACCCGCCTTAAATTGAGCTTCAAAGCTTGGAGATTCACGTCAAAAATGGTGGAAGCAGCTTTTTCAACCCTCCCAAGGCTCGTCCTCAAGCTTTGGAGTGAAAATATTGGATAGGATCGAAGATGGAATGAAATAGAGAAGAAATCATGCATTGTTTTGTGATTTCCACCATGAATTCAAGGTGAAAGAAGGTCAAGAAGCTTACCAACATGTTGGGGGTCGTCCTACTGTTGCTCCAATCTCCCTTGGTCGTTTTTGCAAGCAATAAGTGAAAATGTCTTCGAAATTATCCCTTCACCTCAAAGATAAAGGAGCTTATATATGAATTTTATTGAAAATTCATTTAAGAGAGAGAAAGTAGGAATTATCTCCTCAACTTTCTTGCCATATGCCCAATTCTTTTCCTTAGGGACGAGGCTATCCTCTTTTCCTCTTATTCCTTTCAATTATCCATGATTTAAAGGAAAACAAACTAAGCACCTTAAATCATATTATAATAATATCCACAAGTGAGTGGATATTTCTTTTTCTTTTCTTAATGTGAGTGGGTTCTCCACTCACATAGATATTTCCTTTGCCTTTTCAAGGCACAAGGACGTCCACACATAACCAAACTCAACCATTATAGTTTTGGTTGAAGGGCAATCCAATTAATGTAATTATTTTTGCATTAAATTGAACTAGGGTTTCAATTATGCTTAAATCTTGATTATTTTAATATCAAGATTCTCTCTCCTTCAAAATGATTCAAATGAGGCGCCCCTCTCAAATTATTTTCTCTACCTGATGATAAGAATCATGAGGAACCCTCTTGAAGTGGTATTTTGCATATTGGACCCTAGATTTTGGGTAAATTGCACATTACACCAAAACTAGGTTTTCATGCACAAACATTGCTCAACATGATCTTTCTTGTTATTCTGGCATATAGAAGCAATACTATTGCATCATACTCATTCCCATGATGATTCAACACACGAGGAACATTGTATCATGTATAATTTGCAAGTTAACCCCTCAACTAGGGTAATTTGCACTTTAGTCCAAAACTATCAAAACATTGTTTCAAGCATTACTCAAAAGAGACTAAAATTGAAATATAAGTTCCTCTTGAGCCTTAATTACTTTTAAAGAGATAAGAGAGAGCATATAATCAACTTCATTAAGAAAAACATCTAGGTTTAAACATAACCCAGGTCAGGGATGTTACAAATTGTAAACCCCTAACAAGGATTTCGTCCCCGAAATCCCAGATAACAAAAGATAGTTGTTACTCATGTCATCAAGTCTCTAATTATCATCTCAATATCATGGAGATACTATATATCTTTAATCCACACAAAGTTCTTCCACACAGGATTATTCTAAGAAAATATTTTCAACTTTATAAACGTTTCCACCATAATTACACTTGTTCCTCCCATTAGTTCATCCTTATCAATATTTATGTTTATGTAGAGCATAAACCCCTAACGTATGATGTTCATATTTTTTTTTGTAACTAGATTGATTTCATAGTTGACCAATATAGGTAACCAACATAAATACCTTAATTTGGTATTCATCATATGTATTGAGAACACATCTCATCCTTATCATATTCGATTCCCTGTTGTTACCACCAAGGGTACACATGTACAAAGTATTTCTTTTACTTTAGGACATTGCTTGTTCCATATATCATTATCTTGGAACCAAAGTCCAAAGCAAACTGATACTTTTCTAAGTAACCATCAACAGATTATTTCTAATCCAAGTACATCAACTGTCATAATACTTACTTTGATTGTCATATAAATGAATGGAGAAACATAAAGTATCATACTCCTATCATTACCTAAGGTTATTCATTAAAGGGGAAACATATATATATTTAACAGAGGTAATCCAATCCGCAATCCTTTATTTGTTTGGGAAGGTTCACTTAGCACTTCCTATGTAGTTAGGAGAGTTCACTTCAGCAATCCTTATGTTATTAGGAAAGTTCACTTAGCACTTTTATGTAATTAGGAAAGTTCACTTAGCACTTCCTTATGTGATTAGGAAAGTTCACTTAGCACTTCCTTATGTAATTAGGAAAGTTCACTTAGCACTTCCTTATGTATTTGGGAAAGTTCACTGAGCACTTCCCTATGTAATGGGGAAAGTTCACTTAGCACTTCCTTATGTAATTGGGAAAGTTCACTTAGCACTTCCCTATGTAATTGGGAAAGTTCACTTAGAACTTCCTTATGTAATTGGGAATGTTCACCGAGCACTTCCTTATGTAATTGGGAAAGTTCACTTAGCACTTCCTTATGTAATTGGGAAGGTTCACTTAGCACTTCCCTATGTAATTTCATTATACTCACTAGATTGTTTCAGAATGACTACTTGATAAGATTAATCAGAAATATGACAATCTAAGAGTTTCATACTTGCCCTATCTCAACTAATCATATACCTGGCCAGGGTATACAAGTATTGAGGTTAGGTAGTATGCACTTTATTTACTATCATATTCCTCACTTTTCATATCATTATACACACATGATTTTTCATTCTTGGATTTTCTTCAGGCATCACTTCTATATCTCATCTTTTGACACACATATAAGGGGGATTATAAAACATTTTAAGGAACACTAAGTAAGATGTAAGTTCTCATATCCCCTGTGTCCTTATAGGAATAGTCAGAGGGAGTTCAAAAACAACTACTTTCTTATTTTTAACACATAGAATCATGAAATGAAATATAAGAATGAATCTATTTCATCTAACCTGTCACAACCCGAGGGTTGACTATTGCATCAGATTGATTCATTGCATAGATCCTCACAGTTACTGGTTGTTGACCATGTGCTTGATTATTATATGTTGATGAACCAGCTCGGGACGCTTGTCCACGTCCTCTATTGTTACTAGAAACCTGTCTCCTTTGTGAGACTTGCTGACTCTGCCCCTGGGGTTGAGTCACCATTACATTCCCATCTGGACAATCCTTTGTTGGATGTCCCAGTTGTCTACATTAGTAACAGATACTAGTTGCAAAAAAGGGTTTGTGAGATCCAATCACCAATGTTGATGCTATGCTAGGGGCTCTACTAGTAGCAAAACTATGGTCCCTACCCCTACTTGGTGCCCAATGCATCTGGGTATTGAATCTCGATGGTGTTGCTAATGCAGATAATCTTGGCTTCTTAAAACTTTCAGATCTTTGTCCTTGACACTAAGTATACACCTTCTTACCACTGGCCAGTTGTTTCTCGATTTCAGACCTTTCTGTCCTTCTTACCGACTCAACAAAAGTGGCAAACCTCTCCCTATTCTCTAAAGCAGACACAAGAGTGGTCAGTTTAGTGTTCAACCCCTTCTCGAAACGCTGAATTCTTTCCTCATCATTAACTGCCATATGCAGACAAAACCACAACAACTCCATGAACTTAGCTTCATATTCGCTAACGTTCATCTATCCCTGTCTGATCCTCTCAAACTGAGAGATATTCTCATCTAGATATGTCTTAGGGAAGTATTTACTGACAAACTCTCATCGGAATACCTCCCATCCAATTTCTTCACCTGGCCTCTTATCTTCTTCCATAATCCACCAGTGACCAGCACTTCCTTTCAGGAGGTACACTGCATGTTTTACCTTCTCGGCTTCAAGAATACCAAGGATCCTGAAAGCCTTTTCCAGCTCCATCAGCCATAGATCAGCATCTGCTGGATCAGCTGTACCAACATAATCTATGGCTCCAACCTGACGTAGTCTCACAAAAGTCTTACCGACTCCATACCCCTCATTGTGGGCTGGTGCCCTAAGTGCAGGTGGTGGCATCCTGTCTACCATGTGTGTAACCGTTGCCATAAACTACTAAATAGGGTATGGAAGGCTGGATTCTCTATCATGACTGGGTTAATCTGGGACTGTTCAGGTACAGACCCTTCCCTATTCTAGTCTCCTGCACCTCCTCCTGGTGCAGCAACACTACTATCAACAGCATGTTCTTCGTGTGTTCCAGACATCTTCAAGTTTTTCTTCTCCTCCTATATGAGCAGAAGTCACTATCAGATAATTGGAAGACACTAGAACAAACTCAACAACCTTAGTCCTATGTCTCTGTAGACTCAGTGAACCTAGAGCTCTGATACTATTGAATTGTCACACATCATTCGAATAAAACGTCATTAACTTAGCGGAAGCGATTACTAATTAGTGGATTACCGAAAATCACTAAAAATTAAAACCATTTCACAAAGTAGTCCACACATAGGAAAATTCTTTCATAAAGAACTAAAGTAACTTAATTACATACTGATTCACAAGTACATGTCATGTATCATCTTTTCCTGAGAATTACAAGCATCAACTGCACTGTTAAACTAAACACAGGCAGTATAAAATCTCGAGGCACTGAGCCAAAATCTCAAAAGTACTAACTACTACTCCGAGGACCTGAGAGTACAGAGACGACACATAGGACTCTATGTACATCTATACAAGGCATATCATCCAGTTTTCCACCTGAGAATTCACTGTTGTCCCTGTTGTTGTTGTTGTTGTCCTTCACCTACTAAAGGATTCCTGCCTCTTCGTCCACATCCACCTAAAAATGTGGTTCCCACGGGGGTGATACAATTGTAAAATTGCCTCAGCGAGAGATATAACTCTCTGCCAGAAACATTATTATTACAGATTAATAAGATATGTCTATACAAAGGAATCATAATTGCTTAACATCAATTAATTTATTGTTTAACAAATTAGAACATTATTCTTATCTAAAACATTGCAGATGTACCCTGATAGATCATCATATCACTTATCCCATAAGGAATGTAAAGAACATGTATAACATTTATCTGCTACACTAAGCAGTATAATATCAACTAATGTTTCTCGCATTTCAACTTTATGCAAATACACTACACAGCTGATTATATTTTACACATCATGTGTCAGGCTACAATTAACTTGCTAGAGTAAATTGACATCTTCATTATAGAGTTACAACCACAACATATACTCTCTTCAGGCTTAGAACACACAGCTAATGCCTGGGATTATTTTGTGGAGTCATGGCCTATAGCCATACTCTTCTAACAAAGTATTGGGATTTTAACCCCTCATCTCATCAAACACATTTCCATTTCTTAATAAGTTCATCATCATGATTATAAAATATGGGTATTCAAACCCTTAATTCATCATAGAATACTTGTTACCACATAACATGTAACTTAATACCTTCAGGTCATTTAACCAAGGTAAGCATGATTCTTACTACACAAGCATTCCACATAACACACAAAGCTTAATTCATCTCTTGTTACCTCTAAGAAGACAACAAGGCAATTATGACTTATGAAGCCCATAAACAATTTCAATAATTAAAACATCATATGGAACACAGGGCTCATTAATTTCAAATTACCTCTCACTAAGCAACAAAACAAGTAAAGGCTTATAAGGCCTATAAAACATTTTCAATATAAGAGCATCATAGCTCATACATGGCTATGCTTATCGTCTCAACATACCTGCATGATTAGTTCTCATGATAATAGTTATAATGATTTCATACCAACACCATGCAACACAAAGTAATACCTCTATTCACTTTTTAGGGTTAGGATTCCCCTTACATATTATCACCCTTCATCAGGGTTTTCCACAAATAACCATTTAGGTTCTTAAGATCATGTTATTAATGATCAAACCTTAACTCATTGCTCCACACAACTAGGAGCCAACATTGATAACATAAGTATTCAATCATACTTATTTATTCTCATCATCCATCATTAAATGGATTATCAAAACAAAGTATGATTTTCTCTCTCATCTTTACCAGAATATGATTGCATTATAGTCTATTGATTTGGATTAACCTTTTCATAAGGCACGTTAGCCTACACTTATCAAAGTGCATGACATCTGAATGTAACAACTGACATGACACACTTCATGTGTCACTCATCGAAATATATTGGATTTAAAATACATCAAGGTATATCACACTTGAGGTGTTGGATGTGATATATATCATATTTTGATGTATCACTTCCCTTATCACCATTACCTTACTTGAATTCATCCACTTAGCTTGTATTAGGGTATTTCCCATCCTAATACTTTATACACCAATTCATCACATTTATCATGTAATGTATTGGTCACAAGTCACTATATTTAGAAAATACAACCATTGCTAATGATATGGACTCATCATTGAGTTAGGAACTATTGATATAAGGATATCCACTATCAACCTCTTTAGATGTTACACTTGTAAATATATTAATCACTATTCCATTATTAGGAATAGGATTTTCCATATTTATAAATTAAGGTTCACATAGCATCTCCAATAAATATGGGTTTCACATAACATTACTCTCTTTAGAGTTTCACATAACATCCTCATATATCAGGGTTTCACATAACATTACCCTACATTAGGGTTTCACATAGCATTACCTGAAATTAGGTTTTCACTTGACATCACCCTTAATTAGGGTTTCTCATGTCACACCCTTGATTAGGGTTTCATGAACCTTCTCAATTAAGATTTCATGATCTCTTTACAAAGGATCATACCCTGATTACTTATGATGTTCATGTTGAAAGTGTTGAGGTTTAACCATTACATGATTGTCACTCATGTAGGGATTCCTCTTCTCTCATCCTATCTAGGATGTCAATTACTTCAATATTAATTAGATTAGGTCCAAACAACTTGAATGAAGGGTTTTCACAACATATCAAATCATTGCTTTCATAAGCAACAAGAGTTAACCACTCAACAAGGTACTAATTACCCTAGTACCTCAAAGGTACAACCATTGTAATCACCTGTGATTTACATAATTAATAATCAATTAGTTAATTGAACTTTAGTCACCTTAGGTGTTCAAATTGTTTGACCAACTGAACCTCAAATATTCTTGGTCACTTAGACCCCAAACGGTCTTAGTCACTCAGACATTGAATGGTTTGAAATCGTTTAAGCAAAACCATAATAAAACCATATGGACATTTATTACTTGCAACCACTTGGGTCTCCAAATGGTTAGAGACCGTTTGGTATCAAATGGTCTTGAGACCGTTTGGACCCAAACGGTCTTGAGACCGTTTGGTCCAAACCCTCTCAAAACTGAATGGACCAACAAGGTCTTTCAACACTTATCCATTCAGGGTTTCAATCATTAAAACCTCTATCAATTGAACTACTGATTTGTTCTTCAATTGAATAATTGAATCACCCTTCAATTGGATCTTCAATTAGGGTTTTGAACCCAATTGAACTAAGTTTTATAATCAAGAAATCATCAATTAGGTTATTGAAATCGAAGAACCATCAATGATTGACATTGTCAAACTAATTCAATTAAAATCGTTGGATCATCATCAAACCATGACATGACCTGACTTCAAACAGTCTTGAGGTCGTTTGGATGATCTCCAAATGGTCTTGAGACCGTTTGACTTATCCCATAATTGAAATTTATAAAATTCACTTAGAGTTTGCATCACTAAATTGATCATCAATTGAGCTAGTGATTATACTTCAATTTGATATCATTGGATCTTCAACCATCCAATCATACACCACCATAGACTTCTAAACGGTCATGGTTGACCTCCAAACGGTCTTGAGACCGTTTGGGTGACCTCCAAACAGTCTTGAGAACATTTGGGCTAATCAACCCAAAAATTGATTATATTACTTAAGGGTTCCACACTCAACCCGATTAGGGTTTGCATTTAAGGAATCATTCACAATTGAAACCTTCAAGATCAAACCAATTGAAACCATTGGATCAATATCCAAGTAGAACAACATATTTACTCAAACGGTCAACCTTTTCAAATGGTCAACCACTCCAAACGGTTTGGAACCCAAACCTCAAAACGGTTTGCAAACCGTTTGGTTACCAAACAGTTTGGTGAAACTGTTTGGACCAAATGTTGAAACCATTTGCAATAGATATTTGTGGAGGTGGTGTGCTTATGATGATGTAAACCCACGAAGCTTACTGTGATTTTCATGGTGATTGCATCAATCAACCAAATAAAATTTCGGAAACAAATAAAGAATCAACAATTAATGAAGATATGGAATCAATAACAAAGTTCAAGGGTTCAAGTTATATAACCCACCTTCAATTGAGCTTCAAAGCTTGGATATTCACGTCAACAATGGTTGAAGAAGATTTTGCACCCTCCCAATTCTCATCCGCAAGCTTTGGAGTGAAAAGATTGGCTAGGATTGAAGATGGAGTGAAATAGAGAAGAAATCATGCATTGTTTTGTGATTTCCACCATGAATTCAAGGTGAAAGAAGGTCAAGAAGCTTAACAACAGGTTGGGGGTCGTCCTCCTATTTCTCTAAGCTCCCTTGGTTGTTTTTTCAAGCAAGAAGTGAAAGTGGATTCGAAATTATCCCTTCATCTCAAAGATAAAGGAGCTTATATATGAATTTTATTGAAAATTCATTTAAGAGAGAGAAAGTAGGAATTATCTCCTCAATTTTCTTGCCATATGCCCCCTTATTTTACTTAGGGACGAGGCTATCCTCTTTGCCTCTTATTAATCTAAATTATCTACGATTTAAAGGAAAACAAACTAAGCACCTTAAATCATATTATAATAATATCCATAAGTGAGTGGATATTTCTTTTTCTTTTCTTAATGTGAGTGGGTTCTCCACTCACGTAGATATTTCCTTTTCCTTTGCAAGGCACAAGGATGCCCACACATAACCAAACTCAACCATTATAGTTTTGGTTGAAGGGCAATCCAATTAATGTAATTATTTTTGCATTAAATTGAATTAGGGTTTCAATTATGCTTAAATCTTGATTATTTTAATATCAAGATTCTCTCTCCTTCAAAATGATTCAAATGAGGAGCCCCTCTCAAATTATTTTCTCTACCTGATGCCAAGAATCATGAGGAACCCTCTTGAGGTGGTATTTTGCATATTAAACCCTAGATTTTGGGTAAATTGCACATTACACCAAAACTAGGTTTTAATGCACAAATATTGCTCAACATGCTCTTTCTTGTTATTCAGGCTTGTAGAAGCTATACTAATGCATCATACACATTCCCATGATGATTCAACACACGAGGAACATTGTATCATGTAAAATTTTCAAGTTAACCCCTCAACTTGGGTAATTTACACTTTTGTCCAAAACTATCAAAACATTGTTTCAAACATTATTCAAAACAGACTGAAATTGAAATATAAGTTCCTCTTGAGCCTTAAATACTTTTAGAGAGATAAGAGAGAGAATATAATCAACTTCATTAAGCAAAACATCTAGGTTTAAACATAACCCAGGTCAGGGATGTTACACTTTGTTACAACCCCAATTTTGGGTTCATTTGCTGAGAAATGTAATTTCTCATAGTAAAGATAAATGAACAAATAATGATGTAATTCGTTTTGAATAAATGGATTTAGTTTACAATAGCCTTGATGGATGCTTTGTGGGCTTTATTGGCTATTGGGCCCAATAAAGGAAAAGACAAAAGAAACTCCATTATTGAGTAAATAGGAAAATAAAGAAAAGAAAAATGTGGAAACCTTTAGAGGGCACATCCAAAGTGGATTTCGTGCCTCTTGGGTTCCTTGGGTTCCAAGGAGTCCAAAGTTGCAAAAAGAAAGCAATAAGAAAAGAAAAGATCAAATAAGTATTTCTTTATTAAGAAAGAAATTTAAAACAATGGTAAAATATGGGAAACAAGTGAAAAGAGGAATAATTGGGTAATCCTTAGTGGAATTTCATATCCCAAGGATTCCTAATGATAAAAGGAATAGCAATGAGGAAAATAAAAGAGAAAAAAAGAGAAATCCTCAAAAAGAAAAATTTGAATAAGAAATATACATGATAATGAAGAATAATGCATTTAGATGCATCTAGAATGATAATGAGTATCCAATAAAAAGGATTTCGAAATAATAGAGTTTCTTGAGATCCAAGGAGTCCCAATAAAGAGGAAAGAAAGAGAAAATACTAAAATTGCAAAATAAAAGGGTAATGGGAATACATAATTAGTGGAATTATGTGGTGTTTTTTTAAGAAGGAGTATTTCCTACTTGAGGAGAATATAATTTCGAGGCCAATGAATTAAAAGACAAGAATAAAGAGAATAAGGGAGAGGAATTTAAATTTCCTAAATATCCATGCAATAAGGAATATCAAGGAAATACAAGTTAATGAAGAGAGAAAGAGATGGTTGCTTCACAACCAAGGAAAGTATGTTTCCTTTCGAGTTTAGGACTTGAGTCCTCATGGAGGCATGCCTTAGGGCTTCGTACTCTCCCCTATATAAGTGGTAGAGCCTTGGTTTGAAGGGGAGAGAACCCCACGTTCTTCTACCTTACTCTTCTTCCACGTTTCCGTCCAAACCCTAAACTTAGAGAAGCTCTGTCTTAGGAGCAGTAGGGAGTCATGGAGGGGGTTGTTATGGGGCATGATGCTCTGACTTTGACCTAAGGGAACTCTGCCACCGTCTTCTTGCTCTAACACTTGCACAATACCCGCAAGAAGTCAAAGACCTAGCTGCAGAATGATGGCTCGGCACTCATGGCACGGGCCAACTTGGCCGTGGTTTTGAGTTCAGTTGAGAGAGGTGGGGGTGGTGGAGGCAGGGAGCAAGTTCCTGCCCAGGATCGAGCTTCAGAGTGGCCGGAGGCACCCCGCGGAGCCTGTAGGTCGGCGACAACCTACAAATCACGAGGTTGAAGGAGATCCAGCCCCGTTTGTTGGTTCTACCCTCTGAGACACAAAGGAGCTGGTGGCCAAGCCGGGGGTATAATAGTAACTTGGTTATAAACTCAAACGCTGGCAATCTTGCATGGAAATAGCCACATGGCGCTCCCAGATTGGTCCAAAGTAAGTGAACTTTACAAAATTCATAGTTAATTATTCGTAGTTTGGATTAGCACGCATAAAATATGAAAGTTACTCAGAAAAATGAGGGGAATCCATTAAAAATATAATTGAAGCCTGATTCATTTTATAGTTCGAAAAGTAATGGAAGATATCAACTTTAATGTATTAATGTTTAAAGAACCCTATTTTGATATGATTAATGTGATTAGTATGGTTTAATTGATGATTAAAGTAGATATTAGCCTATTAATGATAAAAGGGAACATTAGGAACAAAAATGATGAATTTTGCACGTAATTCATTAATTTAGAGTTTCATGTGCATGAATATACTTTAATGGGCCTTGAAACCCTAATGTTGGCAAATTTGACTCTTAATAGCTTTAATTATTCAAAGTGGGGGATAAAGATGAGATATAATGATTCTAAGCTATTTCGAGCATTAAAGTTCCTAATTTGTGGATAAATAACCTTAATATAGAAATTAGGGTTTTTGAATGAATCAAGGTAGAATTAATGTAAATAACGTTCATATGAGTATTAGAGCATAATGAACTACAAATTGATGATAAACGAGCATAATGACTTTGTCATGGGTTAAAGAGGATAAAAATGGTAGCTTTAATGAAAAGAGGCTTAATGGACTTATATAATGGTTAATTATGCCTTAAATCCGAAACTGAGGATTAGATGTTGAGATAATTAGGGTTTGTGATCAATTGCATTAAATTAGGGTTTAAAATAGTAAAAGATCAAGGGAAACCCTAATTGCAATGGAAACCCTAAAAGTGGACTAGAAACCCTAGGAAGTGAGCTAGATTTAATAGATCTTAATGACATGAGTAATAAAAGGAAAATTGTATAATTGTTTTAGGATCTTATTGAATGCTTGATTGCCTATTGGTTGATTGAATTATTTCTGTCTAAGATCAACTTGACAGGTATGTGGTTACGCTTATGATTATCCCGCATTAGTTTTCCAAGGATTTTATCTATGTTTACATCGTGGCTTGAATTAATGGATGAATTTAATTCATGCAAATTATAATGTGAATATGACTATCACATAAGAGATGTGCATACTAGCTCAGATCCTAGTCCCCTCTGTAGCTTAATGGGTTGACCTAGTACATGGATACCAATGGGGTAGGCCATCAGGTCATTGGATGACTTAGTATATGGCTACCAATGGGGTAGGTCCATCAAGTCACTTTGAGTCAGGGATTGGACTACTCATGGGTAGTGCCATGTGACTCAACCCTAGATATTGATCTACCTGTTAGGTAGGATCATGCAGGGTTTTAAAAGGATCTACCTAGAGAGAGGTAGTATATCAGTCCACTGTAGGGACATCATAGAGATAGGGGATAGGAAAGGATTGAGTAGTATGGTTTAAAACGTAATCTTGGCTATTAAATGATAATTAGTTGATTACTTTGTTATTATAGTTGCACAATTATTGTTTCCCCCACATACCAGCTTCTTGCTGACCGACGTTTTGCTTGTCGACATTTTAGGTATAAGTGAAAAGAACAAACAGTAAAGTGGCATATGTGGAATTAAATGAGGATTAACATGCACATGATGATTAGTTAGATTAGTATCTTCATGGATAGAAGTTTAGAAATCCCAGTTTTTAAAAGGTATGCAAAGTTTTATTTTATACCAGTTTTAAGTTTAGTTGGTAAATTTATTAATTTTTATTGTTTGTCAAACCTTTGATCTGGGTTATTGGTTAATGGCTCTGACCTTTCGATCTCCCTTAATTGGGGGTTACCGGGAGGTGGGGTCGTAACGCACTTGGTGTCTTAGTTTTCCAAGAAATAGAGCACAATGGCATTATCAACTACCGAGGCTGAATACATTGCACCCAAGAGTTGTTGTGCCCAAGTTTTATGGAAAAAGCAAATGCTCTGAGACTTTAATATTTATTTTGATGCTTCTCCTATCTATTGTGATAATACTAGTGCAATCAATTTATCTTATAATCCTATATTGCATAGTAGAGACAAGCATATAGAGGTCCGTCATCATTTTATTCATGATTATATTGCCAAAAAGGATATTTATATCACACATGTGGACACAGAAAATCAATTGGCAGACATTTTTACTAAATCTCTAGCTAGAGTGAAACTTAATTTTATTAGATATAAATTGCTGATAACTGCTTTGGATGAATCTCAACAGCCTTCTAGTTAGTTGTCATCTATCCTATATGCTTTGTTCATGTCTTAATCACCCTTGCTTGCTTAAGTGCTAATTTTCATGTTCTTTTGCCTTGTTCTTTTTTGCTTGTTTTGGGTATTTCTCACAAATGCTTATTTTATCACTAAATAGTACCCAATGATGAGTGATATGTGCCTAAGTATGTCTAAAATGCAAAATGGGCCATAAAAATAATTTTAATTAGCACTCAAATGGCTAGAAACTAAGATTTCTAAAGTTGGGATAGAACCTCTGTAGGTTGAGTTGCCAACTTGACCGATTGGCGGCTGAGGGCTTTTATAAAAGCCAATCTGGTTGAGTTTCCATCTCACAAAACTCGATTGATGGCCAGGCTGAACCAAATCTTAAGTAGGTTTCGACCGACTATTATCCCTCTCAACTAGAGAAAAGTCGACTGATTCCTCCTCCAACTCTCAAACTCTCAACCCTAGCCCTGAGCTTCCCTCTCCTAGCCCTAGCTAGCCCTCGTTTGACCTTCTTAGCTCGTTTGACTATCTGCCCTAGGTGGTTAGATGACTTTAGGTGGCGATCTTCTCTAGTTTTGGCTCCCATTCTTCTCCATTTTACCTCCATGGATTCAAATAGAAGAAAGAGAGCTACCCCTAGTAGAGTTCCTTCATCCTCATCCAACTCGCGCCTCATCCCCTATAACGAAACCTTCTTTGTCTCAACTAAATCTCTAAATCATTACAAGGAGATCCTTCCTAGGAACCCCTTTCCCTTCTGTGCTTTGTTTGAGCCTCACCCCACTAAGAAAAAAGTCATAGATGAGGTATTCGAGTTGCTTAATGATCATCATCTAGCTGCCCTGAGTGTCGAACGCCGATGCTATCACAATTCCATGACAAGCACTAAGGCGGTTCATGAGTTCTATGCTAATCTTTTGTGGAGTTATGACACTCTTCTACCCCTTCCTAATGCTCAAGTGATTCTTACTTACATGATTGTCGGTAAGAAATTCACTATCTTAGAAGATACCTTGAATATCTTTTTCAATGGTACTGAGGTAACCAACACATAGAGGAAAGATTATCATGAGTATTTCTACTTGCTAGACCCTCAGGCCTTCTACAAGCAATATGATATTACTCTCCCTAACATACATAAGTTCTTAAAGAAGCCTCAATTTGTCTACAAGAAGAAATCAACCCTAACTTCCTCTTCATTGGACCTTAAAAATCACATTCTCGCTTTGGTAGTCAACTTCAATATTCACCCAAAAAGAATCAAACTGAAATTGTAGAGAATACCACGATGATTATGTTTTTCCTATTGAGAAACATCAGAGTCAAGTGGTCTAGATATGTTCTCCATCACATGACCTTCTTTGAATCCGAGACGAATACCTATGGTACCCACCCATCCACCCACCCTACCCAACCCCAATTTGTGATATTTTCACCTCTGCTACTGGAAAGTCTCTTTTTCATGATCTTCATTACCAAACTTCTATAAAGGAGTCTGTATCAGTGAGACCACAATCAAGAAAAGCTTTTTGCCTACATCCTCTTCCACCACACCTAGAGCCTCTACCTCCACCCAGGCACCTCCACCTTCACCACCATCCCAGACTACCCGCGCCTCATTTCATGTATCCAATGAATCCCTCATGGGTTACATGGTGCATCAATTGGCGTACAACCTACAAGTTCAGGAGCATCTATATCAATATCTTTGTTCTATCATGTCTACCATGAACCTATCATGTGTCCATCCTTATCCTGCCTACTAGCCCTACCCTGGTGGTGATTATGCTTCCTATGCATATAATCACTTCTACCCGACCCCTCCACCCGCTCCTTCTACTGCTACACCCTTTGTTGTTGGTGGATCTACCCCTAGAGTGTTAACTATCCCTACTTCCCCCATAGCTACCGTACTTGCAAGCCTCAACACTTCTGCTCCCACTTTCCCTCAGGACAAGGAGCTCCATGATCTTGGCATGACTTGGGGTGAGATGAATGTCCATGTGGCCCGGTTGTGGTTTCGGTCCTTCTGCCGATGAGGAGATGCCCGACCAGATTGATGAGGAAGTTGCTGTTGTTGATAAGGAGGCATCTGAGGATGATGTCCTTGAGGATGGATCTGATGATGTTGGATCTACTGGTGGCTCTGGTGATGAAGGTGAAGCTGTTTCCTCTACTGCACCTTCATATGGAGATGAGGACTATGAGCCTGAAGCTTCTGATGCTGATGTTGATGATGACCCTTTGGACTTATATATCCTAGAAGTTTAGATGTTTTAGTTTTAGTCTTCAGATGATGATCATATATATCTTTCTAGAATATTTTGTACTAAGAAATATGGACACATTATCTGAGATGTACTGTTTCTATCATCATGTAATTTTCATCACTTTTGGATTGTAATTGTTTTTGAGAACATGCTTTAAATGTTATAATCTTAATCATATGTACACCTACTCTCTAGTTGACTATATCTCATGATTTGGTGGTATGTTGCTCATATTTTGATCATGACATAGGTTTCTTGTTTCTCTCTCATCTCTATTTGATGCGTGTTATGTGGTTGCATGTTTTATCTTGTGGTTGGATGTTTTTGGTTGTGCTTGTTGAAGACCCATTTTTGTGCTCTTCTACCCCCTTCTTTTTTGATAATGCCAAAAGGGGGAGAGAAGTTTAATGTTTTGAAGATCAACCATATTGCTTTTACTGCCTATGTGATCCTTTTCTTGTCTAAGTATATGTTTTATCATGTGACTTGCTAAAGGACCATGTAGTATACATGTTATATAGCTTTGTGTAGAAAGACTAAATATACAGGTAAGAGTGATCATAGATTGAGGGGAGCAATTCAGATTGTTAAAATTGTGAACCCCCTTGCAATTCACAAGGCCAAGGTATAACTTTACGTATCCTTTTCAATATGTTGAGGAATGGTTTGTCATTATCAAAAAGAGGGAGAATGTTGACTTAAGAGTTATACATTGTCCATATTTTGATAATGACTTAACCATTCCATTCATATGTATCTAATATGTTAGTTTAAGATTGATTTCAGGCTTTAGGTACATGAAAAAGATCAAATTACACAAGCCCTAGCTCGTCCAAGTTCAAGTCAAAAGCAATGCAAATGTACTTTTCTGGAAAACACTCAAAATCACCTTAAAATACTTTTATAATCATTTGTATTGATGATATGACTTGTAACTAAGATGAGAAAAAACCAGGGACACTTAATTCCATCATTTGATCATTTAAAAATCATTTTGTAAAACTTGTCACAACATTTTAATAGGTCGAGTTTGGATCTCGACCGATCTGTGATGTACTTTTGGAAATGGTTGCATTGGTCGAGTTGTACACTCATAGAGCTCGACCGATAAACTTTCTAAACATAGTCGATTTTGCATGATCGGTCGAGTTACCTCAGGATAAACTCAAGTAGTTTGAAAATTGTCTTTGTCAGTTAGTGGATCGGTTGAGTTACCTTTATTGAAACTCGACTGAATGTTCTATACGGAAAATATAGAAAAAGTGATTTTAACTATAGATTCATTGCAAGTTGTAAAAATGACTATTTTCATTCTTAAGTGATCCCACACTCAAAGGAACACCCCCAACTATAAATAGGACCTCTTGGAGTTCTTTCCAAGGTTTCTTATTCATGCTATCCTTGGACCTTGCTATAGTTGAGTGTGCTACAACCCTTTGAGGCATTTTCTCTCTCATTTACAAAGCATTTCGTGATTATGAGTGAGTTAGGCATGTTTTAAGAGAGATACCCCATTATTACCTTATAAAGCTCTCCATATTTCCATCTTCCCAGTCCTCTTTCAAAAAGAGCAAAGGCCGAAGTGATCTTCTCCGAGTGAAGGAGGAGTTGCTGTTCTTCTTTAAGGTTGAAGAAGGTGTGAAGATCTTCTCCAAGTGAAGGAGAAGGACAAGGTGGAAGATCAAAGGAGATTGGTGGGTAAATTCTCAAGGATGAAGACTTGTTACAAGGATGAGATGTCATAGGATAAGGAATCAAACTACTTGCAAGAGTGGGTAAGACCTATTGTGAGGTAGAAGACTAGCTCTTAGATAGGCAATACCTTGGATGCAAGGTGATATTCTTATATGTCTTATAATGGAATATAAGTATATATGGGTTGCAAAGTCCTAGAGGTTAACCTCTCTAGGTGTGAATATCTTCTCTAAGTGAAGGAGAAGAACAAGGTGGAAGATCAAAGGAGCTTGGTGGGTAAATCCTCAAGGATGAAGACTTGTCACAAGGAGGAGATGTCGTACGAGAAGGAATCAAGCTACTTGCAAGAGTGGGTAAGACCTGTTGTGAGTTAGAAGACTAGCTCTTGGATAGGCAATCCCTTGGATGCAAGGTGATATTCTTGTATGTCTTATAATGGAATATAAGTATACATGGGTTGCAAAGTCCTAGAGGTTGACCTCTCTAGGTAGTGGATTGACAGTCTCCTAGTTTGGAGATTGGAACCACTCTAAACACCTTGTCCAAGTGTTTTTTTTTCAATCTCTCTCATTTTTGCTATGATTATTTAGACATGACTTCAAATTTAGTTTTGGCATTTTGTTTTAATTGATATAATTTAAATGTCTAACTAGTCTTGTGAGAATTTTGAAGTTCTATTCACCCCCCCTCTAGAGCCCTAGATCCAACACATTTCACACTGGTGACTAGAAAACTAACCATAGGAGCCACATATGGTTCTAGACTATCTAGTATTGCATGATAAACATATCTCTAATAATAAAAAATAACTTGAATCCACAATTTCACACTTAGGTCAACGTACGTCAAGTAATCATTGTCACCATCAATAATATATTATCATTGTCCAAACATAAATAACTAGGCCATCAACCTAGTGTAATCATAATCATGTCTCTATATGATATTGTATACTACATATATCATATAGAAACTCTCATCTATACTAATATCACATCTCTTTCTCTTAGGTTACATGGAAACCTCCTACCTTTATGTTTTTTGTACCATTTTCATACTTATATACATATATACATATTTACATATACTTGAAATGTTTTTTATACAATGTTAAATATGTGATGGAAAATGAACCATAATTCTTTCAAATGAAATCAAAATCAATATCAAGTTTTGCCACCTTTTTATAGAACAATATTGGGTGATAATACAATAAAAATTCAATTTATATTTGTGTGTTTGAAAAATTATTATCAAAAAGCACAAATTATTTAATATGAAACAATAGCTCATCAAAATAAGTATCCACACAATATACCAATAAATACATACAACATCTCCAAAATTATACTAGTCTGACATCTTTTAAGTGTAGATATTGGGCAAAAGAGCTCAACCCTAGGTCCATGATACATCATGTGTTACATTTCAACTTCATAATGATTAGGATCATATTCATATTCTCACTTAATATTAGGATCATCCGAGCCCAACCTGTCAATATGGTTTAGATTACTTGTAAAGTTAGGGTAATCATCAAGATCATGACTACTATTGATTAATTTGATGTGATATAGACAAAATTATTAAGATAGTTTACAACATATATGTACTATTGAACAATCATGATCACAATAGTCAAAGTTAAGATTTCATCAGTTAATTATGTTATTTACCATCATGTACCAATATACTATAATACACATATCTTCCTTTAAGAAATAATAATTCACAATAGTCCAAAGTCCCAAATTGAAGGTTACATTTTTGTAGGGACCAACTACTTACAAAACTATATATAATTTTGTATTTTTCTAAGCAACCTATTATTTTCTATAATTTTTGCAAGATAACTTTAAGTATAGAAGATTATCAAGGAAAATAGATTGGCCAGTGTGCCAAGTGATAGTGTAGTCTGTGTCACCCATTGGCCCATGGACACATAGATTAAGTGGAGGTCGACTCCTCGATTAGTTCAAGTTTTGTTATCCAATTTAGGGATGGACCAATACATGCCTCTCCTCATCTCGTGTGTCTTATACAGAAGGAAAATGAACAACATTGAGTCTATGGTGTGTGCGTCTCCATTGATGGGTACTCCAATGAGTCATGGTAGGTGGATCAAGCCCCCTCATGAGCATCTAAAACCATTTTGCCTTCCTTAGAGCATCGGGATTCTCTCTGACTCAGTCTCTGTGGGAGGAACTCCCATCATATCTTTCTCAATACGTCACGTAGATGGGTTTAACAACCAATGAAGTGGGATATTGAGGAGTTCGATATCCAGTGTAGGTTTAAAGGAGGGAAAGCACTTTGCCACCCTCAAACTAGATGGAATATTATAAAGCATTGCCAATACCTTATGGACTTGTGGACACAATGCATATATGTTGGGAGTGGCAATATATCTCTCCCTGTAACTTCCCTCTTGTTCACTTAGGTGGAGCTTGTTCAGGAGTAGGAGAAAGCTTGAAGCCCAAAATCACTTCTCCTTCCATCTGTATAATTCTACAGATGGTATAACCACTCCTAGATATCTATCTTATTCCCCAACATTGTTGTTGTGATTTTAGATAGAGACAAACATGTAAGGGGGAGTCTGATGTCTTTTTGTTCTTGGGGTCACCCTATGAAGGGTCAACCTATCACTATGGTGGTTCCACAACCATTCCCTCTGCCAAAAGAGTGCTTTTGAGTGATAAAAACAAGAGAATTCAGAGTAGCTTGCCCAAAACTTCTCTACGATAGTTGTAGGCAGGAAACAAAGGGTTGTCCATCAGATTTCCTTCCATCGAGTGATAAAAAAGTCATGAATTAAGGGGGCACCCATGTTCAAAAGTAGGTTTTGTCTATAAAAAATGTTCATTGATTAATAAATCAAATAAAATTTGAATATCCAAACACTTAGTTTTATTAAAAACTCGATATCTTTAGAGAAGTTAGGAAACACTTCTATTCATCTTGCCTTCCTCATGCAAATGATTCTAAAGGGGAGGTACAATCTCTATATCTTTTAATCTACAAATACAAACAAAAAAATAATTAAACACTGCTTCCTTATCAGTTAACCTCCACATTGACCAACTTACAAACAAAAAACCAAATGTTTACTATATACATAATACATATATGGAACCTTTTTTCAAAAGGGATGTTCCTCAAAACTAAATGTGAGGATCCGTCATGCTAAATGAGATTACTCAAAACACAAAATATATCGAATATTAATTAATCACATAGCAGAAAAGGGGATAATTAAAACTGATTTCAACATCTTCAACATGCTAGAAACAATACGTGGAAGCCCAAAATTTTACTTGTAATCAAATATCATGTCAAGAATCTCTTACAACTACTTTGTGGCCTCTGCCACAATATTTACATACTGATGAATGTTATCCACATATACCACATGTACAAGCATCAAAATGCCACCAAAAGCTCAAATCAATTGAAACATCATTATACAAATGTTCCCATTCGGGCCTGAGAGTACATGGATGACTCTAGGACATACTAGATATCTAAAAATCTTCTCTAAGGTCCATCACCAACTCCTCCTTGCTGCCATGGGTCTGCTTCTGCTACCGTTGATCACCTAATAAGATGTGGTGACCCATGAGGTGAGACCCATGTCCCAGTGAGAGATATAACACTCAACACTGCTTATTGATTACATCAAGTTAAGAAATTAAACAGTTTAAGTAGATTAAGCATGTTAAACAAATAGGTAGAGCAAAGGGTATTATTAACAAGATACATAAAGAAACATATAACGACTGTCATCATTAGCTTGACTATCATCATATGCCTTGCTAACGATATAAGTATTCTAGGAGCATAAGCATCTCTGACATCATGAATAAGTCTAGTAGCATAACCATAGCTAACAACATTAGCATGTCTGACAGGTTGAGCAGATCTATATCATAAGTACGACTAACAACATAAGAGAAACTATCTGCATTAGTATGAATAGCAATATAGACATCTCTAATTATAGAGACATGGATAGAAATATAAGCATGGATAACAACATGTGATAACTACCATCATAAGCATAACCAACAATAGTCGTATATATATTAACATAAGCATGGCTACTTCTCTTATTGCACCATACATGAACTATATGTGAAAAGAGAGAAAACAAGGGTTATCTTCCAATGTGAAGTGCTGAGTATAACCCTAAATAGATATGCTACATGAATGTATTACATCTTTATTAAGACCTATGGCGTTTGAGTCATACCACCCAAACTCCAACTGAACATTGCGAAGTCAAAATCATTTATGTACAATATATAAGAGAGCCAACATCTGAAGATCTCATCCATTCCTAGTCAATATGGGTCAAATTCAGTGACATATAGTCAAGCTAATAACACCTAGTCTGCCCTTAGTACAGGTCATGACACTAACCACCAGGGTATGCAAAGCAAAACCCTATCACCTAAAGTACAAATGCAACATACTCAATCACATCATATGCAATTATCTGAGACATAAACTCAACCACTCTAAATATGAGGCATGATCGTAGCCATCCTCCATAGCCTATCATTGTGGATGACAAGTATATACACTTAATTTTCCACCCTACATACTCAATAGTATGCACTCTGAGTTTCCCTTAGGAATACTCATTTCACCATCCAGCAAGTTCTGACACTAAAGATGATTCTACAACATAAGGAACTACGTGATTAGGGTTTCAATTTGTTAGTTATTACCAATTGGGTGAATTAAGGCTACATCAAACAAGTGGACATACAAACCCTAATTCATGGATGCATTAGGTAAAACATTTCCATTAATCCCATACTATCCTTTAGTATGGATCCATGCATAACATAAGGTTTAACCATAGGGTTTTATTAATAGGAGGGAAAAGGTAAGATTACAAAGTCAATGCATTGAACCATCAAATCCACATCATCAAAACAAAAAACTGAATTAATCTCAAGAAGATGAAATAAATCTATAGGGTTTTGCTCTCGCCTCTCTATAGATTTCCCGATGGCTTCCGCTGGGGGGAGGGAGCACCCCCTCGGTGCCTTCCTCCCCTGGATTTAAACTTTAACCATTAGATCATGTTATTCATTCAAAACCATTGGTTTAATTCAACTAAGGAAAACCATCATATGCTGAGAAGGTAAAACCATTGGTTTTAACCAAAGAAAAGACCTTGGACAAATCATCTAGAGAGCCATTGAGTTGTAACCTAGAAAGAGTCACCAACTAAACCTATTGAAGCCATCATTTGATCACATAAAGAGCAACATTAGTTGTTGACTCAAGGAATACCATCGATTGTGATCATGCAACACACCATCGATTGCGGACATGTAACACACCATTGGTTGTGGGGTGTAGGATCACCATCAAAACCTAGGTCAGAACCTCCATCGGTTGACACCCTCAAGTGTTGAACCATAAGAGCCATCGATTGGTGAACATAGGTCAAAGGACCATTGAGTATTGAGCATCCAAAGAGTCCAAAATAGAAGTAAGGTTTGACCAGTGGTTGTTATAGGAAACACAAGCAAATCAGAACCAAAGGCTGATCATCAGTTCTAGCAAGAAGAAAAACCATCGAGTGTTGTACATGGTGGAAAACGGCTCAAAACCCTAAGTACAACCCATCATTTGAGATGTACCAAGAACCATCATTTGATATGTAAGCAAGGTATAAGGATTCCTCTACCTCAGGAAGTCATGCATGAAGTTTTAGGTTCATCTCGGGTTATAAACTGCTCAATGGACAACATGAAAGCTTAAACCCTAGGCAAGGATAGCTTCTTAATGCATATAACTTCGTTTTTAAGCAAGAACATGAGGGTACAAGGTACTAGTAAGAAATACATTTGAAGAAGGTTATATAACTTACCTCTAGGAAGAAGGGAAAGCTCCAAACAGTAAGGTATTTTGAGCAAAGAAGGAAGAAAACCCTAGCTTAGCACTCTACACAGCCAAGCAAGCTCCTTCTCCACCAAAGAAAGCAAACCCTAGGTCAAGGAAGCAAGAAAGATAGGTTCTTCAAGATCTAGAGAAAGATGGAACATCATGGTTCCGACTAAGAAGAAGGTAGGAGGAGGTAGGGAATCAAGGGAAATTAAGGAGAGAAGGAGGAACTTACTTGCTTAGGTCAAGAACAAGCAAAGGAAGCTTTACAAGCTCAAAAGGAGGGTATATCTGAACCCTAGCCACACATGCAAGGAGATCGACCATCTTCTTCTACCTTGGGCATCTTCTTTGCCTCCAAGAAGGGGAGGAAAAATATCAAGACATTAGGGAATAGATAAGATCCAAAAGGTTCGTTTGGGTGCAAAAGAAGAGGTATATAAAACTTATGGATAAGGGAGAAGAGAAGCTTGAGGTGTCCTACTAGGTTTGCCATGTGTCCATGGACTAAAGCATCATGTACTTGCAAATAAGAAGCTCCATAAGTTGTAGGAGTCTACTAGGCCATTAGATGATGACCTCCTATGGTGGCCATCGGTTTCCAACACATGGAGACCATCGGTTGTTGAAGCCCTAGGCCACAAGGGTGAAAACCATCGTTTGAGCACCTCTCAAGGTGAACCACCGACCCAAGGAGCCTCAAAAGGGGAAACCATCAACCCTCACACCTATAGGGAACAACATAGGTTGTCATATCATCATTATAACCATTGTTTCCCAACCAAATAGGAGGACAGTTGAGTTATGGCCTCAAAGGTAGCTCATCCATGAGGGGGTAAACCCAAGCTCAACCCTAGAAAGGTATCATCACCAAACCAAGGTGTAACAAGGTGCACCAAGGCACAACAAGCTCAAGCATGATAAGAGAACATATAAGGTAACACAAGCATGTAACAATTTGTAAGAAAAACCTCAGATGTGGGTAAATTGAATAAATCCCAAAACAATCATATAATTGCTTGACTTGCACAAACGATGTCCAAACTAGACCAAACTTGACACTTAAGCTTGTAACATGATTTATAAGAACCTATTATGATTCAATTAAGATTTTAAGCACTTAATTATGATGATTAAACATGTTCAACCATTTAAGAAAGGTCAGGGGTCTCACACTATCTACCTTAACTCAATAATGGAACCTAAAATAAGCATATATCATATCTTATATCTTTCTATCACATCCTAGGCTATTCGTTCACTCTAAAATAATTAGTTGCTCATCAAGGCACCCAAAAACTGAATTAATCTCAACAAGATGAAATAAATCTATAGGGTTTTGCTCTCACCTCCCTGTAGATTTCCCGACGGCTTCCGCCGGGGGGAGGGAGCACCCCCTCAGTGCCTTCCTCCCCCGACTCTCAACGCCCAGTCATGATCTTCCTTGAGTGTTGGCAGTAGTGATCCCTGGAGAAAGGGTTCCAAGCGAGCAATGATCGGTCATCTTCGCCAGGGTTCCCCCGCTCGGTATCCACGAATGAAGAGGAGAAGAAGCCTCACGTGAGTCAAGGATGGTTTAAGTGGTGGCAAATTGACGCAGTTCGACTCTATTCTGTTCAAGCGTGATGGATGGAGAAGAGACACTTCCACTGTCCCTATCCTCGCATGGTGCCACTCCATCGATGCCGACAAAGTTCATGCTTCTTGCCTATCCTCATCTGCATCCGCTCCTCTGTGCTCTGGGATACATCTGGGTTTACCTAGGGAGTCGGCGGCCCCTGAAGCAGATGGATCTGCTCGACGATCTTGGCGATGGGTGGATTCTAGGTGGGCGATGCAGGCTGCACCTCTTCGTCCAGCAGGCGGTTCATTTCATTCACCTCCATCTGGTTTCCTACCTTGGGCGGGTTGCTTGGTGACAGCGGTGATCAAGCCCTTCGCAGGGTGGACTGGGTCCACACCCTTCCTGCCCTACCGGCGGCGCTCCCCTACTGATTAGTGACCTTGGGTCACTCCACGGGGGGGGGGGGGGTCTTTGATTCATAGGTTCCTAACACCCTCAAAGTGATTGATGAGGCATCTATGAGCAAGCAGTAGTTTGTCTCATGTGGAGCTGGGCTTAAGGGGGGGATTGCATCCTTGTCTCTTCCTTGGTCCTTCCTGCTAAACATCTTCATGGAGTTCAAATAATTGTTGTCAGTTGTTCCAAGCTTTGCTTGAACATCTGATTCAAGAACTGGGGCTATTCAAGTAAGAACCAATGCAGGCCTAACATGGGTGATCAGTGAGTTAGCAGTGAAAAGGATTTCCCGTCTCTTGATACTATGCCACACTTTGTGGGTGCGGTTCCTGTCAGCTGGTGTTGTGTCAAGCTAGAGGGTCTGACTTCGAGCTCTTGCTCTTGCTTCTCCCAGTTAGGATACTACATTGATCCTGGCTTGTCACACAATTTTTCAGTTTGGTGGTTAGATTCATGAGGATTCTATGTGGATATGCAATCCATACAGATACCTAAGCTCCTAAAATTTAGAGAAGGTCAAACGTTCTTAAAGCTAGCTCAAAACAGGAGGTCCTGGTGTATGCTCTATTTTGTTAAGTAATTACTGTTTGTGGGTGGGCTGAATGTGTGTAATTGTAGGATGAAATATCCATTCCACTGATCGAGTGTCTGTTGTTAGTGATTATGTCTTACTTGGCCTTCTTTGCTTTGCTTGTTTCTAGTGTTCTACTGAGTACCTCCTGCGAGAGGTTTTGATCCTAGGCTGAGTTTTGTTTTCTTAACTCTTCTGCTGTAATGGGGTACTTAGTGCCCAATGTTTTTGGTTTTATAGTAACACACTTTTTGACCGACCAAAAAAAACTTTGGTTTCTTGAATATATTTACAAAAATTTCCAAGGACCACCATTACTTAGTATTTTTCAAAGTATCCACTTAAAAGAATATAAAATCACTACTTAACTTTATTTTAATTCAATATTCACCCAACATGGTCATTTTGTAAAATTAATCTAAAAGCCAAGATATTATAGACACCCACAACACGTTTGTAACCATACTTCTTAGTAGAAGGTCCAATATATAATGAAAGTTCTCAATAATATACATCTTTTGCAAATAAATATAATAGTAACAAAATGGTACTCAATAGTGAACAATTGTTGAAAAAATAGGATAATCCAAGAAACATATTAAGATGTACATACAAATCGATATCTTCAATAGCACCAATTTGGAGTATGAATAACCAAATAATCATATTTTGGATTAAGTAACTTGGAATTGAAAATTTATGTTAATTTGTAAGTACAAGTCATCATCACAAACATTTAGTCATATAGACGTACTAGAGGGCATGCTTGAAGTCTGTATCACTATGTGGAATCTCAATGTGATATTCATCATCATTATACGATATTATCATGCACATGTCTCATCATATTTTTAACAAGGTTGTCACAGAAGTCATAAGGGTTCAACACAATCATAATTAGGTCCTTGGCCATCATATATGTCATACTCTCCAATTATCAATTTTAGGATCTAGCAAAGTATATGAAATTTGAGTATTTAGGGCACATACAAAAAATAGAGTGTGACTTAGATTTTGAATATTCTTCAGTATAATCGTTCATTTTTAATCAAAATTCGAATACATGAATTTTTTCGAGCATCCTTGGAATTTATTTCTACCATTTTTCCAATTTTTGCTAAAATGAAGAGGATATCTCCCTTTGTTTTAATAAATGATGCACTTGATGTTTGATATGAATGGTTGGCTATTTTGACTTGTGGTGGAGTTGGGTCTATGTTGAGCTAAGGGTGTATTGCTTAGAGATGTTAATTTGAGAACCTAATGGTGGTGGATCATTTTCCTCACCTAGCCTCCATTGTGGGACTAGCAATTCCTCATAGTGTAGAGCTCGATGGAGAAGATTGTAATCTCAGTCGATGTGCTCAAAAAGGGGTTGTGGTGCATAGGTCATTCTCCTTGGGTTTCTTTGAGGAGTATGTTCTTGTGATTTGATTAAAGGAGGAAACATTCAAGAAGGTTGTCATGAAGGAGCATGGATAAGGAAGATGACATCAATGAGGGGTGAATTAATGTAGAAACTTGATAGAAACCTTTAGAGATGTTAAAGGAAGGAGTGGTGGAGTTCATAGAGGTATTGGTAAGTTGTAAGGTGAACTTTAGTATCATATAGATACTCCAGACTTCATCACAGTGAGAGAGGTGGGAGAGGGAGACTTGAAACTCATGTTCTCAACCATGAGAGCGGTCAATAACGACATCAACATAACCATCAAGATGAAAATAGAAATTTGGTTCACTAGAAAATGTTGGTGGAATCTCGAAGGGGGCAGAAATGTGGGGAGGCCAAGAGATCAATCACCATAGTAAATTTAAAGGTAAAAGATGACTTGTTACTATCCAATAAGGGACCTAGTCTGTGGGTGCACTGATTGGGAAGCCCTCAATCGTCAGTTAAGGCCAGACGAATTGTGGGTCAATGATGGACGCCATTGTTTATGCATCCATTCGATCAGGGATCCAAGGGATGTCAAAAAAGTGATGGGTAAAAAGATAAAGAAAGAGAAAAAGAAAAATGGATTTTTGGCAGCATTTTCTTCAAATCCATACATATTTTTGGGTCAGATGAATTTTTAAGTACTACATAGTATTAATTACTAAAAATGAGATCCATGCATACTTACACCACACGTGACCTAATGTGGCCCCACCCCAATTTGGCCAATTGTCTTTTTTTGTTCCTCCAACATCCATCATCCCATGTTTGACCTCTCCCTCATTTTCCTTTTGCTCCTTGTTGTGGCAGCTATTTTTATGCCCTAGGGTTGTGAAGTGTCATCTCAAGACAGCGTACCACTAATCCCCATCATTGATTACTATGCTTTCCAATTAAATATTTAGTATTATTGATCGATTTTTTTTCAAATCGATCTTAAAAGTATTCCTACCTAAAACTAGTGTCAGTTGTTTTTAATTTCACAACCAATAACATGAAAAGTCAAGAGTAGAAATGGTCATAAATTTTCATTCACCATGTGTTATTTGGTCCTCGTCAATTTGCACACAAATAAAAGAATGTTAAGTTGCTACTTTGTATATAGTTTAAAAAAATGATGAGTTTTGGGTCAATCCAATCAACCTTCTTGTGCTCTTAATCAAGACGATGGTATTCTTCCATTGTTCAACTATTTTAAGGTTTAGAAACACAATCAAAGCAAAACAAAATGGTTATATCTTAGAATTTATATGTAGATGAAAAATTTCTATCATCTTTATCTAGAATGTGTTTATTATAGGTTCTCATAATTTGAAAAAAGGTTTTTGTGATGAAGTGTATTTTTCCACATTTATGATCCAAATTACAATTATGCCCTTGTACTATCTACTATTGCTCAATTTACCTCACTTCAACACTCTCATGATAATTGAATAATTTTGAAACCCAAACCAAAATTGTAATGCCTTGATTTCATACTGAGTACCTTGTGATATTCAATTTTATCTCAATTAATGTTGTTACTCATGATTTTATTCATGACTCAAACTTTATCATATAATTCTAGAATTTTTTGTACACCTCAGTGAGACATTTATTATCCTTTGTTTAAAATCTCATATTTTTCAGATAAAGGACTGAGATTTATGAATATTCAAAGAAATACCTAATTTTCTAATCTAATTGGGCCATGGCCATCGAACCCAGATCTGTGTAGGACCACAATGACACAGTTATCTTCCCCACCCTCACATGTGGAGGGAGCCACATACTATAAACTCTAAGTGAATTTTATAAATTTCAATTATGGGATGTGTCAAATGGTCTCAAGACCATTTGGAGATCATCCAAACGACCTCAAGACTGTTTGAAGTCAGGTTATGTCATGGTTTGATGATGATCCAACGATTTCAATTGAATTAGTTCCACAATGTCAATCATTGATAGTTCTTCGATTTCAATAACCTAATTGATAATTTCTTGATTATAAACCTTAGTTCAATTGGGTTCAAAACCCTAATTGAAGGTCCAATTGAAGGGTGATTAAATTATTCAATTGAAGAACAAATCAGTAGTTCAATTGATAGAGGTTTTAATGATTGAAACCCTGAATGGATAAGTGTTGAAAGACCTTGTTGGTCCATTCAGTTTTGAGAGGGTTTGGACCAAACGGTCTCAAGACCGTTTGGGTCCAAATGGTCTCAAGACCATTTGAGACCAAACGGTCTCAAACCGTTTGGAGACCCAAGTGGTTGCAAGTAAGAAATGTCCATACGGTTTTATTATGGTTTTGCTTAAATGATTTCAAACCATTCAATGTCTGAGTGACTAAGACCGTTTGGGGTCTAAGTGACCAAGAATATTTGAGGTTCAATTGGTCAAACAATTTGAACATCTAAGGTGACTAAAGGTCAATTAACTAATTGATTATTAATTATGTAAATCACAGGTGATTATAGTGGTTGTACCTTTGAGGTACTAGGGTAATTAGTACCTTGTTGAGTGGTTAACTCTTGATGCTTATGAAAGCAATGATTTGATATGTTGTGAAAACCCTTCATTCAAGTTGTTTGGACCTAATCTAATTAATATTGAAGTAATTTACATCCTAGAGAGGATGAGAGAAGAGGAATCCTTACATGAGTGACAATCATGTAATGGTTAAACCTCAACACTTTCAATATGAACATCATAAGTAATCAGGGTATGATCCTTTGTAAAGAGATCATGAAATCTTAATTGAGAAGGTTGATGAAACCCTAATCAAGGGTGTGACATGAGAAACCCTAATTAAGGGTGATGTCAAGTGAAAACCTAATTTCAGGTAATGCTATGTGAAACCCTAATGTAGGGTAATGTTATGTGAAACCCTGATATATGAGGATGTTATGTGAAACTCTAAAGTAGAGTAATGTTATGTGAAACCCATATTTATTGGAGATGCTATGTGAACCTTAATTTATAAACATGGAAAATCCTATTCCTAATAATGGAATAGTGATTAATATATTTACAAGTGTAACATCTAAAGAGGTTGATAGTGGATATCCTTATATCAATAGTTCCTAACTCAATGATGAGTCCATATCATTAGCAATGGTTGTATTTTCTAAATATAGTGACTTGTGACCAATACATTACATGATAAATGTGATGAATTGGTGTATAAAGTATTAGGATGGGAAATACCCTAATATAAGCTAAGTGGATGAACTCAAGTAAGGTAATGGTGATAAGGGAAGTGATACATCAAAATATGATATATATCACATCCAACACCTCAAGTGTGATATACCTTAATGTATTTTAAATCCAATAAATTTCGATGAGTGATACATGAAGTGTGTCATGTCAGTTTTTACATTCAGATGTCATGCACTTTGATAAGTGTAGGCTAACGTGCCTTATGAAAAGGTTAATCCAAATCAATAGACTATAATGCAATCATATTCTGGTAAAGATGAGAGAGAAACTCATACTTTGTGTTGATAATCCATTTAATGATGGATGATGAGAATAAATAAGTATGATTGAATACTTATGTTATCAATGTTGGCTCCTAGTTGTGTGGAGCAATGAGTTAAGGTTTGATCATTAATAACATGATCTTAAGAACCTAAATGGTTATTTGTGGAAAACCCTGATGAAGGGTGATAATATGTAAGGGGAATCCTAACCCTAAAAAGTGAATAGAGGTATTACTTTGTGTTGCATGATGTTGGTATGAAAGCATTATAACTATTATCATGAGAACTAATCATGCAGGTATGTTGAGACGATAAGCATAGCCATGTATGAGCTATAATGCTCTTATATTGAAAATGTTTTATAGGCCTTATAAGACTTTACTTGTTTTGTTTCTTAGTGAGAGGTAATTTGAAATTAATGAGCCATGTGTGCCATATGATGTTTTAATTATTGAAATTTTTTATGGGCTTCATAAGTCATAATTGCCTTGTTGTCTTCTAAGAGGTAACAAGAGATGAATTAAGCTTTGTGTGTTATGTGGAATGCTTGTGTAGTAAGAATCATGCTTACCTTGGTTAAATGACCTGAAGGTATTAAGTTACATGTTATGTGGTAACAAGTATTCTATGATGAATTAAGGGTTTGAATACCCATATTTTATAATCATGATGATGAACTTATTAAGAAATGGAAATGTGTTTGATGAGATGAGGGATTAAAATCCCAATACTTTGTTAGAAGAGTATGGCTATAGGCCATGACTCCACAAAACAATCCCAGGCATTAGCTGTGTGTTCTAAGCCTGAAGAGAGTATATGTTGTGGCTGTAACTCTATAATGAATATGTCAATTTACTCTGGCAAGTTAATTGTAGCCTGACACATGATGTGTAAAATATAATCAGCTGTGTAGTGTATTTGCATAAAGTTGAAATGTGAGAAACATTAGTTGATATTATACTGCTTAGAGTAGCAGATAAATGTTATACATGTTCTTTACATTCCTTATGGGATAAGTGATATGATGCTCTATCAGGGTACATCTGCAATGTTTTAGATAAGAATAATGTTTTAATTTGTTAAACAATAAATTAATTGATGTTAAGAAATTATGATTCCTTTGTTCAGACATATCTTATTAATCTGTAATAATAATGTTTCTGGCGGAGAGTTATATCTCTCACTGAGGTAATTTTAAAATTGTATCACCCCCGTGGGAACCAAATTTTTAGGTGGATGTAGACGAAGAGGCAGGAATCCTTCAGTAGGTGAAGGAAAACAACAACAACAACAGGGACAACAGTGAGTTCTCAGGTGGAGAAAATGGATGATATGCCTTGTATAGATGTACATAGAGTCCTATGTGTCGTCTCTGTACTCTCAGGCCCTCAGAGTAGTAGTTAGTGCTTTTGAGATTTTGGCTCAGTGCCTCGAGATTTTATACTGCCTGTGTTTAGTTTAACAGTGCAGTTGATGCTTGTAATTCTCAGGAAAAGATGATACATGACATGTACTTGTGAATCAATATGTAATTAAGTTACTTTAGTTCTTTATGAAAGAATTTTCCTATGTGTGGACTACTTTGTGAAATGGTTTTAATTATAGTGATTTTTGGTAATCCACTACTTAGTAATCGCTTCTGCTAAGTTAATGACGTTTTATTCAAACGATGTGTGACAATTCAGTGGTATCAGAGCTCTAGGTGCACTGAGTCTACAGAGACATAGGACTAAGGTTTTTGAGTCTGTTCTAGTGTCTTCCAGTTATCTGATAGTGACTTCTTCTCATATAGGAGGAGAAGAAAAACTTGAAGATGTCTGGAACACACGAAGAACACGCTGTTGATAGTAGTGTTGCTGCACTAGGAGGAGGTGTAGGAGACCAGAATAGGGAAGGGTCTGTACCTGAACATTCCCAGATTAACCCAGCCATGATAGAGAATCCAGCCTTCCATACCCTATTTAGCAGTTTATGGCAACAGTTACACACATGGCAGACAGGATGCCACCACCTGCACTTAGGGCACCAGCCCACAATGAGGGGTATGGAGTCGGTAATACTTTTGTGAGACTACGTCGGGTTGGAGCCATAGATTATGTTGGTACAGCTGATCTAGAAGATGCTGATCTGTGGCTGACGGAGCTGGAAAAGGCTTTCAGGATCCTTGATATTCCTAAAGCCGAGAAGGTAAGACATGCAGTGTACCTCCTGAAAGGAAGTGCTGGTCACTGGTGGATTATGGAAGAAGATAAGAGGCCAGGTGAAGAAATTGGATGGGAGGTATTCCGATGAGAGTTTGTCAGTAAATACTTCCCTAAGACATATCTAGATGATAAGATCTCTCAATTTGAGAGGATCAGACAGGGATAGATGAACGTTAGCGAATATGAAGCTAAGTTCATGGAGCTGTTGTGGTTTTGTCTGCATATGGCAGTTAATGATGAGGAAAGAATTCGGTGTTTCGAGAAGGGGTTGAACACTAAACTGACCACTCGTGTGTCTACTTTAGAGAATAGGGAGAGGTTTGCCACTTTTGTTGAGTCAGTAAGGAGGATAGAAAGGTCTGAAATCGAGAAACGACTTGCCAGTGGTAAGAAGGTGTATACTCAGTGTCAAGGACAAAGATCTGAAAGTTTTAAGAAGCCGATATTTTCTGCATTAGAAGCACCATCGAGATTCAGTACCCAGATGCATTGGGCATCAAGTAGGGGTAGGGACCATAGTTTTGCTACTAGTAGAGCCCCTAGCATAGCATCAACATCGGTGACTGGATATCACAAACCCTATTTCGCAACTAGGATCTGTTACTAATGTAGACAACTGGGACATCTAGAAAAGGATTGTCCAGATGGGAATGTAATGGTGACTCAATCCCAGGGGCAGAGTCAGCAAGGCTCACAAAGGAGACATATTTCTAGTAACAATAGAGGACGTGGACAAGCGTCCCGAGCTGGTTCATCAACACCTAATAATCAAGCACAGGGTCAACAACCAGTAACTGTGAGGATCTATGCAATGAATCAATCTGATGCAATAGTCAACCCTCGGGTTGTGACATGTCAGATGAAATAGATTCATTCTTATATTTCATTTCATGATTCTATGTGTTAAAAATAAGAAAGTAGTTGTTTTTGAACTCCCTCTGACTAGTCCTATAAGGACACAGGGGAGATGAGAACTTACATCTTACTCAGTGTTCCTTAAAATGTTTTATAATCCCCCTTATTTGTGTGTTAAAAGATGAGATATAGAAGTGATTCCTGAAGAAAATCCAAGAACGAAAAATCATGTGTGTATAATGATATGAAAAGTGAGGAATATGATAGTAAATAAAGTGCATACTACCTAACCTCAATACTTGTATACCCTGGCCAGGTATATGATTAGTCGAGATAGGGCAAGTATGAAACTCTTAGATTGTCATATTTCTGATTACTCTTATCAAGTAGTCATTCTGAAACAATCTAATGAGTATAATGAAATTACATAGGGAAGTGCTAAGTGAACCTTCCCAATTACATAAGGAAGTGCTAAGTGAACTTTCCCAATTACATAAGGAAGTGCTAAGTGAACTTTCCCAATTACATAGGGAAGTGCTCAGTGAACTTTCCCAATTACATAAGGAAGTGCTCGGTTAACTTTCCCAATTACATAAGGAAGTTCTAAGTGAACTTTCCCAATTACATAGGGAAGTGCTAAGTGAACTTTCCCAATTACAAAAGGAAGTGCTAAGTGAACTTTCCCAATTACATAGGGAAGTGCTCAGTGAACTTTCCCAAATACATAAGGAAGTGCTAAGTGAACTTTCCTAATTACATAAGGAAGTGCTAAGTGAACTTTCCTAATCACATAAGGAAGTGCTAAGTGAACTTTCCTAATTACATAAAAGTGCTAAGTGAACTTTCTTAATAACATAAGGAGTGCTGAAGTGAACTCTCCCAACTACATAGGAAGTGCTAAGTGAACTTTCCCAAACAAATAAAGGATTGTGGATTGGATTACCACTGTTAAATATATATATGTTTCCCCTTTAATGAACAACCTTAGGTAATGATAGGAGTATGTTACTTTATGTTTCTCCATTCATTTACATGACAATCAAAGTAAGTATTATGACAGTTGATGTACTTGGATTAGAAATAATCCGTTGATGGATACTTCCAAAAGTATCAGTTTGCTTTGGACTTTGGTTCGAAGATAATGATATATGGAACAAGCAATGTTCTAAAGTAAAAGAAATACTTTGTGCATGTGTACCCTTGGTGGTAACAACAGGGAATCGAATATGATAAGGATGAGATGTGTTCTCAATACATATGATGAATACCAAATTAAGGTATTTATGTTGGTTATCTATATTGGTCAACTATGAAATCAATCTAGTTACAAAAAAATATGAACATCATATGTTAGGGGTTTATGCTCTGCATAAACATAAATATTGATAAGGATGAACTAATGGGAGGAACAAGTGTAATTATGGTGTAAACGTTTATAAAGTTGAAAATATTTTCTTAGAATAATCCTGTGTGGAAGAACTTTGTGTGGATTAAATATATATAGTATCTCCATGATATTGAGATGATAATTAGAGACTTGATGACATGAGTAACAACTATCTTTTGTTATCTGGGATTTCGGGGACGAAATCCTTGTTAGGGGTTTACAATTTGTAACATCCCTGACCTGGGTTATGTTTAAACCTAGATGTTTTGCTTAATGAAGTTGATTATATGCTCTCTCTTATCTCTTTAAAAGTAATTAAGGCTCAAGAGGAACTTATATTTCAATTTTAGTCTCTTTTGAGTAATGCTTGAAACAATGTTTTGATAGTTTTGGACTAAAGTGCAAATTACCCGAGTTGAGGGGTTAACTTGCAAATTGTACATGATACAATGTTCCTCATGTGTTAAAGCAACATGGGAATGAGTATGATGCAGTAGTATGGCTTCTACAAGCCTGAATAACAAGAAAGATCATGTTGAGCAATGTTTGTGCATTAAAACCTAGTTTTGGTGTAATGTGCAATTTACCCAAAATCTAGGGTTCAATATGCAAAATACCACTTCAAGAGGATTCCTTATGATTCTTATCATCAGATAGAGAAAATAATTTGAGAGGGGCGCCTCATTTGAATCATTTTGAAGGAGAGAGAATCTTGATATTAAAATAATCAAGATTTAAGCATAACTGAAACCCTAGTTCAATTTAATGCAAAAATAATTACATTAATTGGATTGCCCTTCAACCAAAACTATAATGGTTGAGTTTGGTTATGTGTGGACGTCCTTGTGACTTGCAAAGGCAAAGGAAATATCTACGTGAGTGGAGAACCCACTCACATTTAGAAAAGAAAAAGAAATATCCACTCACTTGTGGATATTATTATAATATGATTTAAGGTGCTTAGTTTGTTTTCCTTTAAATCATGGATAATTGAAAGGAATAAGAGGAAAAGAGGATATCCTCGTCCCTAAGGAAAAGAAGTGGGCATATGTCAAGAAAGTTGAGGAGATAATTCCTACTTTCTCTCTCTTAAATGAATTTTCAATAAAATTCATACATAAGCTCCTTTATCTTTGAGGTGAAGGGATAATTTCGAAGCCATTTTCACTTCTTGCTTGCAAAAACGACCAAGGGAGATTGGAGCAACAGGCGGATGACCCCCAACCTGTTGGTAAGCTTCTTGACCTTCTTTCACCTTGAATTCATGGTGGAAATCACAAAACAATGCATGATTTCTTCTCTATTTCACTCCATCTTCGATCCTAGCCAATATTTTCACTCCAAAGCTTGAGGACGAGCCTTGGGAGGGTTGCAAAAGCTTCTTCCACCATTTCTGACGTGAATCTCCAAGCTTTGAAGCTCAATTGAAGGCGGGTTATATAACTTGAACCCTTGAACTTTGTTATTGATTCCATATCCTCATTAATTGTTGATTCTTTCTTTGTTTCTGAATTTGGTTGATTGATGCAATCACCATGAAAATCATAGTAAGCTTCATGGGTTTATATCTTGATGGTGATGGCATCATAATAAGCACACACCTCCACAAATATCTATTGCAAACGGTTTCAACATTTGATCCAAATAGTTTCACCAAACCGTTTGGTGACCAAACGGTTTGCAAACAGTTTGGAGGTTTGGGTTCCAAACCGTTTGGAGTGGTTGACCATTTGAAATGGTTGTTTGAAGGTTTGGGTTCCAAATTGTTTGGAGTGGTTGACCATTTGAAATGGTTGACTGTTTGAGGAAATATGTTGTTGTACTGGGTCCACACCCTTCCTGCCCTACCGGCGGCGCTCCTCTACTGATTAGTGACCTTGGGTCACTCCACGGGGGGGGGGGGGGGTCTTTGATTCACAGGTTCCTAACACCCTCAAAGTGATTGATGAGGCATCTATGAGCATGTAGTAGTCTATCTCATGTGGAGCTAGGCTTAAGGGGGGTATTGCATCCTTGTCTCTTCCTTGGTCCTTCCTGCTGAACATCTTCATGGAGTTCAAATAATTGTTGTCAGTTGTTCCAAGCTTTGCTTGAACATCTAATTCAAGAACTGGGGCTATTCAAGTAAGAACCAACATGGGTGATCAGTGAGTTAGCAGTGAAAAGGATTTCCCGTCTCTTGGTACTATGCCACACTTTGTGGGTGCGGTTCCTGTCAGCTGGTGTTGTGCCAAGCTAGAGGGTCTAACTTCGAGTTCTTGCTCTTGCTTCTCCCAGTTAGGATACTACATTGATCCTGGCTTGTCACACAATTTTTCAGTTTGGTGGTTAGATTCATGAGGATTCTATGTGGATATGCAATCCATACAGATACCTAAGCTCCTAAAATTCAGACAAGGTCAAAAGCTCTTAAAGCTAGCTCAAGACAGGAGGTCCTGGTGTATGCTCTATTTTGTTATGTAATTACTGTTTGTGGGTGGGATGAATGTGTGTAATTGTAGGCTGAAATATTCATTCCACTGATCGAGTGTCTATTGTTAGTGATTATGTCTTGCTTGGCCTTCTTTGCTTTGCTTGTTTCTAGTGTTCTACTAAGTACCTCCTGCGAGAGGTTTTGATCCTAGGCTGAGTTTTGTTTTCTTAACTCTTCTGCTATAATGGGGTACTTAGTGCCCAATGTTTTTGGTTTTATAGTAACACACTTTTTGACCGACCAAAAAAAAACTTTGGTTTCTTGAATATATTTCCAAAAATTTCCAAGGACCACCATTGCTTAGTATTTTTCAAAGTATCCACTTAAAAGAATATAAAATCACTACTTAACTTTATTTTAATTCAATATTCACCCAACATGGTCATTTTGTAAAATTAATCTAAAAGCCAAGATATTATAGACACCCACGACACGTTTGTAACCATACTTCTTAGTAGAAGCTCCAATATATAATTAAAGGTCTCAGTAATATACATCTTTTGCAAATAAATATAATAAAAACAAAATGGTACCCAATAGTGAACAATTGTTGAAAAAATAGGATAAGCCAAGAAACATATTAAGATGTACATACAAATCAATATCTTCAATAGCACCAATTTGGAGTATGAATAACCAAATAATCATATTTTGGATTAAGTAACTTGGAATTGAAAATTTATGTTAATTTGTAAGTACAAGTCATCATCACAAACATTTAGTCATATAGACGTACTAGAGGGCATGCTTGAAGTCTGTATCACTATGTGGAATCTCAATGTGATATTCATCATCATTATACGATATTATCATGCATATGTCTCATCATATTTTTAACAAGGTTGTCACAAAAGTCATAAGGGTTCAACACAATCATAATTAGTTCCTTGGCCATCATAAATGTCATACTCTCCAATTATCAATTTTAGGATCTAGCAAAGTATATGAAATTTGAGTATTTAGGGCACATAAGAAAAATAGAGTGTGACTTAGATTTTGAATATTCTTCAGTATAATTGTTCATTTTTAATCAAAAATTGGAATACATGAATTTTTTCGAGCATCCTTGGAATTTATTTCTACCATTTTTTCAATTTTTGCTAAAATGAAGAGGATATCTCCCTTTGTTTTAATAAATGATGCACTTGATGTTTGATATGAATGGTTGGCTATTTTGAGTTGTGGTGGAGTTGGGTCTATGTTGAGCTAAGGGTGTTTTGCTTAGAGATGTTAATTTGAGAACCTAATGGTGGTGGATCATTTTCCTCACCTAGCCTCCATTGTGGGACTAGCAATTCCTCATAGTGTAGAGCTCGATGGAGAAGATTGTAATCTCGGTCGATGTGCTCAAAAAGGGGTTGTGGTGCATAGGTCATTCTCCTTGGGTTTCTTTGAGGAGTATGTTCTTGTGATTTGATTAAAGGAGGAAACGTTCAAGAAGGTTGTCATGAAGGAGCATGGATAAGGAAGATGGCATCAATGTGGGGTGAATTAATGTAGAAACTTGCTAGAAACCTTTAGAGATGTTAAAGGAAGGAGAGGTGGAGTGCATAGAGGTATTGGTAAGTTGTAAGGTGAACTTTGGTATCATATAGATACTCCAGACTTCATCACAGTGAGAGAGGTGGGAGAGGGAGATTTGAAACTCATGTTCTCAACTAAGAGAGCGGTCAATAACGACATCAACATAACCATCAAGATGAAAATAGAAATTTGGTTCACTAGAAAATGTTGGTGGAATCTCGAAGGGGGCAGAAATGTGGGGAGGCCAAGAGATCAATCACCATAGTAAATTTAAAGGTAAAAGATGACTTGTTACTATCCAATCAGGGACCTAGTCTGTGGGTGCACTGATTGGGAAGCCCTCAATTGTCAGTTAAGGCTAGACATATTATGGGTCAATGATGGACGACATTTTTTATGCATCCATTCGATCAGGGATCCATGGGATGTCAAAAAAGTGGTGGGTAAAAAGATAAAGAAAGAGAAAAAGAAAATTGGATTTTTGGCAGCATTTTCTTCAAATCCATACATATTTTTGGGTCAGATGAATTTTTAAGTACTGCATAGTATTAATTACTAAAAATGAGATCCATGCATACTTACACCACACGTGACCTAATGTGGCCCCACCCCAATTTGGACAATTGTCTTTTTTTGTTCCTCTAACATCCATCATTCCATGTTTGACCTCTCCCTCATTTTCCTTGTGCTCCTTGTTGTGGCAACTATTTTTATGCCCTAGGGCTGTGAAGTGTCATCTCAAGACAGCGTACCGCTAATCCCCGTCATTGATTACTATGCTTTCCAATTAAATAGTTAGTATTATTGATCGATTTTTTTTCAAATCGATCTTAAAAGTATTCCTACCTAAAACTATGTCAGTTGTTTTTAATTTCACAACCAATAACATGAAAGTCAAGAGTAGAAATGGTCATAAATTTTCATTCACCATGTGTTATTTGGTCCTCGTCAATTTGCACACAAATAAAATAATGTTAAGTTTCTACTTTGTATATAGTTTAAAAAATGATGAGTTTTGGGTCAATCCAATCAACCTTCTTGTGCTCTTAATCAAGACGATGGTATTCTTCCATTGTTCAACTATTTTAAGGTTTAGAAACACAATGAAAGCAAAACAAAATGGTTATATCTTAGAATTTATATGTAGATGAAAAATTCCTACCATCCTTATCTAGAATGTGTTTATGATAGGTTCTCATAATTTGAAAAAAGGTTTTTGTGATGAAGTGGATTTTTCCACATTTAGGATCCAAATTACAATTATGCCCTTGCACTATCTAATATTGCTCAATTTACCTCACTTTATCACTCTCATGATAATTGAATAATTTTGACACCCAAACCAAAATTTTAATGCCTTGATTTCATACTGAGTACCTTGTGATATTCAATTTTATCTCAATTAATGTTGTTACTCATATGATTTTATTCATGACTCAAACTTTATCATATAATTCTAGAATTTTTTGTACACCTCAGTGAGACATTTATTATCCTTTGTTTAAAATCTCATATTTTTCAGATAAAGGACTGAGATTTATGAATATTCAAAGAAATACCTAATTTTCTAATCTAATTGGGCCATGGCCATCGAACCCAGATCTGTGCAGGACCACAATGACACAGTTATCTTCCCCTCCCTCACATGTGGAGGGAGCCACATACTATAGCTTGGAATTCAAAGTCCAATATCTTCCTCTACCCACATGTAGCTAATTCAAATCTTTTGGATCTGATTTTTACTACCCTTTCCGACGAGTCCCAAAAACCTCAACAACGTTCCCTAGCTTGAAAATGCCCAAATCGGGGGCAGCCTAAGGTAGAGAGGGGAAACAAAAAATCAAACCTAGGTTGTGTCCCTCATATTTAATGGATCCTATGGCCCTGCCATACGTCCTTTAGCACTAGTGGCCCTTCAATTTCTCACCTTCAACCTCTATGCTTGCCACCCAACTCCTTCCTCTTATGCCGAAACCATAGGGACAAACCCTAACCACTAAGCTCCTCTTCCAAATCCAACACATGTACACCATCAATGGACCCTGAAGAATCATCTTCTACTATCACAAGGCACAATGGAGGACTAGATAGCCTGGCTGACAAAATGTTACCCACATTGCCGATGTAAACTTCAACAACCTACATTAAATTCCTTCGAGCACTGCCATGAGGATCTCGGACCACCAGACGACTCTGGTAAATCATATGGAGCCCCCAAGATTGTTGATCTCCCTACCCTCAATATTCTTCTCAATCCATATCCTACTCTATTTTCTTCTTCTTGCATGAACAACAATGGTGTGAGGATGCTCTGTTTGATCAAACAATCAAATCTTCAATATCACTGATTTGCCCAAATATTGTGAGGTGGTTAATTATTTGCACATGGACCATTATGTCCTTTTGCCCATATCGCTGCCCCCTTGAGCCAAGCTATGGCTCGTGGGTCAGGGGGATGATCCATGAAGTTGGATCCCTCCCCTAATCGGTGAATCCAACCTGGAAATTTATTTATCATTTTTATTTTTGTATTCTATCCTTTTTCCTGTTGGCCAAACTTGCAAAACACATCAAAAATAGCTCGTATGTTCAAAAATTGCTCAGAAAATACTGGTCTATTTAGAAAATCATGAACTTTAATTTGGAAACAATATCCTACCCTATTTTAGTGAATTTGTATGAAGTATTTAACATCCTATTAAATATCTTATTTAGTTTTTCAAATGATGTTATAAACCCTAATCTTGCTCAAGAATTGGTTTTTGCATGATAAATGGCCACATCACATTTATGTTAGACTCTGATCATGTTTTGAACATTCGATCTCACTCAATTATTATTAGATCCTAATATTGCTTATCATACCATGTAAATGATTAATTGTCTAGTGATTACTAATCCATGATTAATCTAGATTAATGATGACCTAGATTGATATAATGATGACCTAGATTGATCATAATCTAGACTAATGACAATAATGTGCATTTTTATAATTAGGGTTACATTAATATTATACAATACCTAGGTGGCATCCTTGTTAATACTAGATATTGATATTGATGATAGAATTTGAAAATAGTATGATAAATGATCACCTTATGTACAAATTAGGAATTAAGAACTCTAATCACAAAATAATGACATACGACTTGTAATTTTCCAAGATCTTGACAAATGATTTGTATCATGCATTCTAGCATCTGATTTGAACTCTTGGATCAACATTGGATATTGATAATGCTTTATTTTGACTCCAAGAGGTACACTTTGATATTAACTTCTCTTAGAACAGACTAGTAATATTGAATGATATATTATACATACTCTTGTTGAAATCTTGACTATGTATTTGTTTGAATTACAATGTTCCCTACTGAGCAATCTTTTGATTTGTATATGTATTCTTGAAAATACTTAAACATAAATGAAAAAATTCCCTTATGACTGCCTGTAGTAATGATGTTGGTATTGGGTACAAGCTGAAAGATCTAGAGGGGGATGAACAGAGCTTTTGCTACTTTTAAAATTTAATTAAAACTTAAGGCAAAGAAGGAGGAGGAAACAAGGAAAACACTTCGATTTAGAGTGGTTCCAACCTTTGAATCAAAGGTTGTTAGTCTACTACCCAATTATTTTCAATTGGGATTTTGAAAGTGATTTATATTATTTACCTCACAAGGATGTTACAACAAAATACAATCACCTTCCACATGAAGTAGCCTTCACCTTGAAGTAGCCCCAACCTTCTTGAAGTAGCCTTCTTGAAGTAACCTCAAGCAACCTTGGATCAAACTTCAACACCTTGAAGTTGCTCCACAACCTTGAGATATCCTTCACCTAGAAGTAGCTCCAACCTCCTTTGAAGCAGCCTTCTTGAAGTAACCTCAAGCAACCTTAGAGCAACCTTCACTTCCTTGAAGTAGCTCCACCTCCTTGAGATAGCCTTCACCTAGAAGTAGCTCCAACCTCCTTTGGAGCATCCTTCTAGAAGTAACCTCAAGCACACCTTGGATCAACCTTCACCTTGTTGAAGTAGCACCAAGCAACCTCCTTTCAACAGCCTCCAACCCTAGGAGTAGTGAAGGAGAACAAAGTATAATATAAAAGAAATAGATTGGAAGAAAGAAATACTTAACCAATGAAGATAGCATATTGATTCCTATATAAAGTGTTTAGATCTCCTATCCACTTAATATGGACGTTTCTATGTGGTGGCTAGGAGATAGTAGCTATAGGACACAACTATGGAGCACAAGGAAGAAGTAAGTGAATCTCTACTTTGTTTCTCTCTAGAATGGATGCTAAAGTGTATCTTGTGTGTTTTGGGTGTCCTAAGGCTTTTCCTATTTGTAGGAATGGTTTGCAAGTGTTTAGGTACATTCTAGGGAGCCTGTAGAGTGTTCTTAGTGCTTAACTAGCCGTTAGTAGAAAGTAGTTGGGTTGCAACGGCTAAAATGTTCATTAAATGTGAAGTTTCCAGAACTTTTCTCGATCGACAATATTGTCGACCAGATGACTCTCGATCCACAATAGTGTCAACCAGATGACTATCTGGGTTCATCTGATTGTATGTCTATTTCTCTCTTATTTAAACCTATTACAACGGCTATATCTCAGTCCACAATATTGTCGACCGAGGAGGACTTTTTGCAAGGTCTTGGAATGTATGTGAGGTCCTATTGATGACTCATATGAAACCTATCAACCTAAAGTCTTCATGCGAGTGTAAGATAGGGTTTTGGATGGATAGGGAAGATCTAACACTTGATTTACATGATATCTAAGTACTTGTACATTATATACTTGTACATGTTTTTACATCAAGTACAATTACGAAAATATTAAACATTTAAGTGCATTTATCTTCAACTATCCACTTTGTATGATCTCCACATTTTCTTGAAACTTGAAAAACTCAAGTAGCACGTTATATCCACAAGAATTAAATGTTTGTCATCATCAAAACAAAGGGTATGCTAATTTCCAATTTAGCTAACAACCTCCCCTTTTGAAGATGACAAACATTCCCAAAATATTAGCAAAATATTTTAAAATGAAATGAGTCTCATACCTATGATATACCTGAGATGAATAGGTTGTTTGATCTCATAAAATGTATGCTAATATACTTAAAGAGTTATGAAACATGATATCCATCGCTTGTGGTAGTTTAGCACCTATTAATGTCTAGTCAAGAGATCATGAAACTCATGAGAATATTTTACTTTATTTCACTTTATTTTATTTCTCCCTCTTTCTCATTTCAAAAATGTAATCATATGTGTAAGTAAATAAGACTCCCCCTTAATTGACTACTCTCCCTTAATTATTTACTTCAAAAAGAATGTCAAATTTAGCCACAAATCAAAAACCAAAATTAATTTCTCAACCATTTACAAGGGATGTTAAACCCTGAAATGATATGAGAGTCCTTTAGGCTCAAGGTGGGATCAATAGATGTATTTTTATATTCATTTCTCAACCATTTACAAGGGATGTTAAGCCCTGAAATGATATGAGATTTCTTTAGGCTCATAGTGGAATCAATAAATGTATCTCTAACCAAATATAAGGGATGTTAAGCCCAAATTGGTGTGGAGAAACCAATTAAGAGCAAGATAAAAAAATATATGCACATTATATCCAAGAATTATTGTGAACCCCCCCTTAATATAATAACAAACGTGAGCTTAAAAATACTAAGGTATTCCAAATCATAACCGCTTTAAAATCAATTGATTTAGTAAGACCATGAGTCAATTTTTATAAGAAATATGGTTTCTTGCACTATTTAAAAAAATCTCTTATTCTAAGTACTTAACATGATAAACAAATTATAGATATAATATACCAATGTCGGGTTCAAGTGAATGATTTGATTTACAAATAAGTATTTTTGTCAGGCTTATTTTCAGTCGACCATGACTTTGACCGGGGCACCCCTTGGTCGAATAGTTTGTCGACCAAGAAGGAGTTTTGTTGTAAAGACTCGATCTTTACGGTCGAATATTTACAAAATAATATCAAATACATAAACAATCTTTATTACATTCATGCTTGTACATCAGAGTCACGGAATCTTACAAATATGATTACAAGTTTAAGGAATATAATTCATTCTATCTAGTCTTCAACGGAGGACTACCCAATGCATGTCCCTTCAAGCTCTTCCATCTACCACCTGCCCATGAGTTCCCAGAGGGAACAAAACCACACATGGACCCCATTGAAGGGAAAATAAAGGGTCAGCAAAGCTGGTACTAAATCCAAATCATTGAACTATGTACGAAAAAGGTTTAGATGTATAATAAAAGTTAGGAAAGGACTATTTGGTGGACTAAAGGCTTACAAAAAGAAATTCCATTATCAACTTCAAGATAGCAAATCTTTCACAAGAATATCATTAAGAAAGATTCAATAGTTCAAATATGCAAAATTTATCCAAGCTATTCACAAGGTATATCAATTTCAAGATATTCTATTTGGCAAGTTTTGGCACCTTTCTATCATATCTTTTCTAGGGCTAAGTGCCTTGTGTTCTCACACTCTAGGAGAGAACGACACTAGTGCCTTATTAGCTATTCCAGTTAACAGGGGGACAACTAATCCCTATCCACTGCGCAGGGTTGTGGGGTACTTGGCCCACTCAAGTGAGCCAAAGCTCTAAAGGGCCAAAGCCCAAGGGACCAAAGTCCACAGGGAGTCAAAACTCCAAATAGATCAAGTCCAGTGCCAAAATATTTTATCAACAATATTTCATCAATTGTAAAATGAGAGTGGTGAACTTTCAAGAATAAATAAAGGTTTCAAAACTATATGGAATTCACCACGAATCAAGATATATGTATGTCCATCAAGAGGGAAAATAGTTCAACAATGAAATAGAGGAATATTACCTCAATTATTCAGGGCTTCAACGATTTCATAATCATAATGTGTCTCCAAGAGTTTATGAAGAGGTAGCTACAAAGAATAATAATATTGTCACCATTTGACTTGGAATCAATGTTGTTCAATTTTTCTTATTTATGATTAGGTTTTCCCTTCTAGGTTTCTATGACATATTTTCCCCTCAATGTCATTTCTAGGTTTGCACCTTTTTACATATAGTCATTGTTACATAATCGTTTATTTGATCATATTATCTCTAGATCAGATCCTAAATGATGTTCTCTTTTATTTATAATATACTTCTATGTAGTCACTTGGGATCAAAGGTGGCCATTTACTGGTATGGTCTTATTGGAATGTCTAGGGTTTAGAGTCAACATACCACCATATACATTAGTCATGAACTAATACCTATAATTAAGTTATGTATGTGAACACCAATATCTTTATGAAAATAAGGTATATTCATATTTAGTCCAAACTACCATATAATCTAATGTGAATGTCAAAATATTTATAGAAATACTTTTGATATACATATTCCTTCTCTAAAGTACTAATGTATTTGGCTAGTTAGTGTGTTTCGTAATCACGTTTCAGCTTATAATTATCTATTCTCATATGTTAAATGAATATCCCGATATGAGAACGTTTAGTAAACCGTATAAAAGAACTTTTCAGATTTGTATTAACTATAGATGCTTAATCTTGTGGGATCGGGTGATTAATATAGCGTCCTAATCGCAAGTTGGTATACAAAACTGCCCATAATATAAAGGGGTCCTCTATCGAATTCATTACACTAGTTTTCGGAAATATGAGTTATAATTACGTGATTGCTAACTATTAGTATAGACATATTAATACCTATATATATATATATTCTAGTGTTCACCCATTTATCAATTGAATCACCGCAACAAATATTAATTATCTTTAGTATATTTAATTCAAAAGTACGGCGCTTTGTATTATCCAATTTATCAATAGGATAAAGGTTTAACGCATATTGTATTATAGACTTACCGGTTGAAGCAGAACTACTTTCTGGCCGGTTCTCACTCGTTCTCGAATGTAAGGGCTGATCGTGACTCGTCTCGTCTTCTTAATCCTAGCCGACGAAGATGTTTTTAGCATGAGAGCATCGTGGAGAGATATAGACTCACCACTACTGTCCCAAGGTTTCTAGAGACAGACTTCCTCTCTTCCATGTACGAATCACCAGATGTACGGATCACCAGCGGATACGAAGGCGGTCATTCCTGGGCTGTCGATGGAGGAGGCAACGCTGGGAGGAGGGTGGCAAGTCTCTGACAGCTAGTTGCCACGGAGTTGCGGATAGACAGGTGTCCCTGTCTGTACACCACGCCCGGGTCTGTGCTAGAGTTGGAAGGATGTGCCGTGGGCACCGAAGACGGTGATGAGGCGGTGGAGAACCAGCGTCACCATTCAGATTTGTTGCTGGCGTCGGGCCTGGGGTGTGCAGGTGGCGACAGTGCTTCCAGTGAAGGAGGAGACGACTCTAGTAACTTCCAGGTTGCAGAGGGTGGCCACGATGGAGTGGCGGTGGCGGAAAGGTGATCCGCATATCTGTACATCCGGCGGCGTAGTCGGGGTTTAGGTGAAGGGAAGCTGGAGGAGGGGCGCCTTGGGAGGCCAATTCCAGGTTCTTCACGTGGCAGTAGTTTAGGGGAAAATTGCTGGTGGTTGTCCGGATGGTAGACGGCAAGCTGAAGAACTCGCCAGCAACTGAGGATGCACCACACAACCATGGTCTGAAAACTCACTATGTAGATTTCCAGCGAGGATGTTGGGGAGTGTTGAGGATACAATGGCAGGTTGTTTGCAGGTTCCACACCGAGATCTTCATCATGCCGGTGGCCTGGATCTATAGATCTGATTGAAAGGGTGTGTGATGGGCGGCTAGTCAAAGCTGCAGATTGTCTGATGTAGGCCTTGTATGCGGCGGCTAGGTGAGGGAAGCAAGGCTGTGTGTGGAAGCCTGAACAACAATGACGGTCGTGGATTGGTTATGAGGAGTCTGAGGTTTGGGAGTAGCTTTTGTATTGTGGGTGTGTGCCGTGTCCTCATGGCTAGGGCTTATATAGTTGAGGGCGCTGCTACGGTTTCGGGGTGTCTAGGAGATGAAAAGAGGAGACGAGGCAGAGCAAGTGAACGAACGACGCATTTGGAGTGGCCGTTTCTTAAAGAAAGGAGAAATCATCGGAAGTTACGCGTATAGTAACTCGAGGGTTCGCGGGAAACGGGTGAAGATGGGGCGTTACCTCATTTACTAAGAAGAAAACTAATAACACTAGTCAATATCTTAATCACTGTTCATTGTATAACTCCTAAACTACAGGGCCAATTGCAACGGGATTTTAACTACGACTTTATTTTCTTGACTACGCAATTGAACCATCAAATTATGAATATAGCATACCTGCCTCAACTTATCTCATAATTGACTATAAAATCTATTTCTTTTTATATGATTAATGTTTCCCATTGATTCCAAATCAAGAGTGGTCAAATTGAGAGTAGTCAATGGGTTCAAGATCTAATCAAGGAATTTAGGAACAATAATAACAAATTGGACTATATGATACCAAAGTATGCTAATTGATATTTAACTTAGGGAGTTCATGGGCATATTTTCCCAAATGAGGACAATAGATACACTTTGACAAAAGGACTTGAATTGGATACTAAGATTTATCAAAGACCATGATATTGAATCAAAATAACTGATTGGGGTTTGAAATGAGAGACAACAAATAAGTTCAAGTTTGGATAACCTAGTTCAACATATATTTAGTAGCCAAAATTGGGTATGTTACATTTGTAGATTTCCAATTAATGAAGTTTATCTAGTATGATAAAGATACAACATTTTCCTCTATAATAGCATAAGTGACCAATAATATTTATATATATTTAATTATGTTTCAAGTCATGGGTTTAAGCAACATATATATTTTCTCTTATGATTCTATTTTGGAAATCATTGTTACATCCATTTGAAGAGTATGCTGTCTTTATGAGTGACTAGAGTTAAATGACCTCAAGTCTTAACCATTAATGCATAAGTCATATCAAAATATATTTCTTATCATTATATCCTAACTTTATTTCATCATGCCCATATAGTTCCAATGAATATTTTGCCTTTAGGTCTAGGAACTGCATTTTATTCATTGTTCTTGGTAAGCTCATATAGAAATTGTCCAGTAATAAACTCTTTTAGGATATGACTAAGTCTTGTTGTGTATAATTATCATTTATGTAGGCATATAAATCCTAGATGCTTAGCTAGATGTTGAATATTCTAGGATAAAGTCTTTTTGTTACTTAAGATCAAAATTGTCTTTACCATCTTTTGTTAAAGATAGAATTCACATAGAGACATACAAATTTTTATGAATGAGTTCTAGTGAGAAAATTTATAGTTTTGAAAAGAAATTTTAGTTTTACTTGCCTAGAATACACAAATTTCAGATTTATCACAAAATTTTAGGTAGTGATTATATTCTAAGCAAGTTTCTTGTATGAAAAATCTTTTCATGACATAAACAATCCATTGTTTTCAAACAGTGTCCATAGAGTTAAGAGGTTTACAATCATTTTTCCATTTAATATTTTCCTATGAATCATAACCATTGTAATAGTACTTATGATGTAGTTCTTTTGCAAATAACACATTTAAAATTTTGTATCAACATCACCTATGCCAATAGTTTTACCTTTCTCCAAATGTAACAAATAATTGTACCTTTTCTCTAAGTGTATGAAAATCTTCTTATATATAGTCATATACTTGTTAGAACAATTTCTATATACCATCCAAACCTACAAAGTATGATAGCTTTGGTCCCCATATAGTGTCCTTTTGGTTAGGATTATTCAAATATTTGGAACAACCTAATATGAAGAGTCCGTAAAAATTTGAGTCACCAAAGTTAATTGCAATCAGATGATTTTATTTTCAACAAAGGGTTCTGACAGAACTATCTTCGTTCAAATATTTCTTCGATCAAAAGAATTCTTGGTTGAACTATTTTTCGATCAGGAAGATTTTCCAGTAAAAATAATTTGACAGAATTACCTCCGGTCGAACTTCTCTTCGACCGGAAGAGATCTCGATCAAGCTGTTTGTCGACCGAGATGAAATTCTGTGCATTTTTAGTAAATTCAACATTTATAATGTGAGCAAACCATACTATTATTTTTAGATAACACAATTAAGCAATCAAAACATACAAGAATAGACAAGTTAAAGCTTATTTTAGTTGAGATAAGACATTATGAATTTTAAAATGAAGTTTAGGTCTAATCTCAGCTAATATGTCCAATAGTTTTCAATTGGGGGTTTTGGAATCCAAACTAAGACAACATCCTTTTTCTTGTATGGACAAGAAAATAAATAATGTCCAAGACATAAACAGTAATGACAACAAATAAAATCAATTTTATTTCTCTTCTTAGCATTATGGTAATGAGCTAGATTGTCTTTAGGCACATACATGACATTGGTCTTGGATTTTTGTGTTTTTCTAGTTCTAGGCATTTGGTAGGATTTCTCTTTAGATACATATCCTAGACCTCTTTTTCCAACTTGTCCAAGAGAGTTTTCCAAGATTTTATCAAGAATATTATTACTCTTTAAACTATCAACATATTTTTGTAACTTAGCAATTTCATCAATTCTTTTTGCAATAACTAGTTTTGCTTGATCTAAACTTGAAAGAAAAGAATCTATTTCTCTAACAATTATCATAATTTGAATGAGAATATAGAATAGGTTGAGTTTGATAATCATTTATCTTTGCAAGCAATTCAATCTTTTCTTGAGAAAGAAGATCATTATTGTTTTCTAGAGCAAGCAATTTGGTATTATAATAATTAATAGAATCTTTCAAGGAGTTATTTTCAGAAGAGAGATCAAGTATTTCAACATATAGCTCATCATTGGTTTTTAAAACCTTTTTCAATTTCCTTTTGCACTCAACATACTTGTCATGGAGTTCTTCTAAACTATTCACTAGCTCTTCTTTAGATAAATTAAGAAGACTTACCTCATTTTCTTCTTCATCGGATGATTCTATGAAACAACTTACTGTGTCTTCTTTACTCTTACTTGATTTTCCCTTGTAGCTTTGTGGAATTTTTCTCCTTTCTTCTTCTTTAGACAATCGAATGTCAAGTGACCTTTTACTTCAGATTCAAAGCACCATCTACAATCTTGGTTACTTGTTGATGGTCGACTCTTGTGTGTCCTTTCTATGTCGAAGTTTATAGAAACACCATCCCCCATTACGTCAAGACATGTTAGGGATTCTTGAAGACTTGATCCAATACCAATTGAAAGATCTAGAGTGGGGGGGTGAATAGATCATTTGGTACTTTTAAAATTTAATTAAAAACTTAAGGCAAAGAAGGAGGAGGAAATAAGAAGATAGTTTGATTTAGAGTGGTTCCAACCTTTGAATCAAAGGTTTTCAGGCCACTACCCAATTATTTTCAATTGGGATTTTGAAAGTGATTTATTTTATTTACCTCACAAGGATGCTGCAATAAAATACAATCACCTTCCACTCAAAGTAGCCTTCACCTTGAAGTAGCCTCAACCTCCTTAAAGCATCCTTCTTGAAGTAACCTCGAGTAGCCTTCACCACCTTGAAGTAGCTCCACCACCTTGAGATAGCCTTCACCTAGAAGTAGCTCCAACCTCCTTTGAAACAGCCTTCTTGAAGTAAGCTCAAGCAACCTTGGAGCAGCCTTCACTTCCTTGAAGTAGCTCCACCTCCTTGAGATAGCCTTCACCTAGAAGTAGCTCTAACATCCTTTGAAGCAGCCTTCTTGAAGCAACCTCAAGCACACCTTGGACCAGCCTTCACTTTGTTGAAGTAGCACCAAGCAGCCTACTTTCAACAACCTCCAACCCTAGGAGTAGTCAAGGAGAACAATGTATAATATAAAAGAAATAGATTGGAAGAAAGAAATACTTAACCAATGAAGTATAGAGCCTTGATTCCTATATCAAGCATTTAGATCTCCTATCCACTTAAGATGGACGTTTCTATGTGGTGGCTAGGAGATAGCAGCTATAGGATACAACTTTGGAACACATGGAAGAAGATAGTAGTGAATCTCAACTTTGTTGCTCTCTAGAATGGATGCTCAAGTGTAGCTTGTGCGTTTTGGGTGTCCTAAGGCTTTTCCTATTTATTGGAATGGTTTGCAAATGGTTAGGGACGTTCTGGGGAGTCTTTAGAGTGTTCTTTGTACTTAACTAGCTATTAGGTAGAAAGTAGTTGGGTTACAACAGCTAAAATGTTTGTTAAATGTGAAGTTTCCACAACTTTTCTCGGTCGACAATATTGTCGACCAAATGAATGTAGGTCCACAATATTGTCGACCAGATGGCTTTTTGGGTTCATCTGTCTAAATGTCTATTTCTCTCTTATTTAAACCTATTACAATGGCTATATCTCAGTTCACAATATTGTCAACCGAGAAGGATTTTTTGCATGGTTTTGCAATGTATGTGAGTTCCTATTGATGACTCATATGAAACCTATCAACCCTAGGTTGCATTTGGGCGAGCTATTTGCTAATCCTGGTAATTAGTGCATTAATTCATAGCGCATTACATATTGTGCAGAACTCATAACTACTGTCCTATGATTGACAGAGCACAAAACTGTCGCTTTTCTAGTCACGCCAAAAATGGCGGTACTCGAAATAGTCGCCCATGATGGGAGTAACCATCAGCCTCTTCCTAGATTGCTTTGTTTTTAGGCAGTGACTGACAGATACGACCTGCAAGCCACCCACAACTCACTTCCTCTCCTACTTCAATTAACTGGAGACTGCCGATATTTAGAAGATCGTCGGCCAAGATAGGCCCTAAAGACTTCATGTGAGTGTAAGATAGGGTTTTGGTTGGATATGGAAGATCTGAAGCTTAATTTACATGATATCTAAGTACTTGTATATTATATACTTGTACACATTTTTACTTCTAGTACAATCATGAACATATTAAATATTTAAGTGCATTGATCTTTAACTATCCACTTAGTATGATCTCCTCATTTTCTTAAATCCTGAAATACTCAAGTAGCACATTAGATCTACAAGAATGAAATATTTGTCATTATTAAAACAAAGGGTATGCTAATGTCCAATTTAGCCAACACATGCGACCTCCTCATATAAGAGGGTGAAACTTATACAACATGGTGACCTCCCCCATCTTGTTGGAGCGATGGAGCCATACATACATACATTCAGTTGATTTTAGTATAATGGGGAAATTTATAATAAAATTGAATTACTTGAAATAAATATGAGTTTGAATTCACATTGATTATTTTCCTTATAAGTACTGTCAAGTACAATATTTTAATATAAATATTTTTAATTTTTTAATCTTATTCTTTTCAAACCATATCGATACATTTGCATTGATTGCATCTCTATTTACCTAATTATAGGCATGAAGACTTGAAGACTTGATACATGCTGATCTACCATACTCTTGAGAATATCTTCCCGAATGAAGAATGCTTACCACATGCGATTACATGTAAATGGGATGTAGTTTTAGTTTACTAAATTTCTCTTCTTATTATTTTTTTATCCATGTTTCCTACGGTCCCAGATGTAATAAATCATATGGTTCTTTTTCAATAAAATAGAATGTTATTTTTTTGCATGTCATGTGTGTGATCTTTGGGCCACTCAGAGAGGGGTGACCTAATCCCCTTAACACTGTCTACCCATGAAGTTGAATTGCGATTAGGGCAAGAAAGGTTCTATGACAACTTCAATGATGCATATATAATCATATCTTAATGATTTTTTTTAACCTATAAATATATATAAATTATGTTGACTTAACAAATGCTTTAGATATAACAGTAGATTATTTAAAATGATTTTCAATTCCAAAAATCTGAAAATGATTTTAGGACTACAATTGAGCTTGGAATAAGAAAATCTGCAGATCAATAAGTAGACGTAGATTACTACACAAATTCGGGAACACATGACTTGCAAGATTTTGTTAATGTTGCCTAAGTCCACGTTAGGAGATGGATAATTCTACTATAAGGATAAGAGTATAAAATAATATGATATAAAGAGTAGCCTAGTAATCTGGAGAAGAAAGAGTCTTACAAAAGTATAAAAGAATTTATAGATCAGACCACAACTATCAACTGCACTACCTCAAACTAAAAAAGAATGAATTTGTTTCTTGATTATTATTTGATAATGATTTACATTAATGGGGAAGGCAAGGCAACAAGTTGCTCCGCCGGGCCTTTCTGGATGGAAATTCAATCTTTTTGCAACACTATATTTATAGACTTGAGGACCATGATGTCAATGTGCATAACTTTTTGGCCCTTATTGAGAAGCCCCATAACTTTTGGATCTAATAATGCAAAAATATCAAATCCAAAAAGGTATAAAGACGTGTTAATTGTGTATACACACTTTCTCACACTTTATCACTTTAGCCAATGCATCTTTGAGTGCAACATGACCCACATTAATATTGTCTATGCTCAAACTCACTAATGGAAAAACTCCAGTCAGATCCACACCTGCACTCTTTCCTCCCACCCACCCAAATTTCAAGACAATGTTGGTCTGAGTGTCAATCTTCATAAGATTAGAAATGATGCACATGTTAGATGTTTTTGAAGGTAAACAAACCAATATCATTACAAAGAGTCATACAACATCTACATGAGGAGAGATATAAACTAACAAATTACACAAAAGTCAAGAATTAATATAACATACTACAAAAACTCATATTGGAATCTTATAAGGATAAGGATGCACAAATCTCTCTTCCACTTCGCTGTCTAACACAACTTTCCATGAGGAATACCTTCAACCGGAGCATGCGACTATAGTAGAACAACCAGACCAGACCGATGCTCTAAAAGGATATCATTTCAATAATTTCTACCATACAACCACGTAACCGAGAGATAAATCCTACTACGAACAGAGAGTAACAAAAATTGACGATGAGCGAGACAGACACAACGAGACATGAAATAATGCAAAATTAAAGAAACATAAATAGGAGGAAGAGAAAAGGCACCACACGAGCTTGGGCACTGGAGGGAGGCCGCCAACAACAGATTTGTGCCGCCGAAGGTAGAAGCTAGAGGGCATCGAGGCACACCCCAACCTTTACACCTTAGCCTCTCACTACATCCTTGACCAACACTATCCATATCCGAACCAACCAAAAGAGGTGATGATGTTGGCACCAGACTGGAGGGGGAACAAATAGTCGTTGCAGCCACCCAAAGCCGCCACCCATTCAAAGACGTGAAGTGGATAGACTAGGGGGAGAGGAGCAACACAAGGCACTTGTCAAGACCCCCCTCCTAAGTCTGCCGCCGCACATGAGAGGAAACTAGGGCGTTAGTAAGGAGGGTTCAAATCTGATGTTTCGAGAATGTTGTTTCAACGTGTTACATTAAATCTCGACCGTGAAACACCTTATTAATTTTTTTAAGAGTGAGACTTTGGAGTTATATGTAAGGTTGGGATTAAATGCAATAACAATTGCAACAACAACTTGCAACAGTAGATTTCAGTTACAAGAAGGATGCATAGGTTAGTTAGTTGAACTAGTGAACTTGTCTATTTATTAACCGTACTTGGGAATCAAGCCCGACTGGAGTACTATGAGGAGGGTATAAAACATCTTATTTCACGTCTAAGATTAGGTTTGAACTCCTCCTCTAATAACATAAAAAGAAATAGAAAAAAGATTGATCACGATATTTAAGACACATCAATGATGGTGATGGACAAGAAATTTATCATGAGAACATAAAAGTGAATCATAAGTTGAAGTATTACAGACAATGCATTGATAGCATTCAAAATGTTCCACTCCATGAAGAGAAGGAAAAAGGGTGGAGAGGTACAATGGCACTCAAACTAGACGTGGGCAAGATATATGATCGGGTTGAATGACATTTTGTATTCAAGGTTATGAGGGCTTTCGGCTTTGGGAAAGAATGGTGTAAGAAATTAAGTGAGTGTTATTCAAGCACATACTTCTCCTTTATCATTAATTGTAGGAGCAAAGGCGACATCAAACCACAGAAGGCACTCAGACAAGGGGACCCGTTATCACCCTATCTTTTTCTCTTGTGTGCGGACTCCTTTTCACATATGATCTGAAATGTTGCTGAACTGAAAAAGATACATGGAGGGCCTTCAATATCTCATTTGTTTTTTGTGGATGACAGTATTCTCTTTGGAAGGGAAACACAGCAAGAAGCTTCAATGATAGCTAATGTTATTAGCTACTATGAAAAAACTTCAAGGCAGAAGATTAATCTGGTAAAGTCGGAGGTGTCCTTTAGTCGGAACGTTGATCCGGGAAAAATGGAAGAGGATCAAAGGTGTTCAGAGTACGCAGCAAGTAGAGATACATGACAAATATCTTGGACTACCTACAGAAATAGACAGATCTAAGGAAGCCACCTTCAAAGCTATTAAAGACAGAATATGGCATATACTTAATGGGTGGAAGGAGAAGTTCTCGAGTCAGGCTGGAAAGGAAGTTCAGATTAAATCCATTGTCTAAGATTTACCTACTTACATGATGGGAGTGCTTCAATTCCCCATCAATGTTCTTGAGGAGATCACCCGAATGATTGCTAATTTTTGGTGGGGAGCTACTGAAACAAAAGGAAAAATTCATTGGGCAGCATGAGAGAAACTCTGCAAGTCTAAGGGTGAAGGAGGCCTTGGGTTCAAAGATCTAAAAACTTTCAATCTGTCAATTCTGGCTAACAAGCGTGGAGGTTACATACCAATGAAGATTCGCTGTGTGCAAGAGTTATAAAAGGGAGATATTATAGAACTGATAATTTCTTAGAAGCTTGTAGAGGTTATGATCTAAGCTACACTTGGCGTAGCATTTGGGGAGCTAAATCACTCCTTAACGAGGGTCTGAGATGGAGTTTTGGGCTGGAATCGAAGGTCAAAATTTGGGGGGAGCCCTGGCTCCCCAACAAAAAGGGGTATGCAGCAAGTCGGAGTACATTAGTGATGGGGACGACTGGTTTGTTTCTGAACTGATTGATTATGAGCTTATGTCGCGGAGGAAAGAACCCATCAAGGACCTCATGTCAGAGGAGGACATTCTGACGATCAGTAAATGTCCCTCGAGCATCAGTAAATTGGTTAGGCTTTACTGGTTTCCATCAAAGGATGGTTGATTTGCGGTTAAATCTGCCTACTGGTTGGGATTCAGAGGCTTCGACTTTGATACTAAGGCTGACAGAAAAGATACCATCTGGAAGGAGATATGGAATACCAATGTTCCTCCCAAAACCATAGATTTTGTTTGGAGAGCTTGCAAAGAACACCCAGCCACGACTGCTATCTTAGCAAGAAGGAATATGACGGATGATACAAAATGTCAGAGCTGTAATCACCCATACGAAGATCTCTTTCACATCATGTTCGATTGTTCAGCAGCCAGAGCTATATGGAAGCATCTGAGGATGGAGGACATCAGCACAAAGATTCTGAGATCATCCATGGATGAATGCTGGATGTGGATCTTGGAGAACTATGACAAGGATGTTACCCCTCTCATCATTACGGGCTGTGCAACAGGCTGGAAGGCCAGGAATGAGGTCATATTCAAGCGTACAAGGTGCCAACCTGTGATGCTGTACACCAATCTACTAGCATGGATAGAATGTTACCCGAATTCTGTGAGGACTAGAACAATGCCAGTTGCTGAGAGGCCGATGAATAGATGGAAGCCTCCTCTACGACTACGAGGTAGAATAAAGATGAATACCGATGCTGCTTTTTACTCAGGAAATAGCAAGGCCATTCTTAGTGCCATCTTCAGAAATCATGAAGGGCATCTTCAGGGTGCTGCTTGTTGGGTTTGCTTGGGATCGTGGAGCAGCCAAACAACTGAAGCATTAGCGATCCTGCTTGGGACAAGAAAGGCAAAGGAGTGGTGGTTCAAGGAGCTGGAGGCTGAAACTGACGCAAGCTCACTGGCCGCTGCTATCTCAAAGCAGAGGGCAGGATGTAATGCCTTAACAAATATCGTTCACTGGATTCAGGAGGAAAAAGACTTTTTCGTTTATCCTCGCTTCTCTTATGTAAACAGGGCCAGTAATGTAGCAGCCCATAACCTTGCTAAATGGGGTTGCTCTCTCGATGAGACTGTTTTTTTGGAGAGACAACTACCCGGGCTTCTGTATCAAAGATGTAGAGAACGACCTGATTAGTAATATATGGGCCAAAAAAACCAAAATAGCATGTTTGGACATTTTAATTACCAAAATATCATGATTCAGAATTTATAATTCTCAAAATAGCACGTTTCTGAGGCAATACGTCTCCAAAATGGACGCATTACTTCTGATGGGGCCAATACGTCCCCTCAGAAGACACATTACTACTTTTAAAAGCAATGCGTCCCTGATGGGGACATATTGTCTCCAGCAAAGCAATGCGTCCCCAGTGAGGACGTATTGCTTTTTTTATATTTATTTTTTAATTATGATACCATGTATATTATATATACATATATATATATATATGTTAAATTGCTAAATAAAAATAATCTACATTAAGTTATATACAATTAGCCATATATTTAACATAATATCTGAAGATAATAAAACAATAACAAAATATTATATTTATTAAAACATAATATTTATAAATGTAGATAAAAATACTAAAATTATATAGTAAAGTTTAAAATTATAGAAATAAAGAAAAAATATATGTATTTGTTTGTAAACTTAGAAAAAAAGAAAACTAATATAGCAATAAAAATAAGAAAATACGAAAATAAAAACTAATATGATAGTATATAAGACACGCTGGTGCATATAAAATACACACACACAAATCCATATATATATATATATATTGTACATACTATAAAAAAATAAAAATATAATGTCAACTATATAAAGTAAATATACATGATCAATAATAATAGATAATCAAAATAAAATATATGATACATATGATCATAAATGCAACACATAAAATTGTGATATATTATGAAACAAACTTTTTTATTATGTTTAAAAAATAATATATTAACATAAATCATAATAACATAATAATATTTGTAACTTTTTATCTAGTTCAGAGACAAATATAATATGATAAAATCAAATATATAAGGATAAAAAACCAAAATAGCATACTTTAATAAAAATATGTACTGAAATAGCACCAAAGTCATCTTAATTCCGGGAATAGCCCACTTTCTGGGAAAAGCGCTAACAATTTTGGCGTTTTATGGACTGCGAGATCAAAAGCGCCAAACAAATGGCATTTTAAAAGAAAAGCGTCAAAAAAATGGTGTTTTATAGGAAAAGCGCCCAAAAAATGGCGTTTTAAAGAGAAAACGCCAAAAAATGGTTTTAAAGAGAAAGCGCCAAAACAATGGCGTTTTAAAGCTGGAAAGCGCCAAAAAAAAATGGCCGCGTTCATGGCCTGGGTTCTCTGCTGTGCGCTTCTTCTGCTCCTTGCCGCTTCCAACACGGTAGCGGAGGCGAGGCCGGTTCCCGCTGGGCCTACTGCTGCTGATAAGTACTCACTCATTGAGGAGCTTCTGTTCCAGGTGCTCAAGGGCGACACTGACTCTAGCAAGTCCGGCTGCACTGCTGGGCGACATTCTGAGGTAGAGTGGAGACTGGGAAGAGAACAGGCAGGAAACGGGTAGAGAGATAGAGGTCAACGGAGGAGAATGGTGCAGATTTTGGAGCGTCCCTCTTTGCAGATCTATCAAGCTATTACCACTTGTCCCACTCCATTCGTCCCTTCTCACGGTTCAATTCCCTTTTATCTATTCTGGTCTCTCTCTATCCCCGACAATCTTAACCAGCTGCAATAGATCCAGCACTGTGGCGATGCCGGCGGGGACACGCTCTGCTCTGGAACGATGGGCGAACGGAGGAGATTGCCGACCAGACGAGCACTGTCGTAAAGAAAACGACGGGAACACGACCATTTTTTTGGCGCTTTCCAACTTTAAAACGCCATTGTTTTGGCGCTTTCTCTTTAAAACGCCATTTTTTGGCACTTTTCCTATAAAACGTCCCGCAGTCCATAAAATGCCAAAATTGTTGGCGCTTTTCCCAGAAAGTGGGCTATTCCCGGAATCAAGATGACTTTGGTGCTATTTCAGTACATATTTTTATTAAAGTGTGCTATTTTGGTTATTTACCCAATATATAATGATTTTTCATTTAATTTAAAATTGTATGTATCATATATTTTAATTTGATTTTTCATTGTTGTTGTTTCAGTATATTTTACTTTGCATAATTGACATGTTTATATTTTTTGATATTATATTTCGTGTCTTTGATATATATATATATATATATATATATATATATATATATATATATAGTGTATAGCAACATGTGCTATATGTTGCTATATTAGTTTTCTTTTTCTTTTTTCTGAGTTTACAAATAAATATATACATGTATATATATGTATATATTTGTTTTATTTCTATAGTTTTAAACGTTATTATATAATTTTAGTATTGTATCCATTAATTTTAAATACTTCTATCTACATTTATAAATATTATATATTAATGAAATATTATATTATGTTATTATTTTATTATGTTCAGATATTATTTAAAATATATGGTTAATTGTATGTAAGTTAATGTAGATTATGTTCATTTAGCAATTTAACATATATATATATATTTATATAACATACATGGTATCATAATTAAAAAAAGTAAAATAAAAAAATAAAAAAAATAATACGTCCTCTTTGGGGACGCATTGCTCTGCTGGAGGCAATGCATCTCCACTGTGGACGTATTACTTTTTTAAAGTAGCAATACGTCACCCGATGGGACGTATTGGTCCCACCAGGAGCAATGCGTCCTTTTTGGGGACGTATTGCCTCATAAACGTGCCATTTTAGAAATTAAGTTCGGAATTGTGCCATTTTGGTAATTAAAATACCTAAACATGCCATTTTGGTTTTTTAGCCTAATATATGAGGCCTTGAAAAAAAAAAGTATACACGTAGACAGAGTTACTCTGTTAGCGGTAATATGAAGTATTAGGTAATGATGTCAATGTTAAAGTCATCATCAATCAGTATGTCAACAAATGGGTATTGTCAAGACAATCTAACGATGACAGTCCAGTTTAAATTCCTCGCTTTCCTGCAGTCCAGCGGCTGTATATAACTGCGTGGACGCGGTCAATCTCCAAACCTCGCATGCAGGCGGTCAACCGTCCAGGCTGTCCAGCAAATCAGTAATTCGACACAAATCAGCAAATCAGCAATCTGGAGACGACGGGTTGCCGTTGGGTTTTCAGCAAGTCAGTTTTCAAATCAAAATCGACTAAGTTTCATATCATTCGGTGCCAGGCAAGCACCCAATTCTCTCCTACTAGTGTTCCTATTCATCTAGTGTCCACTAGGGCTAGAAACCTAATATGCTCTAATTAATTTCACAACATGTAACTTTCTATTTGGTTTCCCTTTGAGCAAACGCGTTTGAATAGATCTCAAATGTGGCGGAGTTCGTTTTCACCTCTGGCTTCAGTTGACATTACACGAAATATTACTAGATTACGACAACTGGATAACAGATAGCGGCCAAGTCAACTGCTTTAGCGAGCTGGCAGTGGCTGAGAGAGGCATCTAGTTTGTTTTGACATCTAAGTACTAGTTGAAAGCCCCATAATATATAAGGGCTACTGCAAGGACCTTAAAGGAGTACCATCAAAGATCAAACTCAAGAATCGCTTCTACAGATAGATAGGCATCAAATAAAACGAGGTTTCTTCACTTTCGCTATCCCATTTTAGCTCCGGAATTCAGAAGGCTGCTTTTGGGCGGACTCTACCAAAAGAACTGTTCGGTATGTGTGAATGCAATGTCATGCATATAACTAACGAAGTGGTTTAGTTGGATGTTGTGGTTTCTATGGTAGTCCCTTTTTGTTTGATACTCACTCAAGGATTCTCGCATGTGGTTTTTATGGTAGTCCCTTTTTGTTTGATACTCACGGATTTCGGCACTCGTTCTTATAGCAAGTCGTTTCCGTCTAGATGATGTTCGAGCCCACACGTTTTTTAGATTTGGTACAAGACGTTTCTATGGAAGAGCTACGTGTACACTAATTGTAGATTGTATCTTTTTTTTTTTTGCTTAAGTATCTTGAAAGAAGCTTATACTGGTGTCTTCAAATGTCAGGTGTTGCAACTTGTTTTTCGTTTAATACAACTCGTTGAAGTGCAGTTTTCCATTTTGGGATGAAAATGCAAAATGATCATTTCCCATCCTTGTTTTGGGATCTGTTTGAAATGGTCAAAGTCTAAAGTCAAAATCATGATTTATATTCATTTTCTAAATATTATAATACTACTAAATATAGAAACAAAATCCAAGTAGATATAATTATATGTATAGTTGATTAGTGAAAGGATCCAACATTTTGGCATGGTTTGCTATAATCATGCTATGTCTATCACTTTATACTTCCATTTATGTTGCTCTCGTGTTTAATTTTTTTTTTTGAGGGAGTGCTCTCATGTTTAATGATATAAGCTTGCAGTAAATATTATGCTGAACCAATTTAATTAATATAAATAAGAGAATTCCACAACTTTCTCTAGCCACACAATCTACAACGTAGCTAGCTTTCTTGCTATCTTTTCTTTTCTTGTATTACATTTCTTCTTGATCGATCATTTGCATTCAACCAAATAAGTTCTTAACTAAAATAAAGCCTACAACACTCCTTAATTTCATTTCATTCTGTTATCCATGCCTTATTCTTGAAGTGGTACACCCCAAATAATTTATTTCTTATAATCATAGTTAGAATATTCTATATAGTGACAAGTTACAATTTACATTTCATGCACATTATATATTCTCGCAGATGTCTTTCTGAAGCACTTATTTGATCCAAGTGATTAAGATTTGACACGGTAGTTGAGTGTTCCTTGTGGTCAAGTAAACACCGATAGTCAATGACCCAACATTTTCACTTCCATGACCTTTTATTGATTGTCTTCACCTATTAAACACGAAAAAATGGAGAAGTTCATGAAGAAGGCCCTAATTACGGCTGCAAGGAGCACTATCCTTCATCTCGTGGGGATCCCTGATTTCCTCCTAGTAGCAGACCTTTATGATTTCTATGAAATTGGTAGGGCAGCAATGGGATTTAAAGAGGGTATGGCAGCTGCCATTGAGGTTGTCCAAGCTGCCAAAGAAGCTAAGGAGGATGTTGAATTTGTTATCAAGGTTGCTCAAGCTGCTAAAGATGTCAAAGATAAGACACAAGCTATCTGCCAGGTCACCGAAGCTTCTATAGAAGTTAAAGACAAGCTCCTAGCTATTTTTGATTTAAAACAAGATACTCAAGAAGTTAAAGATTTAGCACACTGTATATTAGAAAATATTGATGCAGGACAAGAGTTAATTGAAGAGGAGATCCAAGATGCTCATGAAGTTGAAGATAAGATACATTTTATTACAAATAATCCTACAACCCTACTTGAACATACATTTGAGAGTCTTGAGGTAGAAACTGAGTTGAGTGGAGATGTTGAATGCTTTTTTGATTGCTTCATTGAGTTACAAATAGATTCAAGGATCAATGGGGACTATATTCTAGAGAATGATGAAGAAAACACTATTAGTGTGATAGATCTACTTCAAGAGGGTGAAGACACTGGCTCTAACATGGAAAATACCATCCAAGAAGATAATAACCACAATGAGGAAGTTCAGAATGTGACTAGAACAAATACCAAATTTAGAAAAGCCCTTGCATGTGCTCTCTGGATCTCGATCTTAGCTTCATCTCAGAAGTGTAAAAAACCAAATACATGTGTCAATTAGTTATACAGATGGAGAGTATAGTATCACTGCTAGACAATACAATAGCTGAGGAAAAGGAGCAAGATAACAACAAGGCATCAATGGACTTGTGGGAAGCCATACATGTCAACGACAACTGCTGCATTTGTGACTTCATGATCTAATAAGTACACTTGCTTGTGGGAAAAGTAGACAACCATGTTTCTCTTTACACCCTTTGATTATTAGCTTAGTTTGATGAGATTTTCTTTATGTATCCACCATTATGGGTGAAGAATATCTTGGATTTTAGATTTTTAAATAGTTTAAATTAATTATTTCCACCAGTAAACTTTGGTGTTTAATAATTATCATAGATGGATATTTTGTTACCTCCCTTTGGAAAATTTCTATATGATGCTTGGTTCTTTTGTATATTTTCTCATATTTTTGAGTAATTAGTGAGTTTGAGGCCCCGCTCATTACGTTTATGGTATCAGAGCCTAAGAGTTAGCTAATATGAATATTCTAAATTTATCTCCTTAGTTTATTATATCTATATGTCCTTTTATTATATGGACACTCCCTAGTTTGTATGCTTACCAAAGAACTGACATATACCATCTACACCGGGAATAAAGGAAGTTGAAGAATGAGATAGGGTACCCAATGAAGATCCTTTGTTTCTTGATCGTGCTTTTGATTCCGTATCTCTAACATCCCAAGATTTGAGGCCTTAGATAAAATGTTCTTGAAAGGAATGATTGTACTACCCATATCACCAAGGTGCACCTCCTTTCCTGGGAGACCATCAGTTACAACCCCACCTTTTGGTCTTATATGGTTTGAAATGCAACTTCTCCAATAAAATGCATGATTGTGAAATTGTATGAGGTATGTGTAGTGAATGGATTTCTTTGATAATATTTCCTTTAAATGTATGATTTCATGGATCCTAATCTGTTAGTGAGTCTAATATAATAAAAAGGAAAGAAAAATGGAATGAAATAAGATAATGCATAAAAAGGAAAAGACATTAAGATAACAATGAGAATTAGGTGGAATTCTCTAAAAAGTTGTATGATTGATCATCATGGATTTGATTTGAAATCCACATGGTTTATAATGGTTTAAGGAATCCAAATAAAGGAAATTAAAGTGTAAGAGAGAGAAAATATGAATAAAATATGTCTTTTTAAGTGATAACTTGCATACGAATAAAAGTCCTCATACTTTCGAATTTGAGTCCCAAACTTGGCACGCAAGTATTTCAAGTCATTATGGAGTTTTCCTTAAAATTTGGGATCAAAAGTATAAGCAGTTTAAGAGATATGATTTTTGTAATATTTCCTAAAGTGAGAAGGATATCTTTTAATGTCACGATTTTCTAATTTGATTAGAAATGATTTTCTTAGCGCGTGGAATCTGGACCATCAGATCCAAGATCTGATGGTGGTTGCTCGTCACCTACCTCGACCTAGAAAGGAAACTAGAGCTCGGTTTTGATTGTTTCCTACTTGATTTTCTTACGATTATATGGGTGTGCGAGACTGGAGATCTCTCCAGTCGATTCATATGAGGAAAATGATTCTATTCATACCATGTTTTTCCTATTTTGGAAGGACTTTGAGGTTTTCCCTAATTCTCGTTGCTTCCAGCGGCCAAGCTTCCATAGCCTAGAGCTATATAAAGGATAGAACCCACTCTGCGACACAAGTACACTGTGAACAATGCTCTACCTGACTCCAAGGTTTCCTCTATGCTATCAATTCCTAGTATAAGCATTGTCCTTTGTCCCCTTTTCCACCCTGCAATTGGCGCGGGATCTTCTTCTCCATCCTCATCGGTGGAGCCACATCTAAGGGAAATGATTGCGGGTATGATCTCAGTAGGGTCTAGCGGAGGTGCCCGTGACTTTTCCCTCCTTGCCAATGCCCTACAATATGAGGTCAACCCACTTGTTGACCAGCTACAAACTCTGGTTCACAAAGCACGGGTGAACAAAGGTTGAAGGAGGAGGCTGCATATATGACCTCTTTGCCCCGACATCTCTACACAGAAGTAAAGCCCCTTTTGGTCATTTAGCGGTTTCCTAGACTGGCTACGCAGGCATAACTTTCCATGATGGCTTGAGCCGATTGGCTTTGGGCCGTCCCGGCTGGCGGGGTTGGTGTCCGCCTTGATGAGGTGGCCTGCTCTGATTGGACAATTTATAATTATCTTTTTTTAATTGTAATAAATTATTAGTAACTCGGATCAATATAAATTATATATGGTTTTTGATCAGAAAAACCCATAGAATCCAATAAAAATATAATGAAGGCATGATTCTTATTGTAATCCAAAAAGTATATAAAGTTGTCACCTTTAATGCTTTCATGAGTAAGAAACCCTAATTTTGATATTAATGAGATTGGGAAAAGTAATATGGATGATTTAATTTGATATTAACCTGCTGTTAATAAAAAGGATGTTTAAGATCTAAAAAGACGATCTTTGTGCTTAATTGGCCTAATTTAGGGTTCATGTGTATAAAGTGTATTAATGGGCTTAGAAACCCTAATTTAGGTGATTATGACTTTTAATAGTTTTAATTATGAAAATCCATGTATAAGACAAAGATATGATGATCATGAGAAAATTGATAATAAAGAGGCTTTAATATGAATAATTGGATAATTAAGTTTTTGAACATAGAGTTGCTGCTTTAGGGTTTTGTTGACATAAAAAGGGAAAGTTGAGAAATAGATCTAAAGAACTCGAAGGAAACCCTAATTCAGATTAGAAATCTAGGAATTATTTCCAAGTCAATAAAGAGTTTTTTGGGATGTGATGGTAACAATTAGATATTATACATGTTTTCAGGATCAATGTTTGCTTGATTGATTGATTGGCTTGCTTGATTGGACATCTAGTTGGATTTGGATATATTGCTTCTTTGAGATATCCAAATCAGGTATGTGGTTACTCTTATGACTAATCACTCTAGTTTCACGGTGATTTTTGAGGTTTTATCGATTGCTTAGAAATAAATACTTAGTTGACATATTTCATGCAACTGTAAAGTGACTATGACTATCACCATAAATATATGTGCATGACTAGCTCAGATCCTAGTCCTCATCTATAGATTTGATGATGATGAGATGGATGACCTAGTACATGGTCTACCATTGGGTTAGGATCATAAGGTTATCATGAGTCGATGTGTTGGTCTACCCTTGGGTAGGACCATACGACTACACCACCCTAGGTCGTGGTCTACTTGTAAGGTAGGATCATAGGGGCTATTTGAGATCTATCATATGAGATAGGTAATATCCATGTCCACTGTAGGGACACCATAGAGGCAAGGATATGTAGGGATTGAGTAGTTATGTTTAATACGTAAAGTTTGATCTGGTAAACAATAATTTGGTTGCATTATGTTGTTACAAATAGATGCAAGATTTTAGTTCTCCACATACCAATATAATTCATTATACTGACTGCTATTTTATTTGTCGGCATTTTAGGTTATCATAAAGTGGATATTCCTTTAAAGTGACATTGAATGAATAAATCCCAATATAGAATTAGAGGATTCTAGATAGATAGTTTCTTATCTAGGTAAAGTCCTTCACATCCTATATTTTGCAAGGTATGTGAAAAGGAAAACTTTTATCCTATTTTATGCTTAGTTGTGGTAGAATTTATTAATTATTTTTTATTATTTGCAAAACCATATGATCCTATTTTGGGATAACATCTCTAGCTTCTTGGTCTTCCTTAATTGGGGGTTATCGAGGGGTGGGATCATTACATTTGGTATCAGAGCCTGGTTTTCTATTTAATCTCTAATAATTATGAAATTCTACAAATTCTTTAGAACCCAAGGGAGTTGTTAGAGGATTTTCTAATGATGGAGGTGTCTAGAAAATGATCACAATGCAGGGGCTGGCAAGATTTTCCTCTCCCCACTAGTCGGTCTACGAGGACTCCCAGATTCTGTGTGACTGCCTGGCCAAAATAAGAGGATTTGACTCAAAATAAGATACCTCTAGGTCTTCTCTCATCTGTCTTCATCCCTTCTCTACCCCATTCATTGTATAGCTTTATGAGATTAGGGTTTCTTTCTCTCCACCACCCTCCTAAGTTCAGGGTAAGCATGGTAAGGATTAAGGAATCCTCCACCAAATAATAAAAATCATGTAAGAAAGATGTCATGGACATAAGTCTTGATAATTAGAAACTCAGACTGAGTTTAGTTACATGCTTAGGCTGCATGGCATGTGTTGTCATGCCCTCATGAGAACACTTAGGTTAGACCATCTCATAGGATGAGGAGGAGAGAGAGAACCTTGGGGGAAAAAGCCTCTAGGAAGAGGAAGAGACTTGACACATCCTCTGAAGATGATGCTCAATCCAAAACCTTAAGCAGTGGATACAGAAAGAGAAGACATGATGAGTTAGATATCGTAGTTGACCATGTAGGTATGTATGTAGGTTTGACATGCATGCTTTAAGTAAAGGCTTTGGATATTCATGAGAAACATAGACTATGTGTGGTTTTTTGACCCCTAGTGCCTTTTAGTGACCTGACCTTGGATGGGATGTGCCGGTTAGGGGTGAGTGATAACTCCCTCATTTAGAAGGTTGATGGTGACCGTATAGGAACACTAACAGGAATATATGAATAGAAAGAGGCACGTACCTACATACAAGAGAGTGGCAACAATATTGGCAGTAGGTTTTAGATGTGAGCCAGATAGGGTATGCCGTGTATTATATGAGATAAACATGCAAGGTTTCAGATGATCTTGGTCGGTCATAAGTTTTGATAGTATGTTTCACCTAAGAAGAGATGGATGTGTATGTTTAAGAGCTTGACCCATCTTCTAAGAGAGAACCTCCAGTGGTAGGACCAATTGTAGGGTTAGCTCTAGAGGGAGAGAGAGCGAGACCTGATGAAGTGGGTTGGAGACCTTGACTCTGGGACATGATATCATGAGAAGTTGGGTATAATATGGCCTGGAATAGATGACCCTAAGTAGATATATGTGGTTGTCTCATGCATGATCCTTGGAGGCTTATCATACCTTAGATGCCTTTAGAGGAACCAAACCCTAGAAGAGAGAAAGAGGCTTTGTGAATGAACGTACAAATGATATAAGTGCCTACCTTTTAGGTGTAGGAAGGAGAGTTCCATAGACCCCGAAGGGGTATATTAACAAGTTGTGAGGCCTCACACCAACTTGGTTCCTGGTGTAGGGCTCTAAATGTTGTTCCTGTGGAGGAGTGTTATATGTGTATGCTCTACCTGATATAGGTTCAGTTCATGGTTGAACAACTAAGCATGCAGTTAGACAACTGATGCATAAGAGGTGAACCTGGGGTTCCTAGACCAAAGAGGGGAAGTAGTAGTACCTGGTTTACATGATGCTCACAAGGCTGATTGATTTCATAGTATTTGAGTATGGAACCCCCTAATGTGTTAGAGAAAAAGGAAGCCCCATTCGAGCTGAGATATTTGTTTGATGAACCACTCACACAAGTTGGTGACATATGTATATATGATATCGGTCCAACCTTGAGGAATGATGAATACATATGACATATCAAGGAACTTAGCATGGTTTAGTAGGTTGTATTCTTGCTGGATATGTGCATAAGTAACATGTTAGGAGCTAAGCATATACATGATGATGTAAACCTTGGATGTAAGAACGTTTTGTGACCTTTGTTACTATCAAGTGACAGTTTCTTCTATCCTGGGGAGGGACCCTTCATGTTGGGTGAACACCAACTTTTGATTAGGTTTGAGGTAACCTGAAGATGTCAGTTATAAGATCTTGATGAGCTAAGTGTAGGATCACATAGTATGATCATGAATCTATAGACCCATGTGTGACCACCTCTTAGGGGCATGAGGATATGTTGCCATGAGGGTACCTTGTATGGGGCCAGACCGAGTTAGGTAGGTTGCCATGATTCCTATGAGGGATGAAAAGTTAACCCTAAATGCCCATAGAGAGGATGGAGATTTAGGTGAGGATTCAAGGATGAGATGTGCTTGAGTATCAACATAGAATTCACAAGATGCAGTAGAATCCTAAGTCAACACTAAGGTCAAGTAGGGATACGACCGATGGGAGTTGGAGTTTTCTGTTCCCTAAATCCATAAGACCATAGGGTCCAGAGGTAACAACTACCTTTTCCCGAGGCCCATGGGTTATGAGGTTGGCCACCTTCATGAGTTCATGGGGCCTAAGGGGTAAAAGCGAGAGGAACTCCTTAGATGCATAAGGGCCAGATCACCCCAAAAGTACCGACATCCTAGAGACCTTGAGGTAATGACTAAGGATTGTACATAAGAGAGATGTTAAGATCCAGAGGTGATGGGAAAAGTCTTCCCATGGGTGTAGACCCATAATGGAGATGTTCATGGTGAGGAGTCATGTGAAGTATGTTTCAACTTAGATTGGAGAGAGTGATAGCGATGTGTGATGCACCATCTCTATCTTAGAATGGGATGAACTCTGTATTTGAACTACAACCAAATGCTTATTTCATCTTGTTATGTGTGTGAGAGACAGGACAAAACTCATGCCATATACTAAAGATAGAGGTGATATGAATTGAAACCCTTCTATGATGTTTGATTATTGAAGGAAGTATCACACCTTTTTGAGAGTATTTTGGATGGATGGTATGAAAGCATAGATGAACTAAGGTAACCATCATATAAGAATGTACTTGTCAAGAGAAGTTTGGATCCTAAGAGTTGCAGCTTGGGTTTGGTAATCAAGATGATGAGCTCAAAGTTTTCTTGACTCAATTAGACTTAAACTCGAGATGAGGATGATGAGTGGAGTATATGAAGGTTTATGTCTTCACCATCACCTAGCATGTAACGAAGCTTATGTGGTAATGAGATGTTCTCAACTGAATACAATTTAGGTGTACAACTTTCTTGTCTAGCTAGTGGAGAGAACTAAAAGAGGATTCTAGATGGACCCTACAACCATTAGGGGAATATACCTATGTGGATAACATCCAAATACAATCAGACTTGTTGGTTGAGTTAGTGGTTGCCCAGTTAGCCAGCCCAAAGCTTGATGGGATAAAAGGATTGTTATAAGAACCTCAAATACACCTATCAGGAAAGGAAGGTGGTGAAACCCACTACTAGAGTGTTTTAGGTTTATGGGGAGTCACCCTTGAGGAATCATGTCATACAAGAAGCTCATGATTTTAAGTACACCATATACCATGGTACTACCAAGATGGTTAAGGTTTGTAGTGGTACCTTGAAGACTTGGGATGAAGAAGGATATAGAGTTACATGTGGCCAATTGCCATACATGCCAGAGGGTGAAGGTCAAACACTAGTAACCCAACAGATTGCTACAGATAATGAGAAGTCCCCGAGAGGGGGAATGGGAGCATATCACCATGGACATTGTGGTGGGTCTCCCCTGGACCAAGAGAGGTCATGATGCAATATGGGTTATGGTAGATCGCCTTACCAAGTTGACACATTCCAGTGTGACATATCTGCTTGAACAATATATTTATGAGAGAGAGATGGTTTGACTACACTGTGATCTGAGTTTGAATATTCTTGAGCATGCCCTTAAGTTCACTTCCATATTGTGGAAGCAGGTGCATGAAGAACTTGATACCAGTTTGAAGTTTAGCATAACATATCACCCCCTGACTGATGGCCAGTAAAAAAAGTACGATCCAGACTTTAGACGGTCTGATGAGAGCATGCGTGCTCGACTGGGGTGATTCATGGGAGCAGTTCCTTCCCCTAGCAGAGGTTGCTTATATGTCAGCCACCAAAGCCAGTATCAGGATGTATGAAGCTCTTTAAGGGAGGTTGTGTTGGTTATTGCTTCACTAGGGTGACGTCAGTGAGAGGACCTTGTGAGGGTCAGAGAAACCACAGTGTATGCAGATGAAGTTGCTTTGATCGAGCAATGGTTGAGAAAGCCCAAGATCGATGAGCGTCGTGTGCTGATGCGAAGAAGACTGACATGCAGTTCACTATGGGCAAGCATGCATTTTGAAAATCTGACCCCTCCAAGCTATAGATGAGAAAACTGACTCCCTGATACATGGGTCCATTTAAGATGGATTGGTGGAGTTTCTTATGTTTAGCCTTACCCCTCAGGATAATATGATGTATGGTGTGTTCCATGTGTCTGATCTAGATCACTATGTGATGTACCTGATCCAGGTGCTGAGCAATGAACCTATTGAACTACAAGGGAAGTTAGCTTACCCTGAGTCACCTATGAGGGTATGAGATACCAAGGTGAGAGAGAGCTCAAGAGTAAAGAATAGAAGATGATAAAGGTTCTTTGGAAGCACAATGTCGAGAATGAAGCAACATGGGGGTTGATGACATACATGGAAAAGTCTTATCCTATTTTGCTTGTATGTTTGGTGAAATTTTGAGGATAGAATTCCTATAAGAGGGAAATGATGTTACAACCCTGATTTTTGGTCTTATATGGTTTGAAATGCAAGTGCTCCAATAAAATGCATGATTGTGAAATTGTATGATGTATGTGTAGTGAATGGATTTATTTGATAATATTTCTTTTAAATGTATGATTTTGTGGATCCTAATGAGTTAGTGAGTCTAATATAATAAAAAGGAAAGAAAAATGGAATGAAATAAGATAATGCATAAAAAGGAAAAGAAATTCAGACAAGGATGAGTATTAGGTGGAATTCTCTAAAAAGTTCTATGATTGATCATCATGGATTAGATTTCGAATCTACATGGTTTCTATTGGTAAAAGGAATCCAAATAAAGGATAAAAGTGTAAGAGAGAGAAAATATGAATAAAATATGACTTTTTAAGTGATAACTTGCATATGAAGAAAAGTCTCTCATACTTTCAAATTTTAGTCCCAAACTTGGTAAATATTATTTTAAGTTATTATGGACTTTCCATTAAAATTTGGGATCAAACGAATAAGCGGTTTAAGAGATATGTGTTTTGTAAAATTTCCTAAAGTGAGAAGGATATATTTTATTGTCACGACTTTCCAATTTGATTAGAAATGATTTTCTTGGTGCATGGAATGTGGGCCATCGAATCCAAGATCTGACGATGGCTGCTCGTCACCTACCTCGGCCCAGAAAGGAAATTAGAGATCATTTTTTATTGTTTCCCAATTGATTTTCTTGCGATTCTGTGGGTGTGTGAGACTAGAGATCTCTCCAGTAGATTCGTATGAGGAAAATGCTTCTATTCATACCAGGTTTTGCCTATTTTGGAAAGACTTTGACATTTTCCCTAATTCTCATTGCTGCCAGCAGCCAAGCTTCCATAGCCTTGAGCTACATAAAGGATAGAACCCACTCTGCGAGACAAGTACACTGTGAAAAATGCTCTACCTGACTCTAGGGTTTCCTCTATGCTATCAATTCCTAGTCTAAGCATGGTCCTCTATCCCCTTTTCCACCCTAAAATTGGTAGGGGATCTTCTTCTCCATCCTTATCAATGGAGCCACCTCTGAGGGAATTGATTGTGAGTATGATCTCAGTAGGGTCCAGTAGAGGTGCCCACACCTTTTCCCTCCTTGCCAACACCCTGCAGTACGAGGTCAACCCACCTATTGACCAACTGTGAACTCTAGTTTGCAAAGCACAAGTGAACGGAGGTTAAAGGAGGAGGCCACAGATATGACCTCTTTTCCCTGACATCTCTACACAGAGGTAAGGCCCCTTTTAGTCATTTAGTGGTTTCCTAGACCAGCCACACAAGCACGGCTTGCCATGATGGTATGAGTCAATTGGCTCTGGGTCGTCCCGACTGGCAGGGTTGGTGTTTGCCTTGATGAGGTGGCCTTCTCTGATTAGACAATTTATAATTATCTTGTTTTAATTGTAATGAATTATTAGTAACTCAGATCAAGATAAGTTATATATGGTTTTTGATCAGAAAAACCCATAGAATCCAATAAAAATATAATGAATGCATGATTCTTCTTGAAATCTAAAAAACATATGAAGTTGTCACCTTTAATGCTTTCATGAGTAAGAACCCTAATTTTGATATTAATGAGATTGGGAAAAGTAATATGGATGATTTAAGTTGATATTAACCCGCTATTAATAAAAAGGATGTTTAAGATCTAAAAAGATGATCTTTGTGCTTAATTGGCCTAATTTAGGGTTCATGTGTATAAAGTGGATTAATGGGCTTAAAAACCCTAATTTAGGTGATTATGACTTTTAATGGTTTTAATTATGAAAATCCATGTATAAGACAAAGATATGATGATCCTGAGCCAAATTGATAATAAAGAGGCTTTAATATGAATAATTGGATAATTAGGGTTTTGAACATAGAGTTGCTGTTTTAGGGTTTTGTTGACATAAAAAGGAAAAGTTGAGAAATAGATCTAAAGAACCCTAAGGAAACCCTGATTTGGATTAGAAACCCTAGGAAGTATTCCCAAGTCAATAAAGAGTTGTTTGGGTGTGATGGTAAAAATTAGATATTATACATATTTTCAAGATCGATGTTTGCTTTCTTGATTGATTGGCTTGCTTGATTGGACATCTAATTGGATTTGGATATATTGCTTCTTTGAGATCTCCAAATCAGGTATGTGGTTATACTTATGACTAATCGCTCTAGTTTCACAACAATTTCTGAGGTTTTATCGGTTTCTTAGAAATAATTTCTTGGTTGACTTTTATTTCATGCAACTATAAAGTGACTATGACTATCACTATAAATATATTTGCATGACTAGCTCAGATCCTAGTCCTCCTTTATAGATTTGATGATGATGAGATGGATGACCTAGTACATGGTCTACCCTTAGAGTAGGATCATTAGGTTATCATGAGTCGATGTGTTGGTCTACCCTTGGGTAGGACCATATGACTACACTACCCTAGGTCGTGGTCTACCTATAAGGTAGGATCATAGGGGCTATCTAAGCTATATCATATGAGAGAGGTAGTATCCATGTCCACTGTAGGGACAACAAAGAGGCAAGGATATGTAGAAATTTAGTAGTTATGTTTAATACGTAAAGGTTGATATGTTAAACAATAATTTGGTTGCATTATGTTGTTATAAATAGATTCGAGATTTTGGTTCCCCCACATACCCGCACAATTCATTATACTGACCACCATTTTGTTTGTCGACATTTTAGGTTTATCAGAAAGTGGATATTCCTTTAAAGTGACATTGAATGAATAAAGCTCAATAAATAATTGAAGGATTGTAGATAGATAGTTTCTTATCTGGGTAAAGTCCCTCAAATCCTATATTTTGCAAGGAATGTTAAAAGGAAAACTTGTATCCTATTTTAAGCTTAGTTGTGGTAGAATTTATTAATTATTTTTTATTATTTGCAAAACCATAGGATCCTATTTTGGGATAACGACTCTAGCTTCTTGGTCTTCCTTAATTGGGGGTTACCGAGGGGTGGGGTCATTACACCATCATTAAAGAATTCCATAATCAAGTGTGCTCAGCTTGGAGTAGTAATAGGATGGGTGACCAGTCAAGAAGTTGACCCCAACTTGCGCGTGAGTGAGGACAAAGCACACAATTAAGGCTAGTGATGGTCTGTGGGGACAATCATCATTCATAAAACTCTACTAGATCTTAGGGCAATGGGAACGGTCATTACAAATGATATCAAAACCAATTCCCATCCACTAGGTGGGGCTCACTTGGGCTTGTGGCATGCCAGTCTTTGAGCCATGCAGTCCAGGCATGTTGGAAAGGGCTATCCGAGTTGATGGAGCCATCTTTGCACTTTTAGTGTCTAGACATGTTGGAAATGACTATCTGAGTTGATGGAGCCACCCTTGCGCTGGTAGCCATGATTGAGGGTTGGGTGTACATGGGCCATTTGGGTCAACACTGAAATGGGGAACGATTATGAGTTAATATAGTTGAGCCTTGACGAGGACGTCAAGATTCTAAGTGGGGGAGATTATCACATCCCAAGATTTGAGGCCACGGATAAAATGATCTTAAAAGGAATGATTGGACTAGCCATATCACCAAGGTGCACCTCCTTTTCCAAGAGCCCATCACTAAAAAATTCCATAGTTAAGCATGCTCAGCTTGGAGTAGTACTAGGATGGATGACCAGTCAGGAAGTTGACCTTGACTTACACGTAAGTGAGGACAAAGCACACAGTTAAGGATAATGGTGGTCTGTGGGGCCAGTCGTCATTCCTGAAACTCTACTAGAGCCGAGGGAAGTGGGGACAGGCGTTACAATATCCTTCTTCCCTATACTATCAGGTAGATGTTATGTAGCTCTTATATGTTATATGAATTCTTGACTTCTTACTCCAATCAAGTAGGAAATATAAAGGCGTTCTTAGAAGTGGAGATGTCAATATGCTTATAATTTTTTGAATTCATTCTAGCACTATAATTTTGTGGATTTCTAGTTTTTCATCATAAAGTTTTCCTCATTAAAATTATTTTCCCTTATAATACAATACATATATGGTTTTTGGGATTTTATAAATGATATATTTAATCAAGTCACCAATGAAGGAGGTTCAAGTAATTAAAAAAACCCTATACATGACTTCATGATTGGTTATATCGAACCCTTAACCCCCAGTTCTTGTTGATGAGTAATGATTATTAAGAAGTACACGATCTATATGCATCAGGGGACTTACCCTTTCTACCTCACTCATGTGCTAGATTGGTTTATGGATTACCCACTGAATTGGTGGGGGATTTGACCTCATTGATCTATATGTAAATAAATTAGAATAGTCGTTCTGCATTAAGAATGAATTCTTAAAGAAATATAGAATTTCCCCCATTAAGTATAAATAGTATAATGAGGTATTCATACTTTCCACGTTGATTTTAGTGATTCTATCTTTCTATAAACTGAACAAGGTTGGATAAGTTAACCATTTTTAGGTTAATATAAAATCATTGTAAATTATATTGATAAATAAATATAAATCATATTCATGTATACTAACAATAACTGTAAGGATTGATAGAGCCCTAAATTTGATCGTATGGGAAAATCTATATATCCCTATAGAAGACGATTAAAGAGTTCCACCAAATCAATTTTGGGTAATATAGGATAAGAAAATATATAGAACTTAGTTAAAAATGTATGGAAGACTTAATCAAATGTCACAACTAATGAAAATAGTACTAATCGTGAAAATTTGAAAAGAAAAACTACATCAAATATCACTCTAAGCATAGGAAACCCTTACTAGTATCATGTTGTTAAGAGTGTTAGGCCTCACATATTTCACATAATTAACCTGACGTGATGAGAACATTTCTTGAAACTCATGTATGCGTGAAAAATGGAAGTAGAAACAAATATAGTTTTTGATCTTGGAGTTGGCTAATAGATTGGTTAAGGGAACAGACTAATCTACACATTAGCCTCTCAATATCCAAATACCCGGTAGTTCCCCTAAGTAATGTTGTAACGACCCCGCCTCCCGGTAACCCCCAATTAAGGGAGACCAAAAGGTCAGAGCCGTTAACCAATAACCCGGATCAAAGGTTCGACAAATAATCAATAACAATTATTAAATTCTACCAACTATACTGAAATTTGGAGTAAAATAAAAACTTTTGCATACCTCTTAAAACTGGGATTTCAATACTTCTATCCACACAGATACTAATCTATCTAATCCTCCTTTGCACTTTAATTCTCATTTAGTATCACATATGCCACTTTACTGTTTGTTCCTTTCATGGTACCTAAAACGCCGACAAACAAAATGTCGGTCAGCAAGAAGCTGGTATGTGGGGGAAACAATAATCATGCAAATATGTTTACAACGTAATCATTCAATTAATCATTTATCAACCAAGATTACATTTTAAGCCATACAACTCAATCCATACATATTCTCGAACTCTGGGCTGTCCCTGCAGTGGACATGGATATCACCTCTCTTTTAGGTAATAGAGTCACATGGCACTACCCGAAGATAGCCCAATATCTAACTCGATGTGACTTGATGGTCCTACCTCAATGGTAGCCATGTACTAAGTCATCCATAGACCTGATGGACCTACCCAATAGGTAGCCATGTACTAGGTCATCCATAGACCTGATGGACCTACCCAATAGGTAGCCATGTACTAGGTCATCCATAGACCTGATGGACCTACCCAATAGGTTGCCATGTACTAGGTCTTTCTCTAACCTGATGGACCTACCCAATAGGTAGCCATGTACTAGGTTATCTATAATGCCACAGAGAGAACCATGATATGAGTTTGTAGGCGTATATCCTTTGTGATAGTCATAGCCACATTATAGTTTGCAATATGAACATCCAAACAGTTTAGTTGCATTCAATGTGATTAAACATCCGGGAATCCATCGGAAAACTAAAGTGGTTATTCATAATTAACCACATACCTGATTTGATGAGTCATGCAGATTATTCAACATATACTTCATGTATATACAATCAAGCCAATCAACAAATCCAAGCAAGAAAGCATTATCAACAAGATCCTGAAATAATCATGTAATTCCCTTTTTATTACTCATGTCATCAAGATATATTAAACCTATCTTGCTTCCTACGGTTTCTAACTCACTTTTAGGGTTTCCATTACAATTAGGGTTTTCCTTCATCTTTTACTATTTCAAACCCTAATTTTATACCATTACTCATAAACCCTTATTATCTTATCTATTCTTCAACATTAAGGTTATCTTAACAACATATAATCCTATTCTCGGATTTAAAGGCACCATTAACCATCAATTAATTTTATTAATCCTCTTTTACATCAAAGCTACTATTTTTATCCTTTTAATCCATAACAAGATCATTATACGCATTTATCATTAATTCATAGTAAATTAGGGCCTAATCACATATGAACTCGATTTACCATTAATACTACCTTTTATTCATGAGAAAACCCTAATTACTACTTTTAGAGTTTTTATACATGATTAGGAACTTTAAAGCTCGAAATAGATTAAAACCATCACGTAACAACATATTTTCACATTTTTCCAAATTAACTATGATCTTACCCTCTTTTCCCCTATATTAGGGTTTTTACATACATAATCATTATCATATGAGGTAAAAACCCTAAATCATGCAATTCCACATCTAGATCGGGTTCAAAACTAACATTATCATTCAACATTTTATTAATACTTAAATTAACCCATTAAGCATACTAGATTCAACCTTTAATCACAAATAGGGTTTTTAACTTAACTTTAATGCACTTTTCATCAACTTATAGTAATTTTGCAATTAGGGACGGAATCAATCTTTAATATCATTTTTATTGGATTCCTCTCGCTCTCCTGATCAAAATAAATAAATTATTTGTATTTATCCGAGCTATTATTAAGGAGTTATGAATTTAACAAGATTTACCTTTTTGGACCAATCAGAACGCACCACGTCACTCCTTTCCCATGCAACATTGCTTTGTGAAAATATAACCGAGTTACGATTATACCCCCGCGTAAGTCGTTTCTTCTTCAGCCCGCGGAGGGGCAAAACTGTCCAACGACCATCATCTTCCTCCTCGGTTCAGCAACAGCAGCAGCCGCCTAGGGCAGGCCTTGGCGCGGCTCTCCCGCCCAGGTCTAGGCTCGAAAACCATTGAGGATGCTCACTTTGCCTCTGACTTGCTTGGGCGCACGCAGCCGTCCCTCAAACCACAGCCAAGATGACCAGTTTCTCCCTCGTTGACCCTTCCTATTGCAGCTGCTCCTGCAGCCTTGTAGCTACCGATAAGCACGCTCCAGGGCCTATCTTCGACGGCCAAGTTGTTCTTTGGCAACGTGGCTCATCAAGCCTTCATGCCGACCTTACCTAGGCTCCTTCTACCTCCATGCTCACGCTGCTACCCTGGACTAGGGTTTGCTCGATGAAGATGAAGAAGACGAATAAGGGTGAGAGAGAGAGTTTCCGTGAAATTCCTTAAAACTCGATCCATATCCTCCCCCCCCTTATATAGGGGTGGCTATCCACGCCCTAATATGACCATTTATGTGTCAAAAGGTTTTATTCCCAATAGGATTCTTATTCCTTCATGGAGAAGTAGTTCTTCTCTCTCCTACTTACTTCCTTGATATTCCTTATCTCATGGATACTTAGAAAAGCAAGAATTATTTCTTTCACTCTCTCTTTACTTGCCTTTTAATCAAAGGTCACGAAATCCTATTTGCTTTAATCAAAATTACTTTCTTTTTAACAATACCTCATAATTCATTAATAATGCAACACATTATCCCCTTATTTTTGCCTTTTTAGTATTTTCTCTTTCTTTCCTCTTTATTGGGACTCCTTGGATCCCAAGAAACTCTATGATTTCGACAATACTTTTTAAGGATACTTATTATCCTTCTAGATGCATCTATATGCATTATTTCACATTATCTTGTTTATTTCTTATTAAAATATCTCTTTTTGAGGATTTCTTTTTATTTCTCTTTTATTTTCCTCATTGGTATTCCTTTTATCATTAGTAATCCTTGGGATACGAAATTCCTCCAAGGATAACTCAATTATACCTCTTTTCACTTATTTTCCACATTTTCTCATTGTTTTCAATTTCTTTCTTAATAAAGATATACATAATTAATCTTTTCTTTTCTTATTACTTTCTTTATGCAACTTTAGACTCCTTGGAACCCAAGAGGCACGAAATCCATCCTTGTATTACATCTCTTTGCCTTCTAGAGATTTCTACCTCTTTCTTTTTCTCAAATATTCAATTATTCATTTACTAATTGAATTTTCTTGTTATTTGGGCCCAATAGCCAATAAAGCCCACAACACAATTATCAAGGCTATTGTAAATGAAATCCATTTATTTGAAGCAAATTATACCATTCGTTGTTTAATTATATTTAATATGAAAAATTATATTTCTCACCAATTGAACCCAAAAATTGGGGTTGTAACATCCTTCCCCTCTTATAGGAATTTTGTCCTCAAAATTCTATCAATCAAACAAACACACAAGCAAACAATTCAGGATAAGATTTTTCCATGTCCATCATTGGCCCCTATGTGGCTTTACCCTACCCATGACACTTCCAAAGAACCTTTATCATCACTTATTCTTTTTTCTGAGTTCTTTCACTCTGGCATCTATAAACTGCACAGGTAACTCAGGTCATTTTAGCCTCCCTTGGGGCTCACTAGGTTCATTGCTCAGCACATGGTCGGGGAACCTCACATAGTGCTCTAACTCGGACACATGGGACTCATCACACATTACATTATCCCGAGGGTTAAGGTCAATCTTAACCTTCTCCACCAAACCATATCAAAAGAACCCATGCATCGGGGACTCAGCTCTCTTAGCTATAACTTAGAGGGGTCGGATTTTCACATATTCTTCCACAATAACTTGTATGTCAGTCTACTTTGCATCTGCTCACGACTCTCATCGTCTCTAGGCTCCTTTCAGCCCTTGCACAATCAAATTGACTCCATCCACACACACTGTGGTCCCTTTTCTAACCATCATGTGGCCCTTTCACCAACATCACCTTACTGAAGTGGTGACTGACACAACCTCCCTTACAGAGCTTCTTATAAAACCCGATACTGGATATGGTGGTCATTTTCACATCTTTCATAGGACAAGAACTGTCTCTAGATATCACCCTGAATGAGCACACATGCTCTCATCAGACCCCTTTAGTCTGGATTATACTAACCATTAGTTAGGGGTGATAACTTTACTATCATCGAGTTCTTCATGCACCTACTTTCACCTTATGGAAGTGAACCTTTAAGTCATACTCATGAACTTTTGAACTCGCATCATGGTGTAGTTGAACCATCTCTCTCATATGTAGCTCAACCCGATCTGCCCCTTGACAGTACTTTTTCTTTCTTATGTCATCTAGGTAAGGCGATCTACCATAACCCATATTGCATCTCGACCTTCCTTGGTCTAGGGGAGACCTATCACCACATCCATAGTGATGAACTCCCATTCCCTCTCAGAGACTCTTTTGTCCTCTATATCGATACACTGGGTTACTGGGGTTCGTCCTTTACCTCGTGGCTTGCATGGCCTTAAACCACATGCAACTTCATCTTAAGCATCCAAAGTGCTATTGCCATTTTCCACGGTGTATGGTGATCTTCAATCATGATTTCTTGTATGTCCTGATTCCTCAAGATCGATTCCTCTGAAACCCTAAACCACTCTAGTCGGGGTTTCATCACCTTCTTTTCCAAAGAAGTGCACTTGAGGTTCTACCACCATCCTTTCATTGTATCAAGGACTAGACTGGCTAACCAAACAACCCTTAAGTTTTCAATGTATCTTATTACATCTGAGTGTTATCCAAACACCTCTCCTTTTCGAACTTAGGGTTAGCCAAACAACCTCTCCTAGATTCTAGTCAAACAAGTCAGATGTATCTTAACCAGAGCACCCATTACCACTTCACATCCTTAGGTATTAGGTAACGTTGAAGACATACACTTCCATGCATTTCACTTATCATCTCACCTCAAACTCTATGTCTATCTTCAATTAAGAACATTCTCTGATTTCATCATCAAACTCAACCTGGTATAATTTGTAAGTTCTACATAGCTCATGATAGAAACTTCCTCATAAGGGGACTACCTCATTCCTCTTAGTGTTTGCAAACCATCCATGTATCATTCACTTTACTAGGGTAGGTTATCTTCTCTATCCCTATTTCTTGTGGCAACGTTCCAACCTACATCATCTCTTATCCTTGGTGTATGGCATGCATAATGTCCTATCTCTCACTCCCATAACAAGAGGAAATAAGCATTTGGCTGCAGTCCAAATACAGAGTTCTTCCTGTTCCAAGAGTAGAGATGGTACATCCCACCTTACCAATACACCTTTACATCTAATTTACAACGTGCCACATATGTCTCTACATCACAGACATCATGATATCAAACTAGTCTTGAACCTACTGAGGTTTACACACATCCTGTGGTCATCTCCTCTAGGTCTATAGGGTGCTGGCACTTTTGGGGTCATCCCTCTTCCCTCATGCATCAAGAGAGTGCCCTACTCATCTACCCTTTGGGTCCTACGAGTTCATGAAGGTGATGAATCTCCTAACCCATGGTCCTCAAACAATGATAGCTGTTACCTCCCGACCCTATGGTCATGTGCAACTGGGGAATTAGGAAACTCATACTTTCATCGGTCTTATCCCTACCTGACCCTAGGATAGACTTAGGATTCTCCATTCTAGTACATGTTCACTTAGAACCTTACCCAAGTCTTCATCATCTCTCTTTCTGCATTCATGGGCTGGCTTTCATCCTTTCATAGGGATCATGGCAACCTGCCTACCTTGGTCAAGCCCCATACTGGTTACCTCCATGGTAACAAATTCATATGCAATTAGAGATGGATATCTATGGGCCTACAGGTTCATTATCATACCATGTACTTTTTACTTAGCTTCTCAAGATCCTATGAGACCTCTTTAGGTTACCTTAAACCAACAAAACTGATATACACCCTACCAAAGGGGTCCCTCTCCCAGGATGGGAGGAAAATTATCTCTTGACAACAAAGTCACAAAAGCTCTTAGGTCTAGGGTTTACATCCACACGAGCCTACTTAACCCTAGCAAGCTATTAAGGTACATCAGATCACCTACCGAACCATGCTAGGTCATCTAGGTTCTCATTCTTCAACATTAGATCAAGGTCATACCTTCCAGTGTAATCAACTTTATTGTGAGGGATTCATCATTCATACCTTTAAACTTAAGGGGCTTCTCTTTCCTCTATACATGAGGAGTACCGTGCTCACTTCTATAGGAACTCAACTTCTCATCATGAGCCTTAGGTACACCACTTCCCCTCTTAGGCCTAGGAACCCTAGGTTCACTGCATGCTCTATCTCTTAACTATGAACCAAGCATGAAAAAGGCACGACATGCACTCCTTGTCATCCTTCAACTCAAGCAACACTTAGAGTTGGGTCCTCCTTAAGGACAACCAACAAGGTACAAGGCCTCATAACCTGCTACTAAACCTTTTTAGGTCTAAGGAACTCTTCTTCCTACCTCGGAAGGTAAACACCTATACCATAGGCACGTGGGTACCAGAAGCTTCATATTTTCTCTAGGGTTTGGTCCCTCTAAAGGCAACCAAGGTATCATCAACTTTCAGGGATCGATCATGAGGCAACCACTATCATCCATTGTTCAGGGTTTTAGGCTTCCAACCTTCTTGCTGGGTTTCCTGCTCTCTCTAGAGCTAACCCCACATCCAACCTCACCATTAGAGGTCCTTTCTTCATGAAGGATCAACCTCAAAAGCATGCTCTACATGGGTGAAGCCTAGGTTCGAACTTATCGTTACTCAAGATCATCCATAACCCTTTATGCTCCATCATAATTCCTTATCCAGGGTTTCATCCTACTGTCAGCACTATGACGTGCCCTAGGTGCCAGCTATGCCCTACTTGCACAAGCCCATAGGGTTTCTATGGTCCTTCACTAACATCATCATCTAAGGAGCTATCCTTTACCCTAACATGCACGACCCTTCCCAGGGTTGGGTTGCCAAAGGTGCTAGGTCACCCATGGATCATATGGCATCCCAAAGGCATGTCCTTTCAAACACCTGGTATGACTCATCTCTCCCTAACCTTCACTTAGCGTTAGGGTTTACATCATCCTCAGAGGATGTGCTAGGTCTCTACTTGCAATGGAGATCTCTATCTCCAAGACTAACTTATCCTCCTGACAATAAGGTCTAGCCTCAGGTCTCTTCTGAGGACATGACAACTTATGTCATACGACCTAAGCATGTATCTATTCTTTAATTTGCGCTTAATCTATTAAGCTTATGTCCATGACATCTTATTTACATGCTTTTCATTAATCTGGTGGAGGATTCCTTAAACCTTATTAACCTTACCCATACTTCAAGAGGGTGAAGAGAAGAAAGAAAACCCTAATCCTTTTGGTCCTTATCAGAATTTTGTAGTGAGAAGGGATGAATAAGATGAGAAGTCCTAAAGGTATCTTATTTCGATTCATACCCTAAGACTTTGGCTAGGCAGTCACACGGATCCGGAGTCCTCGTATTCCAACTAGCGGTGCGGAGGAAAATATTGCCAGCCCCCAGTCGTGATCCTTTTCTAGACACCTCTGTCTTTCGGATAATCCTCTAATAACTCCCTTGGGTTCTACATAATTTGTAAAATTTAATAGTTATTAATGATTAATTGAGGAACCTATGCTCTGATACCAAATGTTACGACCCCGCCTCCCGGTAACCCCCAATTAAGGGAGACCGAAAGGTCAGAGCCGTTAACCAATAACCCGGATCAAAGGTTTGACAAATAATCAATAACACTTATTAAATTCTACCAACTATACTGAAATTTGGAGTAAAATAAAAACTTTTGCATACCTCTTAAAACTGGGATTTCAAAACTTCTATCCACACAGATACTAATCTATCTAATCCTCCTTTGCACTTTAATTCTCATTTAGTACCACATATTCCACTTTACTGTTTGTTCCTTTCATGGTACCTAAAATGCCGACAAAAAAAACTTGAGTCAGCAAGAAGCTGGTATGTGGGGGAAACAATAATCACACAAATATGTTAACAACGTAATCATTCAATTAATCATTTATCAACCAAGATTACATTTTAAGCCATACAACTCAATCCATACATATTCTCCAACTCTGGGTTGTCCCTGCAGTGGACATGGATATCACCTCTCTTTTAGGTAATAGAGTCGCATGGCACTACCCAAAGATAGCCCAATATCCAACTCGATGTGACTTGATGGCCCTACCTCAATGGTAGCCATGTACTAAGTCATCCATAGACCTAATGGACCTACCCAATAGGTAGCCATGTACTAGGTCATCCATAGACCTGATGGACCTACCCAATAGGTAGCCATGTACTAGGTCATCCATAGACCTGATGGACCTACCCAACAGGTAGCCATATACTAGGTTAGCTATAATGCCACAGAGAGAACCAGGATCTGAGTTTGTAGGCATATATCCTTTGTGATAGTCATAGCCACATTATAGTTTGCAATATGAACATCCAAACAGTTTAGTTGCATTCAATGCGATTAAACATTCGGGAATCCATCGGAAAATTAAAGTGGTTATTCATAATTAACCACATACCTGATTTGATGAGTCATGCAGATTATTCAACATATACTTCATGTATATACAATCAAGCCAATCAACAGATCCAATCAAGAAAGCATTATCAACAAGATCCTGAAATAATCATGTAATTCCCTTTTTATTACTCATGTCATCAAGATTTATTAAACCTATATTGCTTCCTACAGTTTCTAACTCACTTTTAGGGTTTCCATTACAATTAGGGTTTTCCTTCATCTTTTACTATTTCAAACCCTAATTTTATACCATTACTCATAAACCCTTATCATCTTATCTATTCTTCAACATTAAGGTTAACTTAACAACATATAATCCTATTCTCGGATTTAAAGGCACCATTAACCATCAATTAATTTTATTAATCCTCTTTTACATCAAAGCTACTATTTTTATCCTTTTAATCCATAACAAGATCATTATACGCATTTATCATTAATTCATAGTAAATTAGGGCCTAATCACATATGAACTCGATTTACCATTAATACTACCTTTTATTCATGAGAAAACCCTAATTACTACTTTTAGAGTTTTTATAGATGATTAGGAACTTTAAAGCTCAAAATAGATTAAAACCATCATGTAACAACATATTTTCACATTTTTCCAAATAAACTATGATCTTACCCTCTTTGCCCCTATATTAGGGTTTTTACATACTTAATCATTATCATATGGGGTAAAAACCCTAAATCATGCAATTCCACATCTAGATCGAGTTCGAAACTAACATTATCATTCAACAGGTTATTAATACTTAAATTAACCCATTAAGCATACTAGATTCAACCTTTAATCACAAATAGGGTTTTTAACTTAACTTTAATGCACTTTTCATCAACTTATAGTAATTTTGCAATTAGGGATGGAATCAATCTTTAATATCATTTTTATTGGATTCCTCTCGCTCTCCTGATCAAAATACATAAATTATTTGTATTTATCCGAGCTATTATTAAGGAGTTATGAATTTAACAAGATTTACCTTTTTGGACCAATCAGAACGCACCACGTCGCTCCTTTCCCATGCAACGTTGCTTTGTGAAAATATAACCGAGTTACGATTATACCCCCGCGTAAGTTGTTTCTTCTTCAGCCCACAGAGGGGCAAAACTGTCCAACGACCGTCATCTTCCTCCTCGGTTCAGCAACAGCAGCGGCCGCCTAGGGCAGGCCTTGGCGCGGCTCTCCCGCCCAGGTCTAGGCTCGAAAGCCATCAGGGATGCTCTCTTTGCCTCCGACTTGCTTGGGCACACGCAACCGTCCCTCAAACCACGACCAAGACGACCAGTTTCTCCCTCGTCGACCCTTCCTATTGCAGCTGCTCCTGTAGCCTTGCATCTGCCGATAAGCACGCTCTAGGGCCTATCTTCGACGGCCAAGTTTCTCTTTGGCAACGTGGCTCATCAAGCCCTCATGCCGACCTTACCTAGGCTCCTTCTACCTCCATGCTCACGCTGCTACCCTGGACTAGGGTTTGCTCGATGAAGATGAAGAAGACGAAGAAGGGTGAGAGAGAGTTTCCGTTAAGTTCCTTAAAAGTCGATCCATATCCTCCCCCCCATATAGGGGTGGCTATCCACGCCCTAATATGACCATTTATGTGTCAAAAAGGTTTTATTCCCAATAGGATTCTTATTCTTTCATGGAGAAGTAGTTCTTCTCTCTCCTAGTTACTTCCTTGATATTCCTTATCTCATGGATACTTAGAAAAGCAAGAATTATTTCTTTCACTCTCTCTTTACTTGCCTTTTAATGAAAGGTCACGAAATCCTATTTCCTTTAATCAAAATTACTTTCTTTTTAACAATACCTCATAATTCATTAATAGTGCAACACATTATCCCCTTAGTTTTGCCTTTTTAGTATTTTCTCTTTCTTTCCTCTTTATTGGGACTCCTTGGATCCCAAGAAACTCTATGATTTCAAAATTACTTTTTAAGGATACTTATTATCCTTCTAGATGCATCTATATGCATTATTTCACATTATCTTGTTTATTTCTTATTAAAATATCTCTTTTTGAGGATTTCTTTTTATTTCTCTTTTATTTTCCTCATTGGTATTCCTTTTATCATTAGTAATCCTTGGGATACGAAATTCCTCCAAGGATAACTCAATTATACCTCTTTTCACTTATTTTCCACATTTTCTCATTGTTTTCAATTTCTTTCTTAATAAAGATATACATAATTAATCTTTTCTTTTATTATTGCTTTCTGTATGCAACGTTGGACTCCTTGGAACCCAAGAGGCACGAAATCCATCCTTGTATTACATCTCTTTGCCTTCTAGAGATTTCTACCTCTTTCTTTTTCTCAAATATTCAATTATTCATTTACTAATTGAATTTTCTTGTTATTTGGGCCCAATAGCCAATAAAGCCCACAACACAATTATCAAGGCTATTGTAAATGAAATCCATTTATTTGAATCAAATTATACCATTCTTTGTTCAATTATCTTTAATATGAAAAATTATATTTCTCACCAATTGAACCCAAAAATTGGGGTTGTAACAAATGTGCTGAACATAGTTGTCACCAAACCATTTAATACTCAAATCCAACCTCCAAATGACTAGAAAGTCAATAGTTGAAGGACTAAGCATCCATCCCTAGCATGGTAATGTCAAAGTGCAACTACATAATCCTAAAAGATTAGCATACATGAATACATAATAAGATAAATGCACCAACATAATCTCAAAATTAAACAAGTATATTTATAACACCAATCTATATTACTAGATTTTAGTTACAAATTGAGAGTACATTTATAAAGTCTGCTCATATATACTAGCTAGGTTCTTACAACTAGTACACTTGAACACAACTCACCAAGCAATCAACTCCCTAGCCTCTCTGAACCAAAAACATACATGAAACAAGAAGGTCAACACATGAGGTGTTGAGTATAGGGAAGAAACTCACACACACACATGCACACATATATATATAAATATATAAATATATATAAATGTATAAATATATAAATAAATATATATATATATATATATATATACATACGTACGTACATATATATACATATATCTATATACATACACACACACATACACACACAGATATATATATATATATATATATATATATATATAGAGAGAGAGAGAGAGAGAGAGAGAGAGAGAGTCAGGCTAGAATACACTTGAGTATATTTAGAGCAGAATACACTCAAGTAGTTTTTTATGATGCCATTTGTTTTTTCAAAAATTCAATCCGTTGATCAAATTATGCATTTCAAATAAGTTTCGTGCGTCGATTTTGTTGCCCTTGGATGAGTGACTTACACTCATCCGAATGGGTTCAAAATTTGTATGTAGCCTAGTTATAGTATGACAGTGAAGATCAATGGTTTAAATTTTGCAAAAAATAGTCTTGATATGAAACCACACTTGAGTGTATTCATACAATCTGTACACTCAAGTGTATTCTAGCCTGACTCTCTCTCTCTCTCTCTCTCTCTCTCTCTCTATATATATATATATATATATATATATATATATATATGTGTTCATCTTTAATACCTGCATGGGTAGCCTGTATTTCTCTACCCGTCCCACCCAAAAAGTAACTATATGGCTAGAAATGTAACTCACTGGACAAAAAAGTAACTATATTGATAAAAAAATAACTATTCAACTCAAAAAGTAAATCTGGACAGAATACACAGCAAAATTAAAATATAATTGTATATTTATCATAGCTATTGCAAATGTAACTATCTATGCATGAAAAGTAACAGTTTGCAAGGTAAAGTAACCTTCTACATGTCAAAAGTAAGAAACCCCAAAAAAGTAACCAAAATAGGGGGTGGGTAGCTACCCGCGCGGGCATTAAATGAACACCCTATATATATATACCCACACAGGTAACTTGGAAGTCGATACCCATGCCGTTTGAAAGTGACTATTTGGTCAGAGAAGTAACTCATTGGAAAAAAGTAACTATGTTGACCAAAAAATAACTATTTGGCTAAAAAAGTAAATCCAAGCAAAATACACAGTAAAAGTTTTGGAATAAGTATGCAATTGTATATTTGTTAAATCTATTATAAATATGACTATTTATGCATGAAAAGTAACACTTTGCAAGGTCAAGTAACCCTGTACATGTGTGAAGAAAGAAACTCCAAAAAAAAAACAAATTTGGAGCGGGTAGCTACGTACGCGGGCAATGAATGAACACCCTATATATACACGGTTGTATAATTTATATATATACACACACATACATAGATGCATGAAAAGTAACCCTATATATTATATATGGTTGTATAATTTAAATAATTTGCTGAAGAAAACAACCAAGATTAAATGAAGTACTTAGCTGAATGAAAACCCATGCTATATGTCATTTTACTCTAGTTATACCAACACTATTATGTATCATAAGGCCTTTGGCCCACTTACCATCAGAAGGGTGCATAAGTGTGCTTAAGATTAGCTAACTCTTTTTTATCAACATGATATGTCATATCTTAACAAATCAAGTAGGGAACTTGGCCTTGTGTCTTACCTAAAGAATACATGTAGGTTCACAAGGTTTGTATAATGGAGTTCTATATGTTCAAGTTATTAAATCAACAAGGAAAAACATTGAGTAAAAATACTTTAGTACTACATGGCATTAATTGAGAAAGTAAATAAGCGTACATACATATTGTGTTGAAACCAATAAACCCATAGTCCTATAATTATTTAAGCATGTAACTAATTTAGAGATTCATAACCTAACTTATACTTGACCATCTAGAAATAAGACATACATGGTTAAGAATAAGATTAGATACATGTATTAGATTTCCATCATTAACCCTAACTAGTTCTATTTTTAGGATTTGATCAAAGTTAGGTTCAATGTCAGTTAATTACCAATTTGTTGTTATTTGTTTGATTTAGAGACCATTCTAAAGGTGTGGTCCATGTTTCATATCATGTTAAGATTCTATCTATTTTATATGATTATTTTAGGATTCATGTCACTGATGCACATTTTCAGATCAAAAGACTCATAATGGAAACAAGATTAGCATAATATGGTAAAACCATCATTATTATCCAAAACATGTCACACAAGTACAATTAGAGTGATGTATGAGCAATAGGGGTGAATAGGACCATCGTGAATTTCAAATATGCAAAGTTACTAATTTCATTATTTGGAGGGTGGATGGTCATTAAAGGTCCAAGCTTTAACAAAAAACATTCAAATATACTCAAAATTATTAAATCTAGAATATTTATGAAATCAAGTACGAAACATTATAATTAAAATATGAGACTAATTCCAATGTGTATATCTCGCCGAGTTGATCAATTTGGTATATTGGATCGTTATTTTTTGACAACAAAATTAGGAGATATGTATTTCTAAATATTCACATTAGCACTTTAGAAGTAATCTAGATACAAGACTTTACCTTTGTGTCATAGGAAAGTAGGGCACTTGAATGCATATTGTGTGGATGTGATCATTAAGGCTGGTGCTAGAATAAAACAGTAAGGAGGTGAGGGTTTGACATGTGTCCATATGGAATGTTCCAGTTGGTTGCTACCGTCAATCCCCACATTGACCAATCCAGCTAGATACAATAGGGGGTCAAGTTCAGAGCCCTTGCTCCTTGGTCCATTCTGGATCTGTGAAGAAAGTCAATAGTTCCTATGTTCCTCTTTCCCTTTTCCAACATGTGGATATGCTGCAATACAAGCATTGCTGCTTACAAGAGCTCAGAGGTGGCTCCATGGCGGATGCACAAAGGACCCTGGATGAAGTTGATTACTGGCCGGTTTCCACCAGTGTGGCACTGCGAGGCCAACAACATCCTAGACGAGGCCAACCATGGACCACATTGGAAATGCCCAAATGGGCATTCTATGGCTGCCATCATGAGAGGTGAGGAAGAAGCAGGTATGTGGGTGAGGTGCTTTAGGGTGCAAAAGAGAGGGAATCAAGAGAAGAAGGTGAATGAAGTGGAAATGGGGGATCAATAAGTGAAAAGAGTGATGAAAGGAGGTGATTGGTAGATCCCTTGTTAGGTACACTATATCTCTTCTATAGTGTATGACTGGAGGAAGGGGATAACCTTCAAGTCGTTGGATCGTTGAGATCAATATGTGGACACAAATTTGACGTTCAAGATTTATCCAAACAAAAATAAGGCAAAGTGAGGATGCACCCACTAAATTGGGATGCACACCATAATGTGACCCAATTAGGTTAAAAACACATTAAATAAATGTTAAAGCAAATGTTAAACAACAAAGTTCAAATGGCCATTTTTTGGGCTATAATGGTCTGATTGAGACAATCTTTGCATCTTTGGATTCACAATTGAAAGATCTACACCATGAAATGTAATAGGTAACATTGTGATCAAATTTAGAAGGTTTAATGTATCTTACAATATGTGACATGTTAAGGAATGATACTTTATTCAAAAGTGTAAATTAAAGTCACACATTTTGAAATTGATCATTGATGTGACCAGATAGGAGTACCAGAACCTTCAAGCTATGGAATTAACATTCAGTTGAGTAAAGATCACTTGATAAGAGAGAAATAGTACTAAAGAGAAGAGAGAAAATTACGATTGTCACACCCTTCCCTCAAAATAAATTTCTTCTCGATATTCATATAAGATCACAGTCGAAGGTCAAAGATCATAACATTGTATTTAGGAAACTAGATATATGTGTCAAGGCATACACCACTATGGGGTGCACACTGAGTTTGTTTCATCAAGGGCATACCCATCCCAAATATATATACATATTACTTGGTGTTTTATCATATTATTACATCATCTTGACACTAGGAGTTCCATAAAAATTAACACCTCTAAATTGAGGTTTTGTTCATATATTCATACAATCCCAAGATGTGTTATCAAAATCAAAGTTACATTTTTGCAAAAGAATATGTTCATTGTCCTACCTTCAAACAAGATTATCGTCACTCTTATGTCTCTACATCAAGTCAAAACTTCTTGTATGGTCATGTGTTCCCCCCCAAAGATTCTATCAAATAATCCCCTATTAGGTTCATTACTTATCATCTTGGCTTCAAAGTTAAGAATATATATAATGATTATACAAATTATGATTCCAAGTCATCATTGTATCAAGTTCATGATTTCAAACTTACATCTTTCATGTATTGTGTGGTTTCATATTAGGTCTATATTATAAGAGTGACGTACGTATGATACATATTCAAGTTATAAATTAAGTGATATTATTTCATGCATGAAGAATTATTTGAGGAACAACTTTATCATCAAAATTGAAGTTTTATAATTATCTCACTCATATCTCAAATGATCTCCACAAGCTTGAGACACTCAAGCTAATACCTACCTATATCTAACAAGACATGCTAACCACAACCATCTACCCATACAAAGCTTTTACCAAACATTCAAAAACAAGGGCAACCAGTAGGTTCCTTTAAAAAGAACCACTAACCATAGTTTGAACCTCATCATGGAGATCACACATCATATACACCATCTTAGGGTTTTGGGACATCTCCCTCACCTAAATGAATATATATATATATATATATATATATATATATATATATATATATATATATATATATTCAAATGCCTTTTTATCTAGGGTTTGATCTTTTCATAGAAAATTTAGGATTCAACATTATCAAGGGATACACTTGTTACTCAACTCATGTACTTAGAAGTATTCTAGATAGGGACTCACCATCATGCATTTCATAGTTCATATTATTCCACATTTCAGATATATTTTGGAAGTTAGGTACTCTGACCTTCTCCCATGTTGGGTTGAATCTCCCCATGAGATCATCCTTATCATATATCCCATGCTAGAGGTCCTTCTTTGTACAATGATTGAGGCTCGTGTTGATCTCAAACCATATCCCACATGTCCTATCTCTACATTTACAAGACTAGGTACATCCAAGCACGCCAACCCAAAAATTGTGTGTAGCACATTAACCAAGCCATATGCACCACACTTGATGGTTGACTTAGGTAGGGTTGCATGGTCAAACTCATTCTATGTCACCAAACATACTCGAATCTTCCCTCATCAAACTTAGGTCTCCATGAAGAAAATCTTATCATCAACATCAATATTAACATAAATATTCATCATCAAATTCAACTTCAACATCAATATCAACATCCATCATCAACCTAGATCATATATGATACTTACTATTCTAACCATAATCATGACTCTAGATAACTCTAGAGACTACATCTATCATATAAAAACTCTCACCTTGATTGACTTTACATCCCTATCTCTTAATACACATATACTCACTACATTTCTGCATGTGGCAAAATTTTAGTATCTACTTATATACTAGTAACTAAATAGGTTTTTATAAACATTTAAACATGTGATATAAAACCACCATAGTCCTTTCAAATGAAGTCAAAAACCAAAATGAGTTACCTAAATTCATTGGGTAGTCTAGTACCATTATTAAGTAGAGTCCTAGTAAGAACATGATGCACACTTTTGTAGCTATCCTAATCACATTTTGCAAACATGTGTCTTGGGTTTCAATAAGATCTTACTTTTATCACCCTTATAAATCTATATCCTACACTATAGGATAGAACGAGGATAAAACAAAGGTTCTAGGAACTGCACAAATCTACACCTAGTTCTACAACATCTTGGTTCTATCTTAGAGCCTAAGTTACTTAGTCCACAAAGGACAACTCACTAAGTTTCTAGACTTTATAAGTAAGGTTGAGTTTGGTTTGTGTTTTAGGTGACCAATGTTTGGTGTAGTTATTGTTCATGCTCTGCTACCATCTATCATGAAACTGTTTCCCACTCAAATCCAACCTCCAAATGACTAGAAAGTCAAAGGCAAATGGACCCAAACGTCCATCCCTATCATGGTAATATCAAAGTACAAATGTAAAAGTGTAAAATCTTAGCATACAATAACCAATAACAAGATAATAACACCAAAATAATCTCAACATTCAACAAGTATATTAATACCAACATATTTTGTTATAAGATTCCAATTACAAATTTTGGTAGTACATTTATACAATTTTGTTCACGTATACTGGCTAAGATCTTACAAACAAGTATACCAGAACACAACTTGATAATCAATCAACTCAATAACTATCTCCAAACTTAAAACATTCCTCAAATAAGTAGGTCAACACACAAGGTGTTGAGTACAGGGAAAAAAGACACACACACACATGACTACGACAGCAATCTAAGGCTTTCTACCATTCCAAATGGTGGGGAAGCCCATCTCCCTTCCCTCTCTTCTCTTGAGGGAGTCACTATGGGATAAACCAATGGTGCAGACCCTAAAAAACCTTGTTCAAGGGTTCTTGGTGGAGTTGAACAGTTCAACCAAGTCACCAGTTTGATCCTCTAGTGATTGAGGAGGGCAGAAGATATGTTACCATAGACGATGATACCTATGAGGCAATGGAGAAGACATGGGAGCATACTGTCTTGGTCTAGGCAATGGGGAAGATGCCGTATTTCTATCACTTTCTTGTATGGATCATGATGCTATGACAACTAAATGTGGATTTGATCTATATTCTAAGTCAAATAAGTTTTTCCTTGTCCAATTTAACAACGAGGAAGATAAGAGATTTGTCATCAACATGGAGTTGAGGTGGTTTGACGATTGACTAGTTGTGGTGAAAGAACATCATACGAGGGATGATATGCAGAAGGACATGTTTAGTTCCATACATGTATGGATCAAGATATTGAGCATGGGCAGAAACTAGTCTGAAAAGGTGATGGGGATGGTAGCATTTAGGGTAGGCAAGATGTTGAGAGTGGATCTACATTCTATAAAATAGGAATCTCTAGGTGAAGATAAAGCTTTGGTGGAGATTGAAGTGGGGGAGGAGCCCCTGGAAGAAATCTGGGTCAATCTTTCGAAGAAGGTTCCAGTTCCAATCGAGATACACTATTTATATCTACCCAAAAGATGTTCCAAATGCAAAGCTTTTGGCCATGATGAGGAGGATTGTCCCCTGCATGAGACGGAGAGACAAGAAGAACAATAGAAAGAAGCTCAACAAAAAGAAAAATCTAAGATGGAGTGGAATACGACCATTAGGAAAGACTCAACTAAAGAATAGGACAAGGAACATGAGAAATTGCCTTCGAAAAACAAAGGAAAGGCAACTAGAAGATTCCAACTGAGAACATATTTGAAAATCTTTGCTCATATTAAGATGGAAATACTGTTAACCATGTTGAGGGAGACATTGTTAACCAGGTTGAAACAGTAGGCAATGAGAAGAGTTCTGCAAATGTGGGAGGAAGTTCTTGGGTGCTCGATACATGTAAGACTCGATCATCCAACAAGGATCATTATTGACCTTCATCTTCAATGTGCGTGTCTCTTACAGGCCAAAAAAAAGGAGGGAGGTGAGGCAAGTGATCCATTTTTTACAAGAATCCATAGAAGGTCTAGTAGAGACAAAATTAGAAATTACTACAAGGATCTTGTGTGCAAGATGTTTCCTACTGGTTGGAAATGGTTTACTAACCATGGTATCTAAAACAATGGAAGAGTCTGTTTGGAGTGGAATCCCAAATCATGGGAGCTCATGTCGATGGACATGGATGATCAAAAAGTTATAACGAAATGCATCAATAAAGGAGGTCTGGTTGTCATTGTAATAGTTTTTTTCCTACAATGGAATGTGTCAAAGGACCGAACTCTGGGAAAATTTGGAACAACTATCATCCAGATTCAACCAACCTTGGCTGGTATTCCATGACTTCAATAATACCAGTAAAATGGAAGAGAAGGTAGGAGGTAGAGAAGTGCCAAATATTGTTTTGAGTACCTTCAACACTATAATAGACTGAGCTAATCTCTCTGAAATACCGATGATAGGAAAGAGTCTTTCACATGGCATAATAATTTGAAGTTGTCTAAATGCATTGCTTGCAAATTAGACAAGGCTCTAGTAAATGATTACTGGATAGAGAGTCTCCTAAGATAAAAAACAAAATTACTTTCATCTTGTTTCTCTGATCATGCAGCCTTGTAGGTTAATCTGAGGAAAGTAGTGAAGAAGAAGAAGCCATTTCATTTTCTTAACTTCTGGCATGATCAGTTGGTTGTCAAGAAACAATTAAGAATGCTTGGATGGAAGAGGTGTATGGAAATCATCTTTTTTGCTTCAACTAGAGATTAAAGAATGTCAAAGGTTGCTCTGAATTCCTCAGCAATGAACTACATGAACCTACACAACCCGATTAAGAAGGAAAAGGGCGACGCGGAGGACATTGCCAGAGTTTTGAGAAGGAATCCTCTTGACTAAGACCTAATCGAGGCTGAGAGAGTTACTTTTGTAAAACCAAGAAACTAAAAAATGTCAAAGAGAAATACTATCGGCAGAGGAGCAAGGCACATTGGATCGAGAATAGAGATCATAATACAAAATTGTATCACTCTATAGTGGAAAGAAGAGAGGCGGTAAATACTATCACAAAATTATATGACGATGAAGGAAACGAAATTGAAAGTGGAGAGGGAATCATAAAGCAAACAACTAAATTCTTCAATGAACTCTATTTTAAAACCTGAGGAGCTGTTGGTGGAAGACAACATAAAAATTGTAAATGAGGAAGATAATGATATGCTATGCATCATATCCGAGGAAAAGGAAATTAAAAGCACGATCTGGAGTATTTGACCAGACAAATACCCAAGGCCGGATGATTTAATGGTTACTTCATCAGAATAAATTGGGAGACCATTAAGGTCTCATTAGTTGATGTTATTAGATGGTTTTTCAATGGAGCCAACATGGTTAAACAAATTAATCACATGTTCCTTACCCTGATCCCTAATAAGGACATAGTGGCTACTCCAATAGACTACAAACCTATCTCATGTTTCTTAGTGCTATACAAGGTGATAAGAAAGATAACGACTATTATATTATCTACTATTCTTCCCATAATCATATCACCCAATCAAGGGGAATTTGTTAAGGGAAGAAGGATAGAATATTGTGCTATGTTGGAATCATAATTCACACTAAATTACAACATGAAGAGGAACACACCATCTGCTTATCTCAAATTAGGCATCACCATAGCATATGATACAGTTAAATGGTCATATCTCTGGAGATTCTTAGAAGAATGTGGATTCTGAAGTTCTTAGATCAAGATGATTTAACAATGTGTTACCACAACTTCTTCCTCACTGCTTATAAATGGCGATTCTGAAGGATTCTTCAATAACTTGAATGGATTAAGGTAGGGTGACCCACTATCACCCCTGTTGTTCACTCTAGCTATGGACACATTTACAAAAATGATAGATGAAAGCATGTCAAACAGGTCCATTAAAACCTATAATATAGGAGAGTGAAGGTCTTATCCCACCTATTATTCGATGACAACATTCTAGTGTTTGTATAAGGCAAATAGAGCAGCCCCTCTAACCTCAAGAAGCTACTATAATGATTTGGGTTGATTTCAAGCTTGAAATTGAATGAGAACAAATCTCACATTTTCTTTTCCGTAACATGCAAAAGAAAGGGGAGCTGAAAGATATAGCCGGGATCCAAGAGGGTCAATGGACAACTAAATACTTAGGTTTTCCTCTTGCTGATGGCATCCTAAGGAGAAAACACTTCCACAATTTCCTCAAAAAGCTCAAGGACATGATCAATAAGTGACCAGGTTCTAATATGGATGACTAGTGCTAATTAAGTGCTCAACTATGGGACTTATCAAGTTTTGTATGAGTTAGGGAGAAATTCCAAAATCTATCACCAGAAGAATGAAGATCATGTTATCTAATTTCTTATGGGGTATCTTGACCCACCCAGTGAGATGGAGTAGATTATCTTATCCAATTACTGAAGTTGGTCTCAATTTACAATCCCTGAATGACTTATTGGGCATCCATAACATGAAAAGAATTAAAATATTACTTCATGGAGGTTCTATTTGTGCATGTTGGATGAACATGGGGTATAGAGATAGTCTTTCTCTGTATCCTAAACATAAGTGAGGATATTCTACAATGTGCAGAAGGATGGTTGTAATCTAGCCTAAATGGCGGGATAACCTTGGGGAAGATGAGTTATGGGATGTTAATAGGCAAAAACAACCTTGTGATGTCTACAATGAAGCCTTATGGGGACCCCTTCATAGGACGAGATGGAGTCTCACCACCTTCAGAGTCTACAAGGACTACCTTCCGACTCTGATGAAGATCAAGAAATGGAAACATGATGTCAACACTACCTACCTCTTTTGTAGGGAGAGAGAAGATGGGTCTGAACATTTGTTCAACTCATGCAAATATTAGAGGTATCTATGGGGGAGATCAAGAGTGAAGATGAATAGAAGGAGCTGCCAAAGCCTCATTGACTCACTCAAAGAGATCTATGGACTACATGATAAGGAAAAAATAATGTACCTATGATGTCTGACTGCTTGCATGTAGATAATGTGGAAGGAGAGGAACTCAAGAAGAGTTACTGGGAAGAAGAAGGATGAAATATAGCTATTTAGTATCATTGAGAAGGACATATAATATTTGTATGGTATCTTCAAAGAGAAATTGAGAGAATTACATCAGATTTCCCTACATAACTAGGATTTATTGTAATGTTTGGTTTAGTACAAAAGTTTAGGAATTAGTCTGAGAGTTGTTTTGTAAGTCAGACATATGTGTGTGTCTTGTAATCTTTGCACCCATTTATGGGTTCATAATATAATTACCAACAATTCCAACATAGACATACATACATACATGATTTTTCACTCACCCCAAAACATCAAACCCTTTTCTATCAATTTTGTTCATTGAATTACAACATTGAACCGCCAAAAGAAAGTTTTGGAAGGCTTATATGATAATCTAAATAAAAACAAGAATGGAGTTCTAGGTGTAAAAGAAGTCCTTGCGCCAACTGGTAGGGCATCCTGTGGAGATATTGAACAAGTCCAATCGGTAAAGGTAGAATTTATTTCCTCATTATCAGCCAAGCGGAGGGAATGAAATTAGAGCACCTCACTCGTTCTCTTTATGTGACTCAGTCACAAGTGCAGCTTCTAGAATGTCTATCTTTCTTTCTCATCAAACTGGCTAGAACCAAGCATTCATTCAGAGTCGATAATAACAAGAAGGAAAATGGCATCTGGTTCAATGTACGTTATGTTGCCTAGTTTCAATGAATGGTGGGATGAAAAAGGCACTTGATCGACCCATCCCCCTATTATCGTCAACCTAAATTCCCTTCCATGACAAAATTGGCTTGAACCTTTTTCTAGAACCAGACTTATTACACTTAGGGACCCGAGAGCAGATTCCCCACCAGTAAGGGGACAAGAGACATCCATCTCAAGGTAGATCACGACCTAGAGGCAAGACCGGTGAGACCCCAAAAGGCAAATTCATGAATCAATAGGCTAGCAAGTTGTGATACCTTGTCACACTAAATGAGATTACTCAAAACATAAAACACGATCAACTTAGAATTAATCACATAGTCAACATTTGTGAAACAATTAAAACCAAAATTCTCATCAAGAACAAGTTCTGAAACATTTACATAAAGGTCCATCTTTTCCATTCTCATATATTATAACATGAATTTACATCTTTTCTTAATGGCCTCAGCCACATCCTGTGTACAAAAGAAGCATTGACATGATCATGCCATATATACATACACTGACATACTAACAAAATCTCGTGTCGATACAAGTACATCATCTAGAAAACACCTTCCATACCTGGACCTGAGAGTACATGGACGACATTAGGACTCTACTACTAACATTTATATCTGACCAACCTTCTGAATCTATTGATCACCAGGCTGGTTCTCTTCCACAACACGACCTCAACCTCATTGCATGTGACCACCTAAAAAGATGTGGTGACCCACGGGTGAGACCCAATCCCAGTGAGAGATATAACTCTCTAAAATAGATATTGATTACAATAGGTTAATTGACAAAAAATAAACTAGAAAATTGAAGTACTGAATAAGCAATTTGAGTAGATGGAACATTTTAAGCATAGTAAGCAATTAAGGAAATAAGCTTTAACATCAAGTAGAATTACTCAAATTTCACAAGTCTACATCATATAAGAACTATGTAGTATAAAGGTAAGACAAGGGCTACTCAACCAATGTGAGACGTACTTAACCATAGCAAATATCCTACATGACTTATATTACCTCTTTTATTATTCCCTGGGGAGTTTGAGTTGTACCACTCAAAGTACAATTGACCACTGTGAAGTGCTATATAGTTCTGCATAAGATCTAGGAGTGCCGATATCCTAAGATCTCTCCCCCTCAGTTAGTATGAGTAAACTGCAATGACATACCAGTCAAATTGCCAACAATGACATATAGTCAAACTGATAAAAACTAGTCTGTAATTGGTACAAGTTACAACCCTAGAAACTAGGGTATACAAAATGCTTTCATCTGAGGTACAACCACATCTGTCCTCAATCACATTAAATATCTGAGGCATGACCATAGCCATCCTCCATAACCTGCATTTGTGGATAACAAGGATATATCCTCAACTTGCCATCCCCACATACTCAACAATATGCACTCTAAGTTTCCCTTAGGAATACTAGTTTCACCATCCTACAAATTCTGGCACTAAAGATGGCTCTATGGCACATGACACTACATTATTAGGGTTTCAATTGATTAGTTATTGCCAATTGGGTGAATCAAGGCTGCATCAAACAAATGGACATGCAAACCCTAATTCATTTCTATCAATTGTATAAGTATTGGAACCTCAAGAGACATAAAACATTTGAGGTATAAATCTTGATGAAATTACCACATGCTATCATTCATTACAAATTAATGGACCATACTTGTCATAATACAATTACAAGGTACCAATTACTTATCACAAGATCCAGGGTTTCAACCTTATTGGATCATGAAGAGGGTATCACCTCAACAAGGGATCAAACATGCCCAAAGGTCATTAAGACCATCACATTAATCCTTGCAAGATCATCATTATCATTCTCGGCCTTAAAAAAGGTTCAAAAGGTCATCAACACATATGTATCTCATAGATTTTAGCATAACAAGGCACTATTGTATTCAATTGGTACTAAGTTGTGGTTTCAACACAAGAAGAGTGTAATACATTGACAAATTAATCATTCAAGAGGTCTAATTACTACAATTACCATCAATTAATCATATTAGAGTTGGTGTAACAAACCATGTATCATTAAGGTTACACATCTACATGTTATGGTGATTTATCAAATATATTCATACGAGGGAAAAGGTAAGACTATTGATTAAGAGCATGGAATCATAAAATTCTTATCACTTGGACCCACATATACACTATGAAATTCATCCTAATCCATAGGATGTTGAAACAACCAACCTCATCCATTGGATCGAGTTCATTGCTCAAAGTCATCAATTAGGGTATAGGTCCAACCATTAGATCCATTGAATGAAGTGATCATTGGTTTAGGGCTGAATTGAAGCTACATTTAAGAGATTGACTAATCATTGGTTGTGGTGACCAGATCCACCATCAATTGTGACATTTCGGGCCACTTATTGAGTGATAAGATCATCACTACTATCATTTCTCACCACCGAAAGTTACATTATTATCACCATTAGTTGATACCTCCATTAAGGCACTAACTATTTATCATTAAGTCTGATTAAACCAACACTTGACCTAAGATGTGACCATAGGTTGACACCCTTGGTCACCACCATCAATTGTCATGGTTTCACCATTGGTTAACATGGTGTCACCATTGGGTGATTTAGTAGTGAAGGAAAAAGGCTTGAAAACCCTAGTTTAATCCATCGATTGTTAGGTGCTTAGCACCATCGATTGAGAGACTAGCCTATCCTAGAACATACTCTACCTTAGTAAGGTCGTACACCTATTTATAGGTACATTTTAGAACTGGAACAGAATAGGGAACACCATAAAAATTTAAAACCCTATCAAGCATAGCTTCTATATGCAAAGACCTTCATTTTAAAGAAAGAACATACAAAAATAAGCTTGGAGCAAGCAATATAGGTGAACAAAGTTATAAAAATCACCTCTACTAATAAGAACAGACTTCTAGTAGAAAGGATCTTTAGTAAACAAGGCAAGGAAACCTAAGTTTCATATCTGAACTCGGCCATGTAGGTACCCTTCTCCACAAGGAAGCAAAACCCTAGAAGAAAGAGCAAGAAAAAATAGATTCTTGAGTTCTAGAGCAACTTCTACCATGGAACAACAAGGTTTCAACCTGGAGGTAGGTAGGAGGAAGAAGAATAGAGAAGGAAATAGAAGAAATAAGGAACTACTTACTCGTTTAGGTCTTCAACAAGAAGAAGCTTTAAAAACCTAGAAGGAAGCAAATCGGAACCCTAGATTCTTCTTCCAAGAAGATCACCTTCTTCTTCTACCTTGGAGAGGTTTTCCATAGAGGAACATAGAGAGAAAAAGGCTCTTAGAAGGAGGGAAGTAGTAGAGAGTAAATGCTTCATTTTGGAGGCTAAGGATAAGTATATAAAGCTTAGAGGATAAGGTTGAGAAGAAGCATGAGGTGTACAAGCAACTCTCCATGTGTCCATGGCTTAAAGATTGCATGGACGAGCAAGAAGCAGGTCCACCAGATGTTGGGTACTTTTGGGCCATCAGTTGATGGTCTCCTAGGCCAGCCAGAGGCTGTTGGTCGAAGGTTACCTTTGTTTGATCATGATTGGTCTAAAGATGGGTGAACCATCGGTTAATCACGTCCATAAGTGGACCAAACCAGCTTGAACCATTGACTTAGGGCCTTCTGGTGATGACCACCAGCTGTTCCACTGGCTGTTGGACACCATATGATGCCCAAGCAAGTGGAGCCATTGGTTGATAGCCTTGAAGGTGGCTCATCCATGGGGGGTAAACCCTAATTCAATGTGGAATGGAATCTCCTATAATTCAAGGTACAATTGAGCATCAAATGGCTCAAAAAGCTAAAGAATGATGAGAAAACATATAAGTAACATAAGGAATGTAAAAATTTGCAAAGAAAATCCCTCAATTGGGTAAATTGTATAAAAGTCCAAAATGTACATAAAACTGCATAACTTGCTCAAATAGTGTCCAAATTGGACCAAATTTGAAACTTAAGCTTGTCTTATGATTAAAAAGAATATAAAAAGGTTAGATTAAGGTACTAAGCATTCAATTATGGTAATTAATCTTGTTCAACATTTTTAGAAAGTTCAGGGGACTTACACGAGTCGAAGCAATAGACATCATAGGTGTGTCACCTTTCCCCACTTGATTTTCTGGCCCTCCTTGAGAAAGAAAAAGAAGAGTAGCATTGTAGGAATGAAACTTGTTAGAGATGGATACTATACCTTCTTCAATCTCATGAGGAAGGACTCCTGAGTAGTAGTAGGAAAGTCTAGAATCATAGCCCTTTCTCTAACTAGAACTCCAAGTGTTCAGGTCTATGGTGAGGTGCGAAGTGAAGCAAGGCACTTTCATTGAATCCCCTTCCTTTAGGATATGAATCATAGACTGAAAGGATAATAAAAAATGACATCTTCATTTGATAGTACATTTCAAGCAAGTTTAAAGAGTCATGACATCATGTCATATGAATGATTTTCGTCATCGATACAACCTTAAGTTAGCCTGCAACAGGTGGGAGGAGGGTGAAAAGTGTTAAGGTAGGTAGACTGACCAAAGAAATGTGTCTCCCTCTCATCGACAATTTGAGAAGTTGGATTCATGGAAAACCTAACTCCATGGCAGAGTGACTGGAACTCATAATCTCAACTCTGTCTTTGTATCATTTGTTCTGGTCATTTGCCTTCCCTCTCATCAATTGTAGACGAGGTGGAAAGACTTTTCCACAACTTCCTATGGAGAGATATAGATGAGAAAAACAAAATGAATTCAATATATTACATATGCTTACCTAAGAATGAGGGTAGAGAGAAACATCAGATCAATTTCAAGTCAAGGTGGAGGAATCTATGACTACTAATGAAGGGTAGTGGAACACAAAGTTTCCAACGAGATGGTTGTCAGAACCTATTGTGAAATGAATCTCCTGCCTACCGTTACCGAATCCTAGTTTAGCCACATATGGTTGTGTTGGGATCTAGAGAAGAAGGAACACATTTTGATTCACTCACTGTATCAGTTAATTCTTCAAGGGAAGGAAATTCACTCTCCTGGGAACTGGAAACTCATATGGAAGATTTCTATACCTATCAGGTATAGAATGTTCTTTGGCTGATTCAACACTAGGGACTGATGACAAATGCCAATTGTACATGTCATCATCTTGCGATTGATCCCAAATGCCTCCACTATGGAAAGAATCTTGAAGACACACATAATGCCTTGCGAGACTTCCCCAAGGTGAGACAACTATGAGAGCTGATGGTTCCATCTGGATATGATGAGGGCTTCTTCAGTTGTCATATGGAGGGGTGGATCTCACACAATGAGAGTCTCAAGCATAAGAACACCCAACTGGTTTGCAACCTTCACTGCTGCAATGTATACAATATGTCTTAAAAGTAACTCCTTGGCGTTTGAGAATATTATTCAGACACTAACTCATCAACTCAATCAAAGTATGCAGTTAATGGAGGATATAAACAAGATCAATGCAACAATCCTGGATTAATGGTTTGGCCCCGTCCTTGGTCTCTGGGAGTGGCAATCAACCCTCATCACAAGATTTTGTCAGTCAAATGCTTTATCCAAAAGACAAATCCGAGTATGGGACATCCAAGTCCAAAGAAGGATGATTTTTTCTACTTGGCAATTTCTTCTTTAGATTTTCATGAATTGCTTTACTTGCTCTACTTTTTTTAGTTCTCTGGTATGCTTGTTCTCCTTGTTTATGCTAACTTCAAAATAAAAACCTCCTCTATTTGATGTCGATTAATCCACACTTCCATTTGAAATCTCACTGCTTGCTGGTTGGGAGCTGTATGAGCGGTAACATCCACATATGACTCTAAACCCTTGGCCCCCGAGCCCCGATATTTTGACTCATTATATGTGGGCATCTGATATCTATGAGGGTTCACCCACCCCAGTTACATCATTCCTAAATCCTCTTTTCATGCAACATTTCTTCTATGATCTTAGGAGCATTGGCCACCATGGCCCAAACGAAAGTCAAAAGACCTCTACCTTATAGTTAGCTTGGACATGTAGGTTATATTTGTATCGATGTGGTCTGCCATATCTTGAAAACTCAAGTAAGGCACTAAACATTGTGTCCTTACTATGAGAATATAGGTAAGAGCACAAGTTTTGCATAATGGAGTTCTATATTATGTTTTCATGTTATAAAATCAATGAGGCAAAGCATTGAGTACAAATACTATAGTGATAAATGGTAATAATTAAGAAAGTGAACAAGCATGCATACATATCAAGTTGCAACTAAGAAAACCGTAGTCATATAATTATCTAAATTTGATACCTAATTCATAGATTCATAACCTAGCTTATCCTTCATCATCTAGCCACAAGACATACCTATTTATGAACAAGAATACAAAAATGTACTAGATTTTCATCATTAACCCCAACTAGTTTCATTTTTAGGATTTTGTTCAAGTTAGTTTCATGTTATTCAATTAACCATTCGATGCTTTTACTGACTTAAAGGAAATTATAAAGGTGTGGTTCAAGTTTCATGCCATTCTGAGATTCCATTTGTTATATGATTATTTCAAGGTTCATGTCACTATTCAAATCTTAAAGGAAAACGAGTCATAATAGAGAAATAAGGTTATTATTCATTAAGTCAAGAGATCCAAACATGAAACAAAGTTAAAAGTGGAAATTAAAGTCACACTATGAAATTGATCATTATATGACCAAATTGTAGTATCAAAACCTTTAAACCGTGGAATTGACATAAACTGAGTAAGAGGAAACTTGACGAGAGCAAAAGAGTATAATAGAGGAGTGAGAAAAGTTAGGTAGGTACATCCTTGTATTTCTTTCTTGAAATTCATCGAAGACTGCAGTTGAAGGTAAAAGACCATATCCATCGTGCATTGGAAACTAAATGTAGGTGTTAAGAAATCCACGACAATGGGGTGCACACTTAGGTTGTCATCATTAAGGGCATATTTATTTCAAACATATATAGGTATTACTTGGCATTTTATCATATAATTACATCAACTTGACATTAGGGTTCCATAATCCTTATTACCACTACATTAGGGTTTTGTTCATATACTCATACAATTGCAAGATATTTTATCAAAACCGACGTTATCATTTTCTCAAATAAACATGTTCATTGTCCCTCCTTTCAACAAGATTATAATTACTCTTATATATCTACATCGAGTTAAAAGTTCATGAGTGGTCAAGTTGTTTCCTCAAAGATTCTATCAACTATCCTTGATTATGTTCACTGATTTCCCTTTTGGGTTCAAAATTATGCATTTATATATCATGATTATTCAAGTTACAATTCTTTTATATCATCATATCAAGCTCATGATTTCAAACTTACATCATTCATGTATGGTGTGGTTTCATATTAGGTCTAGCTTATGACAATGACTTATCTTACATATTCATGTTTTATCTTAACTGAGATTATTTCATTTATTAAGCATCATTTGAGGAACAAAACTATCATAAACATTGAGGTTTTGTAATTATCTCACTTTTATCTCAAAGGAGCTCCCCAAGCTCAAGTGACTTACTCTAAGAGCTACATGTGTCCAACAAGACATGCTAACAACAAACATCTACTCATCCTTTTACCAAACTTTCAAAAATAAGAGCAACCACTAGATTCCTTCACAAACAACCACTAACTCTATTATGAGGCTCATATGGAGATCACTCATCATATACATCATCATAGGGTTATGTGACATCTCCCTCGCCTAGATGAAAAACAAACATATATTCAAACACCTCTATCTCTAGGGTTAGATCTTTTCATAGGAAATCTTGAGTTCAACATTATCAAGGGAACCATACACTGGGTTACTCAACTCATGTACCTAGAAGTAGTCTATCTTGGGACTCATCATCATGCATCTCATTGTTCAAAATTGTCAACATTTCACATACAATTTGAAGGTTAGGTACTCTTACCTTCTCCCATGTCAGGTTCAATCACATTAAGTGGTCATCCTTACTATATGTCCCATGATAGAGATCCTTCTTTCTAGAGAGATTGAGGCTCATGATTTCATCATTTACTTTTTTTTGAACATTTCACATATTATTTGGAGGTTAGGTAGTCTGGCCTTCTCCCATGTAAGGTTGACTCACATGAAAAGGCCACCCTTATATATTTCCCATGCTAGAGGTCATTTTTTGTAAAGAGATTGGCGCTCATGCTAGTCTCAAACCATATCTCACACATCCTATCTCAACATTTATAGGACTAAGCACATTCAAGCATGCCGACCTACTAGCTATGTGTAGCACATTAACCAATCCATATGAACCATACATGGTACCATAATTAGCTAGGGTTGCATGGTCAAACTCATCTTATGTCATCAAACCTTCCAACATCAAATTTAGATCATTATGAACAAACTCATAGTATCAACATCAACAATAACATTAGCATTCATCACTGACTTTACTATCAACATCCATCATCAACTTAGATAATCTAGGGTACTTATTAGTCTAACCATAATAATGGCTCTAGACAACTCTAGAAACTACATATATCATCTAAAAACTCTCATCTAGAATGATGTTATGTCTCTTTCTCTTAGCTTACATGGATACTCACTTCCTTTATGTGCATGGTTTAAATTTTTGTATGTCCATATATACTATAATTGAAATAGGTTTTATTCAAAGTTTAAACATGTGATAGAAAAGTACCATACTCATTTTTATTGAAATAAAAAACCAAAATGTGTTATCAAAATTAATCAAGCACTCTAGTACCATTATACATAGAGAACGAGTAAGAATATGATGTACACTTTTGTAGCTACATTAGAACATTCTATGAATATCTGCCTAAGGTTTTAATGACATATCCCTTTTTTCACCCTTCTAAACCTACACCCCATACTATAATATAGGAGGAGGAGAAAATAAAGGTTCTAGGGATTACACAAGTCTTCACCTAGTTTTAGAACATCTAGGTTCTATCCTTGAGGTTAAGTCACTTAGTCCACAAAAGACAACTCACGAAGTTTTTAGCATTGACAAGTAAGGTTGTCCTAATTTGTGTTTCATGTAAGCAATGTTTAGTGTAGTTATTTATCATGCTCTGATACCATCCGTCACAAAACCATTAATTACTCAAATCCAATCTCCAAATGACTAGAAAGTCAATGGCTAAAGGTTTGGAGTTTCTGTCCCTAGCATGGTAATATCAAAGTGCAAATGTGTAAGAATAAAAGATTAACATATATGAACAAATAAAAATATAAAGGCACCGTCATAATATTAACATTAATCGATTATTTTAATGATAGCATTCTTTATTACAAGTCCAATTGCAAATTCAAGAGTACATTTATACAATTTCCTCATGTACACTAGGTAGGATCTTATAACAAGTACACATGAAAACATCTCACCTATCCATAAACTCCATACCCATATGTGAACCTAAAACATATGTGAAACAAGTAGGTCAACACACAAGGTGTTCAGTACAAGGCCGAATGATATTTATATATATGGTTTGCATAACTAAAAAGATTTACAAAAGTAAAGGAACAATATTAAGAAAGTTTTGTACTTACCAAATGAGAGCCAATGTTTATGTCATTTTAATCCAATTTTACCAACAACATCATGTATCATAACGCCTTTGACCAACTTCCTAGCGGAAGGGTCTGTTAGGGTGCTCAATATTATCTAGGCTTTTTTATCATCACGATCCACCCTATGTTGACAACTCAAGTTGGGTGCCCAAACTTGCATCCTTACTATGGGAATATAGGCAGGTCCACAAGGTTTGTATCATGAAGTTCAATATACTATTTTGAAGTTACAAAATGAATGAGGCAAATCATTGAGTACAAATACTGCAATACTACACGACAGTGATTGAGAAAGTAAGCAAACATACATACATATCAAGCAGTAGCCAAAAAAACACAGTCATATAATTATATAAATCAAATATCTAAAATAAATATTCATAACCTAAATTATCCTTGATCATCTAGACAAAGAGCCATACATGGTTAACAACAATAATACATACATGTACTAGATTTTCATCATTAACCCTAAGTAGTTCCATTTTTAGGAATTTGTTCAAGTTAGTTTCCATGTTGGGAAATTCTCCATTTGATGTCTTTATTAACTACATGACATTACAAAGGTGTGGGTCAAGTTTCATGTCATTCTGAGGTTTTATATAATTTATATGACTATTTCAAAATTCTTGTCACTTATTCATATTTTAGGGTCAAAATATTCATAATAGAGAAATAAGGTCATGATTCATCAATTAAAGAGACACAAACATGAACGAGAGTATAGATCAGAAAAGTAGTGACATAAGAAGCTTATCTAAGTATAGGTGGATGTCCCCCAGAGTCTAGGCATCAAACAACCAACATCCGATATCAACATTTCAATCATACATGTAATAATGGACATAGTTCTTGTATGTCATAAAGTCCAACATAAGACCTATGTGGGACATCAACATAAAAAAATCATCAGGGATTAGAGTAATCCCTTATTTGAGAGTGGAGGACATGGGTTTTGGGACCTATGTCAAGATTAAGGCACAAATTAGACAAGTAGGCCACATAAGTCATATTAGGCCCAAAAGGTTTTTTTTGAGTCACATGTAACATCATAACACAACAAGACGAAGATCATAACCATTATCATCTTATGAAAGCATGTGTTTACTGATTTAAAGAATATAGTAGAGTTTAATGCCTGAGAAAGGTCAAACATGACATTTGAATCAAGTATATTCATGCATCAACATCAAGGGGTCACCTTGAAAGCATCTTAAGTCATATAGAAAAAACATAGAAAAGAGGATTAGGAGTTGATATTAGTGTCATAGAAAGGGTTATAGTTATTGATTTCAAAGTTGGTTAAACATTGGGTGTCATGAAGAAAAACGATTAGAATAAAAAGGAAAAAACCATCATTATTATCCATCACATGTCGTAAGAGTACAAATAAAGTCATTTATGAGCAATACAAGTGATTACAACCATCATGAAGTTCAAAGATGCACACGAGTTACTGATTTCATGATGAGGAGGGTGCATGATCTTTAAAGGTCCAAGTAATAACAAAAACATGCATCATCTATACTTAATACTATTAAATTTAGTTTTTGGATAATTAGGTTCTGGGACTAAGCCCAATGCGTAGATCTCATAGATTAAACCGATTTGGTATATTGCATCATTATTTTTGGAAGAAGGAGCTGGAAGATTTGTATTTCTATAAATTCACATTGGGACTTTAGAAGACATCAAGATGCAAGGTTTCACCTTTATGTCATAAGAAATCATAGCCCTTGGATGCAAATCATGTGGCCACGACCACACACCCACTAGGGTGACACAAGAACAACATCACAAGAAGGTGAGGGGCTGACGTGGGTCCAGATGGCATGTTCCCATTATATAGTGATCAATTGCCACATTGACTGGTTCCATCTTGATGTGTAGGTGGGAAAAGATCAGATCCCTTGCTCCTTGGTCCACTCTGGACTTGTGAAGAAAATTAAAGATGACTTCGTGCCTCTGTTCCTTATTCAGGTTTTGGTTGCACTGGAACACACATGTGATGCTTCTCATCAAATCTTGGTAGAGTCTTCATGGTAGGCGAGTGGAGAACCATGGGTGGCATTGACTTGTGTTCGGTTGCCATCAGTTTGGCACAACAAGGCCAACAACATCCTAGACGAGGGCAACTTCAACCCACCTTGGGAACACCCAAATGAGCATACTGTGACTTCCACCATGAGAGGTGAGGAAGAAGCCAATCAGTGGGGTGAGGAAAAGAGGGAGGAAAAAAAGGAATGGGGGGTCAATTGGTGAAAAGAGCAAGGAAACCCAATCCAAAAAAAAGGGCAAGGAAATGAGGTGATCGACAAAGCCCTCATCAGGTACACTGTAGATTTTCTACAATGTACTACATGAGAGAGAGGATAACCACCAATATGTTGGATCATATAGATTGATTCTGATGATCAAGATTAATCCAAATGAAGTTAAGGAAAAGTTCTATGGAATTAACTCAAATTGGGATGCACACCCACATTTGAGCCAATTAGGGTCAAACACATTAAACCAATGTTAAAACAAAGATTAAAATAGCAAAGTCCAAATGGAATTATCTTGGGCTATGATGCTATGATTGAGGAAATTATGTGCCTTCAAATTTACAATTGAAATGTCTATATAATGAAATATAATAGGAAGCAAGGTGATCACATTGAGGATGTTCAGTTTACATTGCAAGATGGTAAAATATTAAGGAATGATACTAAATTGAAAAGGGCAAGTTAAAGTCATACATTGTGAAATTGATCATTGATGTGACCAAATTGGATAATACAAACCTTGAAACTATGGAATTGACATTCAAACTAGTAAGAGGCCACTTGATGAGAGAGGTAGTACAACATAGGAGAGAGAATTGTTAGATTGCCACAATAATATTAGAAGATGTAGTGTCATAATATATTAATGATGGGATTATTTTAATGGTAAAATCCATTTAGGTGATGGAGTGATGTAATACACCTAACTATCATTTTAGTTGTGATTGATCCTTAAATTTCATAATCCAAGTCAGAATGGGCTTGTTTGTTAAGATTTAACCTGGCGAAGTACACATGTGATACCAAAATCCACTTTATAAAACCTTATTTACATTACTAAAGCAAACATGTACCTATACAATGCATTCGTTTATCACCTTAACCATGTCATGGATATATCGTACATGTACAAATCATAGATAAATGAACTTGCTTAATATGGTTTGTGTGAAGGCATGTGTGCAATAGAGATAATATAGCAAAGAATATATCAACATTAGTTTTTGGAATTTTACTCTAAATGAGAAGTGATGCATGGAATATACATACACGAATGTCACAACACTATCATAATATGGGTCTCATAAGTCAAAGAGACTATGTAGAAGATTGGAATAAGTTGATAGACAATAGGTAACCCAAACATGACACATAAGTAGAAATATATGTGTGGTGTTGAATATAGGTAAAAAATGTATTACTTAGGTTAACTATATGCCTTTGTATACCAAATGAATATGCATGGCTAGAGTATTATAAGTTCTGTTACAACCCCAATTTTTGGGCTTATATGGTTTGAAATGCAATTTCTCCAATAAAATGTATGATTATGAAATTGTATGATTTATGTGTAATGAGTGGATTTCTCTGATAATATTTCCTTTAAATGTATGATTTCATGGACCCTAATAAGTTAGTGAGTCCAATATGATAATAAGGAAAGAAAAGTTGAATAAAATCAATAAATGCATTAAAAGGAAAAGAAATTAAGATAATTATGAGATATATGTGGAAATATGTATGATTGATCATCATGGATGAGATTTCGAATCCTCATGGTTTCTAATGATAAAAGGAATCCAAATAAAGGAAATAGAAGAGTAAGAGAGGGAAAATATGAATAAAATATGCCTTATTAAGAGGTAACTTGCATATGAAGAAAAGTCCCTCATACTTTCAAATCAGAGTCCCAAACTTAGCACACACGTATTCTAAGTCATTATGGACTTTCTTCTAAAATTTGGGATTAAATGGATAAGTGGTGTATGAGATATAATTTTTGGAAGAATTCCTAAAGTGAGAGGGATAATCGTGCAATGTATTAAATGTCACAGTTATTTTTCTTTTCGGAAACTAATTTTTGGACCTTTAAATGTCACGCCAAATATGGACCTTTGGATCATGCATCCAATGGACATGAACTTATCATCTACCTTGGTCAGATCGGGAAAGTCAGGAATAGTAGCTCTCCTCTCCTTCTTTGATTCCCTCTCTCTGTGATCAATGTGCAAGTTTACTATTATTCCCATTAGATCCAGGAGAGTAAGGCAAACCAAACCATCCATTCCTTCCTCCTTTTTCATGATATTTTGAGGTTTTCCTCAGATCCTAGAGGGGATGGGACTCTACTGGCAACCAACCTATCATGGCTATGCCTATATAAGGCTTGCCAGCCCCAACTGAGAAACCAATGAGAGGATCACACCCCCAGCTTCACAGAGGCACTCCTCTGCCTTTGTATGTTGCTAGCGCATGTCATCTTAGGCGTGGAGTTCCCATTGCTCACCAGGTGCTCTATTCATATAGAAAAGCAAGTGACACAAACCAACGATGGGTGGATGGTCCAAGGCCTCCTTGTTCCTACTGGTAGCCTCTTCTGGGTCAGTGAGGCTATGGTCGGTGGTCAGAGAAGAGAGGGAGAGGCCTTGGTTGCTTGTCGGGAACTACCCAGGCGGCAGCTGCAGGCAGAGCCTGTGAATGGGAGGTCGCACATGATAATGAGGAGGGGTGAGGTATGTCATTGGGTCAAGAATGAACCGAACCCAAGGAAGGACCCGCGAACCAGAGGAGGAAACTTGAAAAAAAAGAATAAAAGGTACACATGGCATCCTTTGATTGGTCCATAACTATTTTATTTGCGAAAATTCTAGAAACAAATTGGTAACTCAGATGAAGCAAAGCTATGTATGAAAGTTGATTAGAAGAATTCACAGAATCCACTAAAAATATAATTGAAGCCTAATTCTTCTTGCAATTTGAAAAGTAATTAAAATTTGTCACCGTTAATGGTTTTATTAATGAAATACCCTAAGTTTTGATGATAATTGAATTTAGTTCGTTCTCTGGATAATTAAAGTTGATATTAACATGTTAATAAAAAGGAAGGTTTAGATATAAAAAGATGATCCTTGTGCTTAATTGGTCTAATTGAGGGTTTCATGTTTATAAAGTGCATTAATGAGCTTAGAAACCCTAATTTTAGTAATTATGACTTTTAATGGTTTTAGTTGTGAAAATCCATGTTTAAGACAAAAATATTTTGTTCAAAGGCCAATTTACGATTAAAGACCCTCATTATGGATGATTTATGTAATTAGGGTTTTATGATGTAGAAAGCTATTTTAGGGTTTGTTGACCTAAAAAGGTAAAATTGAGAAATAGATCTAAGAAACACTAAGGAAACCCTAATTAAAACTAGATACCATGTAAGGGATTCCCAAGTCAATAAAGTGTGTTCATGATGAGTATGTAGTAATTGGGGTATACATGCTTTTTAGGATTCCGTTGTGCTTATGTGATTGGCTTGATTGGTTTCTTGGATTACCTGATGAAATTGGCCTTTGCTTGTTTCCTTTCAGATCTCCAAATCAGATATGTTGCTATTTTATGATTACTCTCTTTAGTTTCATGGTAATTTCTAAAGTTTCATCAATTACGTGAAAATAACTACTTGGATGACTTTATTTTCTACAATCTATAAAGTGACTATGATTATCATTATGTAAATATATATATGACTTGCCCAAACCTACATACCATCTCTAGATGTAAGATTTAAGAGGACCAAACCCTGGAGGGAAGGTCAAAGGTGGTTAAGCCCCAGAGGGAAGACCACAAGGCACCCAGAGAGGTGACCCATAAGGCACTAAGCTCATGATGGAGAAGGTAGCCTAAGGTCCCTTGCAAGGACCAAACCCTAAGAGAGGGTATTCTAGAGGATGAGTAAAACTGGTCGAGAAATTATATTGAAAATGTACTATTGGATTGTTAACAACTATTTGATGTAATTAGGTTGTTATGAAATATGTGCGAGGTATTGGTTGCCACCACATACCCATATATTCTTTATACTGGCCGATATTTTGTTTGTCAATGTTTTAGGAATACTTGAAAAAGGAAAAACTGTAAAGTGATATTTGAAGAATAAAGCTAATTAAAGAAAGGAGGTTTTAGTTAGATAGAACTCTACATTTGGTAAAGTTCCAATCTCCTTTTTTGGAAGGTATGTGAAAAGTAAATTTGTATCCTACTTTAAGCTTAGTCTTTGGTAGAATTTATTAATTATTTTTGATTATTTGTAAAACCATTGATCCTATTTTTGGATAACGACACCAACTTCTTAGCCTTTATTAAATGGGGGCTGCTGAGGGGTGGGGTCATTACAATTGGTATCAGATCATGGTTTTCCATTTAATCTCAGGGATTTATGAGAGGATTTTCCAAAGATGGAGGTGTCTAGAAAAGGATCACAATCCGGGGGTTGGAAAGATTTGCCTCTACCTTGCTAGTCGGTCTATGAGGACTCCCGAATTCTCTATGACTGCCTGGCCGAAATTGGAGGATTTGACTCAAAATAAGATACCTCTAGGTCTTCTCTCCTCTATCTTCTTCCCTTCTCTACCCCATTTCATTGAATAACTTTAAGAGATTAGGGTTTCTCTCTTTCCACCCCCTCCCAAGTTTTGGGGTTAAGAATAATAAGGATTAAGGAATCCTCCACCAAATAATAAAAAAAGCATGTAAGAAAGATGTCATGGACATAAGTCTAAATGATGAAAATTAGACTGAGTTTAGTTACATGCTTAGACTGCATGGCCTGTGTTGTCGTGCCTTCAGGAGAATGTCGAGGTTAGACCATCTCATAGGATGAGGAGGAGAGGGATAGCCTTAGAGGAAGAAGCCTCCAGGAAGAGGAAGAACCCTGATGTATCCTTTTAGGATGATGCAAAACCCAAAACCTTAAGTAGTAGTTAGAGAAAGAAAGAACACGATGAGTTAGATACCTTAGTTTTCCATGCATGCTAGTATGTGGGTCAGACGTACATGCTTTAGGTAGAGGCTTTGAGTATGCATGAGAAACATAGACTATGAGTGGTCGTTTGACCCCTAGTGCCTTGTGGCGACCCGACCTTGGGTGAGTCGTGCCTGTTAAGAGTGATGGATGGCTCCCTCATGGATAAGGTTAGTGGTGACCATATAGGAACCCTAACGGGCATATATGAAGCAGAAAAGAGGCATGAACCAACATAGAATTGAGTAGAAACATGGTCGACATCAAATTTTAGACCTAAGCCAGATAGGTTATGCATGATATTTTATGAGATAGGCATGCCGAGCTTTGAATGGTCTTGGCTGGATGCACATTTTGATAGTACATTTCACCCAGGTAGGGATAGATGTATACCCTTAAGAGCTTGACCCATCTTCTGTGAGAGAACCTCCAGTGGTAGGACCAGTTTTAGGGTTAGCCCTAGAGAGAGGGCGAGACCCCGATGAAGAAAGTTGGAGACCTAGACTCTGAGACATGAGTAATCACGAGAAGGTTTGGTATGATGAGGCCTTGAATGGATGACCCTAAATAGATGTGTGGAGTTGTTCCATGCATGATCCAATGAGGTTATCGTGCCTTAGATACCTATAGAGGAACCAAACCCTAGGAAAGATAAAGAGACTTTTGGTACATGTATATAGATGACATGAGTGCCTACCTTTTAGGTAAAGGAAAGTGAGTTTTGAAGACCCTAAAAACGTATGGTATGATAACAAGTTGTGATGCCTCACACCCAGTTGGTTGTCCCTGTGTAGGACTCTAAGGGTTGTCCACGTGGAAGAGTGTTAGGAAGTATATAACATATCTTGTATAGATTTGGTGCATGGTTGAACATCTAAGCATGCAGTTAGACAACTGGTGCATAAGAGGTGAACCTGGGGTTCCTGGCCCAAAGAGGGGAAGTAGTAGTACCTTGTGAACATGATGCTCATGAGGAGTTCATAGGAGTTACGCATGTCACCCCTTCACATGTATTAGAGAGAAAGGATACCCCACTTGAACTGAAGTATACGTTTGATTAACCCCTCACATAGTTTGGTGACATATGCATGTATGAGATTGGTCCAACCTTGAGGAATGATGAACACGTATGACATACCAAGGAACTTAGAATGGTTTAAAAGGTTGTCTACTTTCTAGCTACGTGCATAGGTTGCATGATAGGAGCTATACATATACATGATGATACAAGTTTTGGATGCAAGGATGTTTTGTGACCTCTTTTACTACCAAGTGATAGTTTTCTCCTGTCCTGGGAAGGGACCCTTCATGTTGGGGAGCATCAACTCTTATTTAGGTTTGGGATAACCTTAAGAGGTCACTTATAATAGCTTGATGAGCTAAGTGTAAGATCAAATAGTATGAGCATGAATCTATATAACCATGTGTGGCCATCTCTAAGGGGCATGAGGATATGTTAGCATAGAGGTAATCTATATAGAGATCGACCAAGTTAGGTAGGTCATCATGATTCCTATGAAAGGATGTAAGTTTAACCATGAGTGTCCAAAGAGATGATGGAGATTCATGTGAAGATTCAAGATTGAGATGTGCGATGATAGAATCCTAAGTCAATACCAAAGTCAAGGAGGGATAAGACCAATGGGAGTAGGAGTTATCTGTTCCCTAGATGCATAAGACCATAGGTCGGGAGGTAACAAATACCTTTGCCTGAGGCCCATGGGTTAGGAGGTTGACCACATTCATGAGTTCATGGGGCCTAAGGGGTAAAAGTGAGAGGCACTCTCTAGATGCATAAGGATAAGATCACCCCAAAAGTACCGACACCTTAGAGACCTTGAGGTAATGACTAAGGATTGAACATAAGAGTGATGTTAAGACCCATAGGTGATGAGAAAAGTGTTCTCATGGGTATAGAGACAGAAGTGAGATGTTCATGGTATACAGTCATGAGAAGTAATTTTCAACTTAGACTGGAAAGTGTAATGGCAATGTGTAATGCACCATTTCTACTCATGGAATGGGATGAACTCTATATTTGGACTGTAGCCAAATGCTTATTTCATCTTATTATGGGTGTGAGAGACAAGTCAAAACGCATGCCATATACTAAGGATGAAGGTGATATGAGTTGAAACCTTTCTATGATGATTGAGGATGGATGAAGTATCACACCTTTTTGAGAATATATTGGATAGGTGATTTGAAAGCATAAGGAGAACAAAGGTAATATGAGGATGTACCTACCTAGAGTAGTTTGGAATCTATGAGTTATAAATTTTGGTTTGCAAACTGAGAAGATAGAAGCAAGAGCTTGAAGTTTTCTTGACTCAAATAGACATAAACCTGAGACAAGGATGATGAGTGGGGTATATGAAGGTTTATGTCTTCACCATAACCTAGCACATAATGAAGCTAATGTGATAATGAGATGTTCTCAACTGAAAACAACTCAGGTGTACAACTGTCTTGTTTAGCCAGTGGAGAGAATGGAAGATGTTGCTAGGTGGACCCTATGATTGTTGAAAGACTAGACCTGTGTGGCTAACATCTAGATACAACCAGACCCGTGGGTGGAGTTAGTGGTTGTTCGGTTAGCTTAGAGTTTGATGAGATGAAAGGTTTGTTATAAGAACCACATATACACCTCTCAGGAAAAAAAGGTGGTGAAATCCACTATTATAGTGTTTTAGGGTTTCTGAGGATTCTCCCTTGAAGAATAAAGTTGTGTAAGAAGCTCATGATTCTAAGTACACTGTACACCCTGGTACTACCAAGATGGTTAAAGTTTGCAGCGGTACCTCAGAGGCCTGGAACAAAGAAGGATATAGAGGCATATGTAGCCAGTGGCCATACATGCCAGTGGGTGAAGACTGAACACCAGTAACTCGATGGAGTGCCATAGATAATGAGGAGTCCCCAAGAGGGAATGGGAGCAGATCACCATGGACATTGTGGTGGGTCTCCCCTGGACTAAGAGAAGTCATGATGCAATATGGGTTGTGGTAGATCTCCTTACCAAGTCGACACATTCCCTTTCCTAAGAGAGAACTACCAGTGTCACAGATATGGTTGAACAATATATAAATATGAGAGAGATAGTTTAAATACACAATGAACTAAGTTCAAGTATTCTTGAGTATGGCCTTAAGTTTGATTCCATGTTGTGGAAGTAAGTACATGAAGAACTTAATACTAGATTGAAGGTCAAGTACAATGTATCACCCTCTGACTGATGGATAGTGAAGAGAGTATGATCTAGACTTTAGAAGGTCCAATGAGAGCATATGTTCTCGTTCAGGGTGAATCATGGGGGTAGTATATGCCCTAGCTGAGTTTGTTTGTTATAACAGCTACCAGAGCCAGTATCAGGATGTATGAAGCTCTTTGTGGGAGGCAGTGTTGGTGATAACACCCATTTTATGGCTATTTATGGCTCATATTTCGTTGTCAAACCTACCTTCTAAACTGTTTTCTTGTCCGTTTTATCCTATCTTTGCATAAGAAGAACCCACATTGTTCTCCTAACTCTTTTCCCATCTTTTCCAGGGTTTTCCCTCATTTTCCCACCCAAAGTTAGCAAAAAGGCCCGTCCCGGCCCACTTACAACGAGCACCTGAACTGGCCCTATACTGGCCGCACGACACAACCACTTACCCGTCACGGTCACTGCCCGTCATGGCAGCAACCCGACACGGGTGTGTCGTGCAAGGGGCCCTGACGAGCGATACATCATCTACCTGAGAGGGAGCTTTTCCCACCATGATTCACCCCGATAGAGTCTATTGCGCGATGAAGCCACTCATCAGAGCAGCTACCCGCCAGGGTCATTACCCGACACGGTCAAGCAATTTGCTCGCAACCCGACACGCGCCGCAAGCCGTGTCGGGTGACAAACACATCGATCCTCCCCTGAAGCCATGTGAATGGAGATGATAAAGGACATGTGGCCCCACGAGAACCGTAACCTCTACCAGCTGCTACCTATAAATAGCAGCTACATGACTCCGATGGGATGGGTCAGAATCCCATGAGAGCTAACTCCGGAAAGACATCAAGAGCTAGTGTGTCACATTCCAAGGTGTGCCGGGTGATACTAGGTGAGCACACCCCCAACCTGAGAGGGGCGGTAGGATTTCACTTAGAACCCGTCTCGATAGCTGTAGCTGCATGATACGACCAAGAAGGCCTCCCCTTCTGGGTCCCTAGATGGGTCTCAACCCGAGACAGCTCACCCCTCTATGCCAGATACAAGGAACCTGAGAACTTAAGCGATTCCTAACCCGACACGATACCGAACCCGATACAGACTGACCGTTACGGCATATTGCCCGAGAGGGCTGGCAGCCCGACATGGCCGTATTAGGTAGGGAGTTCTGTCGGTATGCCCTGACCATTACGGTATGTCGCCCGAGAGGGATGGCTTCCCAACACGGGTGTATCGGGCAGAGCTCCTGCCCCGTACCGGCTTAGCAGTCCCTTAGGGGTCCACTGCTGTATATCGACCTCCTAAATTAAGGAGACTGATGCTTATCTTTCCCTTTTTACTACATTTTACTTTTATTTCCCTATGCATTGTAACTAAACCTTTTTACTCTCCTTAAGCTTATTAGAATCTATGGAGTTTATCTCTTGTGGTTCTGTGTATGGTTCCTTTTTATTGGATGATTTCTTTATAACATCTAAACTCTAGTTTCTTCTTTTGGATCGTGCTTTTGACAAGCTATCAAATCATGTTGCCTATTTTGACACCCTTGAGAGGGGGCTGTCGCAACTCTAGAATTTGGTCTGATCCGGGCTGCTTCGGTTTGCCTTACCACTCTAATCTACGACCACTGCCCTTGAAAGAGGGAAATGGTGCATAGTTAGAGGTACCCTCTTTGAGAGAAGAGGCTGCAAGATGTTTTCCGTTACTACTTGTTATGCCTAAGTTTTCTTCCTTCATGCTTTAACTCAATGACAATTTTATCTCCTCAGATTTTGTTATTTAAAACACTTATAAAAATCTCTAAACCCCAAAACTTAAATCTTTCTTCTAACTCCTTTTAGAGATAGGGTCTTTGTTTGTTTCCTTATGTTTAGTTCATGTTGAAACACCCCATTTTCTTGCACCCCCCTTTTGATGTGCTTAGACAAGTGAAACTCAAGTTCGGAAGCACTTTTCTTCCTATCCCTGTGTTCAACCTTGAACTACTTCGACCCTGTGCTAGTTGCAGGTGTCTTAAACATTCAAGTATTATAAATTTCTAAAGTTTGATAACCTAGGCATGATTCCATTCTTGGACCCACGTTTAAGGCTCATCAACTTTTTGGCGCCGTTGTCGGGGATAGGCAAAAAACACTGTTCTACAAACTTTAGTTTCGCTTGCACTTTGCCAAAACTTTGTACATATGCATATAATACTGCAATTATTTACTGCACATAATATTTACTGTTCACAATTTATACAACACTCTGACACCTTTGTTTATTACTAGGTACTCCTTTCTTTCTTTCTAGGTCATCCAAGCTCTTGACAAGTCATGGCTGACCAAGTCCCTGAAGCTTGCTCTCTTCGCTCGTTTGTTCAAGTTCGAGCTAATGAAGAGAGAAACTTGGTTGTAACACAACCTTTAAACATCACCAACTTCAAACTGAAGCCCTCCTTCCTCCAGCTCCTGCAGCATAACATGTTCGGTGGAAACACCTCTGAGGAGAACCCTTATGCTGGTTTTGTTGGAAGGCCCTCTGCTGTTGGAACGCCTGGCCCATCATTCCTACTTCTGTTGGCTGGATGGGTACTTGGGGTTCTACCAGATCCCCATCCACCTCGACGACCAAGAGAAGATGACTTTCACTTGCATCTATGGAACTTTTGCCTTTAGAAGAATGCCCTTTGGGATCTGTAATGCACCCACTACCTTCTAGAGGTGTATGAATGCCATTTTTGCAGATTTTCTCGAAGACAAGATGGAAGCATTCATGGATGATTTCAGCATGTATGGCAGCTCATTTGATGTCTGTTTGAACAATCTGTCCCTCGTAATGAGAAGATGTGAAGAGCATAGCCTCACCCTCAACTGGAAAAAATGCCATTTTATGGTACAAGAGGGGATTGTTCTCGGACACAAGGTGTCAAGTAAAGGTATTTAAGTCGATCCATCCAAGGTTGAGGTGATAGCTAAGATCCCACCGCCTACTTCAGTTACAGGTGTTCATAGTTTTCTGGATCATGTCAGTTACTACCAGCGGTTTATAAAGGATTTTTCAAATATAGCCAAGCCTCTCTCTAACCTTCTGGTAAAAGATGTGAAGTTCGACTTAACGGAGGAGTGTATGAAGGTGTTCTCAACTCTGAAGGGTGCTTTAATATCTGCACCAATTCTCCAGTCCCCTGATTAGAGTCTTCCATTCGAACTTATGTGTGACGCTAGTGATTTTGCTATATAGGCCGTACTTAGCCAAAAGAAAGACAAGAAGCATCATGTTATCTTCTATGTGAGCAAGACCCTAGATGAGGCTCAACAGAATTACACGACTACAGAAAAAGAAATGCTAGCTATCGTGTACACCTTCGACAAGTTTAGGTCTTACCTCGTGGGTTCAAAGGTGGTTGTTCACACCGACCATGGGGCTATTAAATATCTAATGCAGAAGAAGGATGCAAAGCCCAAGCTGCTACGTTGGGCACTATTGTTACAAGAGTTTGACCATGAGATCAAATACAAGACGGTCTTGGAGAATGTGGTTGTATATCATCTCTCCAGGATTCAGGTGCAAGATGATCACCCACTTCCCATCAATGAAAGCTACCCCGACAAGTCCATCTACTCAGCCCAGTCAGCAGACCATGAGGGGCCGTGATATGTAGATTTCTGCAACTACCTGGCCTGTAAGCAGCTTCCCCCAGATATGTCTTATAATAATAAGAAGATGTTATTCTCTGATTTAAAAAACTATTATTGGGATGATCCCTTGTTGTTCAGCCATTGTGCCGATGGGTTATATAGAAGATGCATACCAGAAGAGGAAGTTTCAAAAATTTTGTTTGAATGTCATTCCTCTCCATATGGAGGACATCTGGGAGGTGAGAGGACAACTACCAAGGTGCTACAATCTGGTTTCTACTGGCCAACCTTGTTCAAAGATGCTCATGCATTTGTAAAGTCTTGCAATGAATGCCAACGAACTGGGAACATTTCCTGTCGCAATGAGATGCCTCTATCGGATTGGATTGAAGTTGAAATTTTCGATTTGTGGGGTATTGATTACATGGGACCATTTCCTTCATCCTACGGTTTCAAATATATTCTCGTCGCGATCGACTATGTCTCTAAGTGGGTTGAAGCAGTGCCTGCCCCTACATGTGATGCTAAGGCAGTGATCAAACTCTTCACCAAGATTATATTTCCAAGGTTTGGAGTTCCGAGGACCATCATCAGTGATGGAGGCTCTCACTTTGGTGAAAGATAGTTTGAACCGCTCCTCTGTAAGTACAACATTTGCCACAAGGTTGCGACACCATATCATACACAAACGTCCGGTCAGGTGGAAGTCTCCAATCATCAGATCAAGCAGATCTTGGAGAAGACAGTTGGCAAATCCCACAAGGACTGGTCAGCTAAGTTAGACGACACTCTCTGGGAATACATGACTGCTTTTAAGATGCCTTTGGGCACCACACCTTACTTCCTGATATATGGAAAAAGCCTTCCATCTTCCTTTTGAATTGGAGCATAAATCGTTCTGGGCAATCAAGCAACTCAATATGGACCAGACGCTGGCTGGAAAGAAAAGATTTCTTCAGCTCCAGGAGCTTGAAGAATTGAGACTCCATGCATATGAAAATGCTAGGATTTACAAGCAAAGAACCAAGATCTGGCATGACGCCCGTCTGAAGAAAAAGGATGTCAGCGAAGGTGATAAAGTTATGTTATTTAAATCCTCTATCCATTTTTTTCCAGGGAAGTTGTAGAGAAGATGGTCTGGACCCTTCATCATGGCAAAGATATATCCATCAGGGATGATGGAGCTTTATGACAAAGATAATCCAGCAAAGGTCTTTCCAGTGAACGGGCATAGAGTCAAGAGGTTTTATGAAGATGAAGCATTCATGAGAAGGTCGGAGATAACCTTGCAGGATGCTGAGGCAACAACGAAAGGATTGGAGTAGAAGTATCTGAAGCATGTCAAGATGATGACAGAAATTACAACTCTCTTCGGGAGGTAGCCCGAATTTTTTACTTTTCCTAGCATAGGACATTATTTCCTTTCATGCAGAAAAATATTACAAACATTATTATTGTAATAAGGCTCGAGTCAGTGCATGCGCCACATGCACATACTCTCTTGTTTTATGTGACACCAACTTAGTTTTATAGCCTTGATGGGTAACACTATATGAGGTTGGAAGTCTTCCCTTTTATGAAAATGATGTTTTACCCATCAATGTTTTTTCTTTTCTTTAGTTTTAGTTTTTCTACCCTTGTCTTTCTTTGTTTTTAGATTTTCCCTTTTTGTTCTGTGTATCAGGCATGTATAGTTGATCGCCTCTTTAGTTTCTGCTCTGCTCGATACCCTTTTGTCTAGCCATATTAGCCATCCGCCTTTTGTTTCTCCCGTATCGACTTCCCGTATCGGGCTGATGGGAAGAGTGGCTCAAAGTGCACTTCCCCGTGTTGGGCAAAAGGGTGTAACAAGAAAGTGTATCGCTCGACATGCCTGGCTCACGCGACATGCATTTTGCATGGCACGAAGCGTGCTTAGGAAGGCAAATCGCTTCCCAACGCGGTGGATTTGACTGATTTTACAGTGTTATGGAAATTGATGTGCTTTATCGTGTGACACATGTCCAGTTTTACCCAATTTACCCCCACTCACATTGTCTATATATAATAACTTCAGTTTAACCATGTCGGGCATTTGCATTTACTTTTGACCTACTCCCATATCGTGCATTTTGTTCTCACTTTGCTCCCATGTCGACCAACCTTCCCGACTTCCCGTGTCACCTACGACAGCTCCCAACGATACATGTATAACCCGATACGCCCTATCATGTCACGCAGCCTGTGTCGGGCATGTCGTATCGCACAACTTTTCTTTTAGCAATTCCCATGTCGGGCACGAGGCTTTAGTTTTGTGTATCACCCAAAGCATATCACGAAATATGTGTGTCACGCGACACACTTTGCACGATGCCCGTGTCGGGCAACGCCCTCTGCTCCATCCTGAGTTTCGCCTATCGGGGTTTTCAATGTTTTTTCTGACCGTATCGCGTGATGCACCTATTTCCCGAACGATACCTAGTATCGGGCAAGACCCATATCGCCCAATTTTGTTTAATAAAAGAGATTTGACTCGTATCGCCCAATACTCTATCGTATCAGGAGACACCTTTCTCGTGAGTCTGTATCAGGTAGGGTTTATTCTGATGAGGCGACCCGATATCGGTCTACCATGTTGGCTAGACCTTGTGTCGGGCGACAAGCATGTTTACCTATACACCCGATAGCGACTTGTTTGTACTGGGTAAATCATATCACACGACAACACTTTTGATATAAACTCTGAACTGGTATTGGTTTTTCGAGTGTCGCCTATCTGGTATCAGGCGACATGCCCCTCTTTGTCTACCGCCCGATATCGAGCTAGGCGACCCATTTAGTAAACTCATTACTTACCTATTATTGTGTAAACATTGCAGACATGGCCCGCACCAAGCACACAATTTTCCAAGTCGACGAACACGTCCGAAGGATCAATCCTGAGGCCGCAAATGAAGCAACCACAACCGGGTAGAAGCGCCCAAACCATGACATAGTAGGGTCGTTTGAGGCCGAGAAGTGGCCCAAAGTAGGAGCATGCACCATCTAAAACCCTCACTGACTTACACCTACCCTTTCCTACTTATCTCACAACTCTGGGGACAGAGTGTGGGGTAAGTTTGGGGGGTACTATTTCAGTGAGGGAGGTACCTAAAAATTTCTTCCCCTTCTTGTCTTTCTATTTTTTCTATATCTTGTGTACATATATATACATGACTAATACAAAATAGTGCATATACAACTCCTTGCCTCTCTACAATTATACAAAGACACTTTACAGTAAAAACTTGATACAACTTCTCCCTGCTTGTTTTCTCTGTGTCGAAGGTGGTGCAAGTTTTTGTTATGTTCTTTCCGAAAATGCAGTCTCAAACGACAAAGACTATAACTTTTCTATGCCAATTTTGAAAAATAATCTTGAAGAGATGCGTATGTGAAGGAAAAAGCTGCCCAAATAACAAACTCTCTTTTGTTTCCCTACCAATCAAAAATCCCAAAAAGAGAGAAAAGCCTTATGAGAGTGAATAAAAGCATGAGAGTTGTGCCAAATGAAAAAAAAACACACACACTTGTCCTTCTAAAAGTACCCATCTTTAGGCATGGTAGATCCGAGGAAGTGGTACGTAGGATGTGAAATCACTGTTCTAAAGACAACTGTCTTGGACTACAGGGACCACTTGCCCGTTAACGGACCCGTACCTAGATGGACTGATGGGAAATAAGAAAAACCCAAAAAGCCTTAAGCCTACCCAAAAACCCAACTTCTTACCCCCAAAGCTGTTTGATGTGAAAGCTAACTTTGAAATCATGCACCAAAGTCTCGCCGAAGCTGAAGAGAATTTTTTTTGCTTAAATATGGAAGAAAAAAATAAAGTCCATTGTTCATAGCCAGACATATTTCTCCTCAAGGACGTCTCAAAAACTTGCTCAAACCCCTTGTCCGAAGACTATGTCGGGTTACGAAGAAGTATCACAAAACAAAGTTTTAAAATAAGTTCAGATTGATTGAGGACAATAAAAATGCTAAGTTTGGGGGAGTTGATAACACCCATTTTATGGCTATTTATGGCTCATATTTCATTGTCAAACCTACTTTCTAAACTATTTTCCTCTCCATTTTATCTTGTTTTTGCATAAGAATAACCCACACTGTGCTCCTAACTCTTTTCCCATCTTTTGTAGAGTTTTCCCTCATTTCCCCACCCAAAGTCAGCAAAAAGGCCCGTCCCGACCCACTTACAACGAGCACCTGAACTGGCCCTTTACTAGCCGCACGACACACCCACTTACCCATCACGGTCGCTGCCCATCACGGCAACAACCCGACAAAGGCGTGTCGTGCAAGGGGCCCTGACGAGCGATACACCATCTACCCGACATGGAGCTTTGCCCGCCACGACTCACCCTGATAGAGGCTATCGCGTGATGAAGCCACTCATGGGAGTAGCTGCCCACCAGGGTCATTACCCGACACGGTCAAGCAATTTGCTCACAACCCGACACGCGCCGCAAGCCATGTCAGGAGATAGACACGTCGGTTCTCCCCTGAAGCCATGTGAACAGAGCCGATAAAGGACATGTGGCCCCACGAGAACTGCAACCTCTACCAGCTGCTGCCTATAAATAGCAGCTACATGACTCCGATGGGACATGTCAGAATCCCATGAGAGCTAACTCTAGAAAGACATCAGGAGCTTGTGTGTTGCGTTCCAAGGCGTGTCGGGCGATACTAGGTGAGCACACCCCCAACTCGAGAGGGGCGGGAGGAGTTCACTTAGAACTCGTCCCAGTAGCCGCAACAACATGATACGACCAGGAAGGCCTCCCCTGTCGGGTCCCTAGATGGGCCTCAACCTGAGACATCTCGCCCCTCTATACTCGATACAAAGAACCTAAGAACTTAAGTGATTCCTAACCCGACACGATACCGAACCCGATACAGACTGACCGTTACAACATGTCGTCCGAGAGGGCTGGAAGCTCGACACAGTCATATCAGGTAGGGAGTTCTCTCAGTACGCCCTGACCGTTACGGTATGTCACCCGAGAAGGCTGGCTACCTGACACGGGTGTATCGGGTAGAGCTTCTTCCCGGTACCGGGTTAGCAGTCCCTTAGGGGTATGCTGCTGTATATCGACCTCCTAAATCAAGGAGACTGATGCTTATCTTTCCCTTTTTACTACATTTTACTTTCATTTCCCTATGCATTGTAACTAAACCTTTTTACTCTCCTTAAGCTTATTGGAATCTATGGAGTTTATGTCTTGTTGTTCTGTGTATGGTTCCTTTTTATTGGATGATTTTTTTATAGCATCTGCACTCTAGTTTCTTCTTTTGGATCACACTTTTGACTAGCTATCAAATCGTGTTTCCCGTTTCGACACCCTTGAGAGGGGGCTGTCGCAACTCTAGAGTTTGGTCTGATCCAGGTGTATGAGAGTACCTAGGATCAGGGTTGCTTCAGTTTACCTGACGACTCTAATATACGACCACTGCCCTTGAGAGAGGGAAATGATGCATAGTTAGAGGTACCCTCTTTGATAGAAGAGGTTGCAGGATGTTTTCCGTTACTGCTTGTTATGCCTAAGTTTTCTTCCTTTGTGCTTTACCTCAATGACAGTTTTATCTCCTCTGATTCTGTTATTTAAAACACTTATAAAAATCTATAAACCCCAAAACTTAAATCATTCTTGTAACTCCTTTTGGAGATAGGGTCTTTGTTTGTTTCCTTATGTTTAGTTCATGTTACAACAACCCCTTTTCTTGAACCCCCCTTTTGATGTGCTTAGATAAATGAAACTCAAGTTTGAAAGTTCCGTTCTTCCTATCCCTGTGTTTGACCCCGAACTACTTCGACCCTGTGCTAGTTTCAAGTGTCTTAAACATTCAGGTATTATAAATTTCTAAAGTCCGATAACCTAGGTATGATTCCATTCTTGGACCCACGTTTAAGGCTCGTCAGTTGGTCACCGCTTCACTAGGATGATGTCAGTGAGAGGACCTTGTAGAGGTTAGAGAAACCATAGTTGTATGTTGATAAAGTGTCTTCGATTAGGCAATGGCTGAGAAAGCCCAAGATCAACAAGATTCACGTGCTGATGCGAAGCAGACTGACTTGCACTTCACTGTGGGTGAGCATGTGTTTTTAAATATCTGACCCCTCTGAGCTATAGCTAAGATTAGAATAAAGTTGAGTGCTTGATACATGGGCCCATTTGAGGTTTTGGAACAGATTGGTGGAGCTGCTTTTGTTTAGCCTTACCCCCTTAGGATAATACAATGTATGATGCATTCCATGCATCTGCCGATCTTGAACACTATGTGATGTAGCAGAGCCATGTGTTGAGCATTGAGCCTATTGAACTCCAAGGGAGGCTGACTTACCCTGTCACCTATGAGGGTACGAGATACCAAGGCGAGAGAGCTTAGGAGTAAGGAATAGAGATGATGAAGGTTCTTTGGAAGCACCAAGGAGAGGATGAAGCCACATGAGTGCTCATGATGGACATGGGAAGGTCTTATCCTGAATTGTTCGAATGTTTGGTGAAATTTTGAGGGTAAAATTCCTATAATAGGGGAAGGATGTTACAACCCCAATTTTTGGGCTTATATGTTTGAAATGCAATTTTTCCAACAAAATGTATGATTATGAAATTGTATGATTTATGTGTAATGAGTGGATTTATTTGATAATATTTCCTTTAAATGTATGATTTCGTGGACCCTAATAAGTTAGTGAGTCCAATATGATAAAAAGGAAAGAAAAGTTGAATGAAATCAATTAATGTATTAAAAGGAAAAGAAATTTAGATAATTATGAGATATATGTGGAAACCTATATGATTGATATTCATGGATGAGATTTCAAATCCACATGGTTCTAATGGTAAAAGGAATCCAAATAAAGGAAATAGAAGAGTAAGAGAGAGAAAATATGAATAAAATATGCCTTATTAAGAGATAACTTGCATATGAAGAAAGGTCCCACATACTTTCAAATCAAAGTCCCAAACTTGGCACACAAGTAGTCTAAGTCATTATGGACTTCTAAAATTTGGGATCAAACAGATAAGCAGTGTAGGAGATATAATTTTTGGAAAAATTCCTAAAGTGAGAGGGATAATCATGCAATGGATTAAATATCACAATTATTTTTCTTTTGGGAACCGAATTTTTGGACCTTTAAATGTCACACCAAATTTGGACCTTTAGATCGTGCATCCAATGGACATGAACTTATCACCTACCTTGGTCAGATTGGGAAAGTCAGGAACAATGGGTCTCCTCTCCTTCTTTAATTCCCTCTCTCTGTGATTGATGTGCACACTTGTTGTTATTCCCATTAGATCCAGGAGAGTAAGGCAAACCAAAACATCCCTTCCTCCTTTTTCATTCTGTTTTGAGGTTTTCCCCAAATCCTAGAGGGGATGGGACTCTACTGGTGGCCAACCTATCATGGCCATGCCTATATAAGGCTTGCCAGCCCCAACCGATAAACCAATGAGAGGACAGTATGCCCAGCTTCGTAGAGGCATTGCTCTACCTTTGTCTGGTACTCTCGTGAGCCATCTTCGGCGTGGAGTTCCCATCACGTATCAGGTGCTCTATTCTCATGGAGAAATAGGGGATACATACCAGCGAAGGGCAGATGGTCTAGAGCCTCTTCATTCCTACTGGTGGCCGCTTTAGGGTCGGTGAGGGTTGCGGTCGGTGGTTAGAGAAGAGAGGGAGAAACCTGGGTGGGCTTTGCTCGCCGGGAACCACCCAGGCGGCAGCGGCAAGCAGAGCCTGTGAGCTGGAGGTCGCGTGTGAGAATGAGGAGGGGTGAGGTGGGTCATCGGGTTAAGAAGGAACCAAACCCTAGGAAGGACCTGAAAACCAGAGGAGGAAAAGTGACGAAAAAGAAAAGAAACAAAGGTACACATTGCATCGTTTGATTGGTCCATAACTATTTTATTTGTAAAAATTCTAGAAACAAATTTGTAACTCAGATGAAACAATGCTATATATGAAAGTTGATCAAAAGAATTCAAGGAATCCATGAAAAATATAATTGAAGCCTAGTTCTACTTGCAATTCGAAAAGTACTTAATGTTGTCACCTTTAATGGTGTTATTAATGAAAAACCCTAAGCTTTGATGATAATTGAATTTATTGATGTTCTCTAGATAATTTAAGGTGATATTAAATTGTTGTTAATAAAAGGAAAATTTAGATGTAAACAGATGATCCTTGTGCTTAAGTGGTCTAATTGAGGGTTTCATGTGTATAAAGTGCATTAATGGGCTTTGAAACCCTTATTTTGGTATTTATGACTTTTAATGGTTTTAATTGTGAAAATCCATGTTTAAGACAAAAATATTATGTTCTAAGGACAATTTAGGAATAAAGACCCTCAATATGGATAAGTTATGTAATTAGGGTTTTATGATGTAGAAAGTTGTTTTAGGGTTTGTTGACCTAAAAAGGTAAAGTTGAGAAACAGATCTAAGAAACCCTAAGGAAACCCTAATTCAACCTAGAAACCCTAGAAGGGATTCCCAAGTCAATAAAGTGAGTTCATGATGAGTATGTAGTAATTAGGTTATGCATGCTTTTCAGAATTTTGTTGTGCTTATGTGATTGGCTTGATTGATTGCTTGGAATACCTGATTGGATTGCCCTTTGCTTATTTCCTTTGAGAACTCTAAATTAGGTATGTGGTTATATATGATTACTTGCTTTAGTTTCACGGTGATTTTTGAAGTTTCATTGATTGTGTGAAAATAAATACTTGGATGACTTTATTTTTTGCAATTTATAAAGTGACTATGATTATCATAATGTAAATATATATATGACTTGCCTGAACCTACATACCATCTCTAGATGTAAGATTTAAGAGGACCAACCCCTGGAGGGAAGTTTAAAGGTGGTCAAGCTCTAGAGGGAAGACCACAGGGCACCCAGAGAGGTGACCCATAAGGTACCAAGCTCAGGATGGAGAAGGTAGCCTAAAGTCCCTTGAAAGGACTAAACCCTAAGAGAGGGTATCCCAAAGGATGAGTAAAAGTAGCTTGGAATTTATATTGAAAATGTAATCTTTAATTTTTAACAACTATTTGATGTAATTAGGTTGTTATGAAATATGTGCGAGATATTGGTTGCCACCATATACCAGTATATTCTTTATACTGACCGACGTTTTGTTTGTCAGCATTTTAGAAATACTTGAAAAAGGACAAAAAATAAAGTGATATTTGAAGAATAAATATAATTAAAGAAAGGAGGATTTTGTTAGATAGAACACTACATTGGGTAAAGTTCCAATCTCCTATTTTTGGAAGGTATGTGAAAAGTAAATTTTTATCCTACTTTAAGCTTAGTCTCTGGTAGAATTGATTAATTATGTTTAATTATTTGCAAAACCATTGATTCTATTTTGGGATAATGACACCATCTTCTTATCATTCCTTAAATGAGGCTTGCTAAGAGGTGGGGTCGTTATAAGTTCAAAATAACATATAATGAATGTTGGATACTTCACTAAATCATGTATTGTCTTGTAAAGGCTAATAAGGTATGCATGAAACTAAATAACAATAATCATGTATTTATGGTTGTAAATGTCTAAGATACCTAAATAAATATTAATGTGAAGTTTCACCCATTTTTGGATAATTTAAGTTGCACATAATTATGTCATAGTAATAAAAAATACATAACTTAAACAAGTAAAACTACACATTCATTGCAATATGATTTCATGCAACTCATTTCACGATAACATTATGCACATACCAGATTAATTCCTAGATGTTGAATGTAAATGTGAACTATATTATTACATATTATGAAGGCTAATAATCCTTAATGTAATTGATGTATATTTTATTATACTAATATATTCTCGGGGATGGAATCCCTAGAATTACCCTAACCAACACATGATTATACCGCCCACAAGAGGATGATTCTTATCCTAATATGACTAAGGGTCAAATCTCAAGGGACAACTATTTTAGCAACCTTACTAATTGAATCCACTTTGAATAAAGACTAATATTTAAAACCAAATTAATGTTTTGTTTGAGTAATCTAAATTGCAACTGATTTGAAATCGAAAATTAATTATTGGGAAAATGATAGTGTGAATTATGTTTCACCGCCATTACCTACACTTGCTCACTCACATGCATCTCACACATATGAATATCAGATTGAGGACACAAAATTCCCCATCCTCTTGGCTCAAGGAAATTGAAAGGATACATTTTTCCATACACTCTCTATCACAATGCATATGGATCATGAATCCACCGCCTCAGAATGTGCCCTCCAAAATTTCTCTTAAAGGGTTCAACTACAATATGTCAATACTCTAATCCTAGTTTTTTAAGTTCTCTAGTCTTGGATTTATAGTAGATGTGAGACATAGTCAATCAATCCATATAATACGCAATAAAGGATTAGTTGTAAATTTATTGATCCACATAAGAAAAACAATGCAAATATGAAGTACTAGTAGTGGGGCTAAATTCCACATCTCAAGGAGAAGACATAGTCACCCATGCTAAGAACAAAAAAACAAGAGAAAAGATGGTAATACATATTTATCTAGGATTTCTTCAAGATTTCAAAATCCCACTAACAAACTTCTTCTGAAGGCTTCTATTTTCTTATTTGATTTGCATGCATGAAAAGCTTCAAAATTTTAAAGGTTGATCTTGTTACCACACCCATAATCAGGACATTGTATAGGTCTTCACATTTTGGGATCATGTATGACAGTCCTGACTATGCAGTGTGAGCAATTCTAGGACAACAAACTTATAAGAGCAACTGTGTGATATATTATTCCTCGAAGACATGATACTAAGAACAAAAAAACTACACCACTACTATGAAGTAGCTTCTTGATATTGTGTATACCACTGTTCGGAAAATCTCCCGCTTAGGCCGAATAATTGGCCGAATATTCCTTTTTGGGGGTCTACCGAACCGATTAATCGGCCGATCGGGGGAATAATCGGCCGATTAATCGACGATTTTCAAAATCAAATGCTAGCAATAATTTTTTTTTACATTAATTTTTTCTAATACTACTATTGGTCATTACAATTACATTCTCTTCTTCCAATTTACATATTTGGTCTTCTGCTCATGTTTTCTCTATAAGTTTATAGTTAGTGTTTATTGAACTGATCCTTACTATTGACGTTTTCTCTATAAGTTTATAGTTAGTCTATTACTTATAAATGTTTCTAATTACTTATCATTGTCATTATTATATGGTCAATATATAATTTACATATCTTTAGGATTAATATTAAAAAAATCAAAACCGATTAAAACTGAATATTCTCCCGCTTATACTCCCACATACAGTATATACTCTATTCGGTACCCTCTCCGCCCGTACACCGATTACCGCTTTTCAGAACACTGGTGTATACTTTTGAGAAATTTAGATTATATCTCATTGGCTCAAAAGTGATTGTCTATACCAAACACACTGCCATTCACTATTTGATGATGAAGAAAGTTACGAAGCCCATAATAATTTGATGGGTCCTATAGTTGCAAGAATTTGATCAGGAAATTTGTGATAAGAAAGGAAATGAAAATGTGGTGGCTGGTCACATCATCTGCGTTCGTCTACCTGATAGTAATAGTGTACCCATTGATGATTCCCTAACCGATGACCAGTTGATGGAAATTTCTTCTAACATTCCTTTGTTTATATATTTTGTAAACTATATAGTTGGTAGAGTTTTACACTTAAAGTAGATATGTTATTCCATGAAGAAGTTCATGAACAATGTTAGGAACTATAATTGGGACAAGATGTATCTCTTTTGACTTCGAGTTGATGGTTTAAATTTAAGGTGTGAGATGGAGGAAGAAGGGCACTCTATTCATGAGAAATTCCACTCCAGACCAATGCATGGACATATGAATCCCAAGAAATCTACTTTGACAGTTCTACAATGTGAATCTATTGGCCTAAAGATGCATATGAATTCATTCTTTCTTGTGATCAATGTCAAAGTTTTGGAAACATATCGAAGAGGGATAAAATGATCTTGACAACTCGAAGGGGTTAGTCTTTTTTATGTTTGGAGGGTGTACTACATTGGTCTATTTACCCCATCTTGTGGATACTATTACATCTTGGTTGTAGTAGATTACATCTCTAAGTTGGTAGAGGCAATCCCTATTGTCTCCAGTAAATTAAAACCTATCATGATGCTTTTTAAGGAAATCATCTTTCCCATGTTAACATATAATTATCTATGATGAAGGATCTCATTTTTTGGAGAAGAAGTTTGAACAAACACTAAAGAAATATGGTGTTCACCATCGAATAACATCTATGTACCATCCTCAAACCAGTCTATGTAGAAGTTTCAAATAGGCAAATCAATGCCATCCTAGAAAAGACTACGGGACACATAAGGAAAGATTGGACATTTAAGCTTAACATTGATATTTGGGAATGACTTTTAAGAGACTTGCGAGCATCACTACTTTTTGATTGATCAATAAAAATCATGCCATTTCTCTTTTGAGATGGAACATAAAGCTAGATGGAAAATTCACTTTTTGAAATTTGATCTATCTCTCACTGGGTAAACCTGATTCCTACAATTGCAAGAGGTGGAAGAACTATGTATTTTATATGAGAACAAATACATATATAAGGATTTGACTAAGGTGTTCCGTGATGATCACTTGAAAAGAAAATAAATCCAAGTGGGAGATCAAGGTCTACTCTACAACTCCCAATTGAGGTTATTTCTAGGGAGATGATGTCTCGATGGCATGGGTCATACCTAGTGAAGAAGATCTACCAACATGGAGATTTTATGTTGTGGGATAAATATAGAGGAGAATTTTGTTGGAAAATATGACCTCAAATATGGCAGAAAAAACAAAACTTTACTTGCTATATCCTCCTTAGACATTAGATTGCCTCAACAACTATATAATGTGAAGGAAGGTTGAAAGGTTTATACATGGTACTACAGTAAGTACAATGACTATCCCTTACTGTAGTGTGTGTCTTTCCTCAATTTGCACTTGAACAGAGTCAGAATCAACCTCCTGGTTGATCGCCATAGATGACAGTTGACTGCATCCTCGTAGAGGGTGGTAACTGCCTCCTCACCTATATAGTAGTCCATACATACCACTGGGAACTTTTGTCATTCTAGATGAATAGAAATGAAGTACTTGTCCCTTCTTGTATCATAGACTTTCTCTCTTAATTATCTTTCCCTTGTTTCTCCTCCCTTTGATGGGTAGAAGCTTATACATCAGTCCAAACCCGGACCAAACCGAGACGCAGTTAACAAAAGATTCATGGACCGAGGACCAGACCAAGTAAGAACCGGTCCGATCTCAGACCGAACCAAAAAAATGAAGGACCAAACTAGGACCACACCGATACTAAACTAGATAACCAATATTCATATATTCTTTATTATAAAATATAAAGAGTTATGTAATAATTATTAAATAATTAATAATCCATTTGAGTTTGTTAACACAAACCAAGTTACACAATTAAATTCATATAACTTGAGAGAGTAAACTATCATAAGAACATTAGGAACATTACTAATTCAATATTTACACACAATAAGTTATTCGAGACTAACCATCATAAATTTGTAAAACATAAAAAACTAACAGTTGCAACAATTATAAAATTTATTTGTGTGATAGTTAGTACATAATATACTTATTTATTAATAGTTTAATTTAATGTGCAACGTCCTTTAAGTTTTTTGTAGCCATAATATAATGTAAGATTCAAACTTATTTAGCAACTACTCGGTACTTGCATAAGTGCAATTGTTAATGTAATTGACATTTATCGATATAGAGGCATCAATACAAACTAAAATATTAATATACCTTTTGGTAAATTCTAGAGTCATTAATAATGTACAATACATCCCCACAATCCTTCATAAGTATTGGATTTCATTAATAAATATACAACATTTTATGTTATCCGGTGCAACCGGTCTAGTTGATTTCTACTGGATTTGGACTGGACTGGACCAAGGATTGCATTTAGGATAAATAGCAGACCGATGACTGGACTAAAAATGAAGTTGGTCCAAGACCAAATCAGACCATACTGAATAGCTGGTCCTATCTGGTCCAGTCCATCAGTCTGGACTGAGAAATGAACATCCCTATGTAGAACTTGCTTGTGTTCTCATGTTACCACAAGTATGAGAAGACAAAAATTGTTAGAGCTTATTGTTGTGTCTCTAGAAATCCTCGACTACTCCTCTATTTATAAGAGGGTCAGGTTTAAGAGTTATAGTCTGAGAGGGAGCCCAATGTATGGAAATTCATGAATATTTTGGAACCTAGGATTGTTGAATCGATCAGTTCACTATTGAACCGATCGGTTCAACTCTTGAACTAGTCACTTCACAATGTTTCCTATTCACAATTGTATTGGAAATTAATATTCAATTAGTGCAAAACAAGATGTCAGCATCAATCTTTGATTCAATCATATTGATCAACCAAATGATAGGTTCACAACCTAAATAGCTCAGTTCACATATTTGAGCCAAATGATTCACTTGCTGGATTGGTCGTTTCAGAATTTTGATAGACAATGTTGGTTCAAATTGACCCGATACTTGAATCGATCAGTTCAATAACTGAACCGGTTAGTTCACAGTCTAATAAGTCAACTTTCAGTTATTGCTATTTGAATGGAATGCCTAGCACTTTAGTAATCAAGTTTAAACTGCATTCATGAATAAACTCTGATTCTGGGTGTATCCTATGTGTATGACCCTATAGATTCCAAGTTACGTTGGCAGTGATTATCCATAACTAATTTATGACATCACTAGCAATGAGTGGTATCTAGCAAGACAACATTTCTACTCGAATAATAAAAAAGTTGGAGAACAACTTTAACCTACAATCTATGATTGACATTAAGTGATTGTATAGTTCCTTTGTATTTTATATCTAGATTGAACTCAAGGCATGGAATCATCATCCTCTTCAATGTTCAATCCATGTTCCTTGAAATAGAGAAGATTGTCTGAGATATATGTAATCTCAATATCACATATTGACTCACATGATCGTGGCCATGCATTTCTCAGTCTCGCTTATAAAGTGGTCAAGATATCATACTCATGTAGTAGGGACAAATCCCATCTACATCACTCACAATCATCTCCATGTGTCATAATGTAATCAAGAACCACCTTCATAGAAACCCTTATTCAAGGTCACAGTGGATGTTGTTTGTGACATGCTGTCACACAAAATGAGATTACTCAAAACATAAAACACAGTTAACAACTAACTAATCACATTTCTCGAAAAGCAAAATAATTAAAACCAATTCCAACATCATAAACATTCTCTGAAACATTGACACAAAGGTCCAATCTTTTCATATGTTCATGTACCATACTAGGTAGTTACATATGAATCCAGTGGCCTCAACCACAACATGTATACAAAAGAGATCTTTCATATGTACATGCCTTATATACAAACACTGGCATACTGCCAAAAACTCATGTCGAAACATGTTTATCATCTACAAAACACATCCCATGCTCGGACCTGAGAGTACATGGATGACACTAGGACTCTACTACGATAACTACTACTATCGAACCTTCATTATCTACTCATCACTAGACTGCTCCTCTTCTATGACACAATCTTGACCATGTCACCATTGACCACCTAAAAGATGTGGTGACCCATGAGGTGAGACCCATGTCCTAGCGAGAGATATAACTCTCCAAAATGATTATTGGTCACAAACAAATATGTAATGTTATAGTAAACATACTAAGTAGGTTAATAAGTTAAGTAACTAAGCAATTAATCATGGCGGAAAGTAGGATCAACAATATATATAAGAAGGAAAGTAAAATTAATAATTTACTTACAATTGATCTCTCTAGTTGAATTATATGAGTTTTGGAAAATGTAGGAGAACATGGCATGTGCTAACATCCATTCTGAAACATATTTAACCCTAGCAGATATACTACATGATTATATTTGTTTGAGTCATACCACCCAAATTCCAACTGACCACTGTGAACTTGAAATCAGTTCCGCACAAGATCTTGGAGAGCTAGAATCCTAAGATATGAACTATGCTCAGTCAGTAAGGGTTTAATGCACTAACATATTAGTCAAACTACCAACAATGGCATATATGCAAGATGATAATTCCTAGTCCTCCCTTGGTACAGGTCACTGCACTAGCCTCCACGGTATGCAAAGCAAAAGCCTTCCACCTAAGGTACAACCACATCGTACTCAGTCACATCAAATATATGTCAAGTATCCTGGACACGATCTTGACCACTCCCAATGACCATGGGATTAGGATGTCAAGGATGTACACTCACTTACACCCCGCATACTCAACAATATGCACTCTAAATTTCCCTTAGGAATGCTGGTTTCACCAGCTAGCAAGTTCTGATGCTGGAAATGGTTCTACGGCACATGGCACTACATGATTAGGGTTTCATTTGATTAGTTATGCCAAATGGGTGAATTAAGGATGCATCATACAAGTGGATATACAAACCCTGATTCATATCTAGCAAGCATTGATATATAACAACGTTTGAAGATATAAAATGTATGGGTTATAGTTCATAATCTTCATTGCCAATCATGAGATTAAATTTTGTCACCATACCACCACAAGATACAATTCCACATCACATTAATCTAGGTTCCAACCCTTATCATGTTATGAGGAGGATGGCACCTCCAATAAGGCTCAACCATGCCCAAAGGTCATTAAGTCCATCACATCATTTCTTATAAGATCATCTATATCTTTTTATGCCTTAAAATAAGGCTTCACTCACAACCATCGAATGTTGAGGCATCAAACCCTAACCATTAGATCATGTTATTCATTTAAAACCATTAGTTGAAGTATAAGTCAAACCCTTGAATCATTTAACTAACAAACCATCAAATTCGGACTTAAAAGGATCATCACCTAACACTCAGTCTTACCATCAGTTGTGGTGTCTAGGACCAGCATCGATTGTGATGTCCATGACCACCATAAGATCATGGAGTCAACACTTCAATCAATTGGCACCATTGAATGTTGAATCAATACTACAATCAGTTGATGGTCATAGGTCATTAGACCATCAATTCAAAAAAGTCCAAAATAGAACTAAGGTGTGACCATCAGTTGTCATAGAAATACAAGTAAAACAACACTAAAGGCAACTCCATTATTTCCAGCAAGAAGACAACCCATTAGATCATACACAAGGTAGGAAACACCTCAAAACCCTAAGTGTAGCCCATTGTTTAAGAAGCACCAAGAACCATCATTTGACATGTAAGCAAGGTATAAGGATTCCTCTACCTTAGGAAGGTCGTATACAAGTTTTTAGGTTCATCTATGGCTATAAACTACTCAAGGAACAACACTTAAGCTTAAACCCTAGGTAAAAGATAGCTTCTTTATGTGTAGAACTTCATTTTTAAGCAAGTACTTGAGCATACAAGGTAGTAATAAGCAATAAATGTAAGGAAGGTTATATAACTCGCTTCTAGGAAGAAGAACAAGCTCCAAACATCAAGGAGGCTCGAGCAAAGGAGGAAGTAAACCCTAGTTGTAGCTCTGAACTCATCCTAGCTAGCTCTTTCTCCACAAGGGATCGAAGCAAACCCTAGGTCAAGGAAGAAACAAAGATATGTTCTTTCAGCTCTAGGGAAACCTCTACCATGAGAGACCATGTTTCCATCAAGAAAGAAGGAAGAATGAGATAAGACAACAATAGAAATGAGGGAAAGAAGGAGGAACTTACTTTCTTAGGTCAGGAACAAGAAAAGGAAGATCCACAAGCCCTAACGAAGAGTAGATCCAAGCTCTATCCACTTATATAAGGATATAGCCCACTTCTTCTACCTTCGGAACCCTATTCACTACCAAATAGGGTAAGATAAAGCTCTAGACATCAGGGGGGAGATAAGGGTCCAAAGTGTTCATTTTGGTGCTAAAGGAAGGGTCTATAAAGCTTATGGATAAGGGAGAAGAGAAGCTTTAGGTGTCCTAGGAGGTTTGCCATGTGTCCATGGACTATAGCTATTATGCTCATGAAACCAATAGCTCCATTGGTTGTGGGAGTCTTCTAGACAATCAGATGATGACCTCCCAGGGTGGCCATCAGTGTCCAATACATGGTGACCATCGTTTGTTGAATCCCTAGGTCACTAGGTGGTAAATTATTGCTTGGGCACCCTCCTAGGTGAACCACGAACCCAAGAGGCCTCAAGAGGGGAGACCATCAACCCTCACACATACAAGGACCACCATCAGTTGTCCTCTCACATGGAGAACCATCAGATCCTAATCAAATAGGAGGACCATCGAGTTATGGCCTCAAAGATAGCTCATCCTTGAGGAGGTAAACCTTAACTCACCCTAGAAAGGCAACACCACCAAACCAAGGTACAAATAGGAACACCATGGACCAAAAAGATCAACAATGATAAGAAATAATACGAGGAATATAAAGCATGTGAAAAATTGCAAGAAAAACCTTACATATGGGTAACTTGTAGAAAAGACAAAAATGTGCATAAAATTGCATAATTTGCACAAACAATGTCCAAACTAAACCAAACTTGAACAATAATCTTGTCGTATGATATCAAAGCATTTGAGATGGTTTAATTAAGGTTTTCAGCCCTTAATTAGGATAATTAAGAATTTTCAACATTTTAAGTAAGGTCAGGGGTCTTGCAACCATAAACCCCTAACAAGGAGTTCACCCTTGAAATCCCATGCAAAGAGAGATGGGTACTTCCTAGGCATCTCCTACTCTGACTCCCATGTGGTTTTCTCCATGCCAGAGTGATTCCATCAAGCCTTTAATAACACTATATGTTTGTTCTTCAACTTCTTCGCCCTCCTATCTTGGATCAACACAGGACCTTTAACATAGAAAACATCCTCATCCAACTCAACCTCCACTAGATGGATTATTTGATTTGTATTTAGACGACACACCCTCAACATGAAAACACGAAAGACATTGTGCAACCTGTACAACTCTACGGTATCTCTAGTAGCTATGCCACCTTTCCAACATGTGCTAAGATAGGGTATGGTCCCATAAACCTAGGAGACAAACTTACCCTTATTACCAAACCTCAACACACCTTTCCAAGGAGAAACCTTGAGATACACTTTGTATCCCACTTGAAACTCTAATGATCTGTGATGGTTGTTCACATAAGACTTCTGTCTATCCTGGGATGCTGTCAACTACTGTTGTATCACCTTAATCTTCTTTGTAGTCTGTTGTACAAGCTCAGGACCTCAAAGCTAATACTTTCCTATCTCATACCAATATAGTAGTGACCGACAACGTCTCCCAAATAGAGCCTCATAAGGTGCCATATCTATGATCCTCTGATAATTGTTATTGTAGGAAAACTCTATTAAGCTCAGGTGTACATCCCAATTTCCAAGAAACTGGAACACACATGCCCTCAAAAGATACCCCAATGTATGAATAGTCCTCTTAGGCTGGACAACTGTCTGCAGGTGGAGCGTTGAACTAAACCTTAGTTGTGTTCCCAATGCCATATGCAAGACATTCCCAAAAAAGACTTGTGAATTGTGGACCTCTGTCAGATGCTATAGTAACTAGAATATGATGCAACCGGACTATCTCATCAACATATATGTGTGTCAACTTCTCTTCTATATACGTCATCTTGACTGGAAGGAAGTGAGCTAACTTGGTCAATCTGTCAACTATCACCCATATGGAATCATGAACTTTGTTTGTCCTAGGAAGACCAACCACAAAGTCCATGGTGATATGATCCCATTTCCAATGTGATATCTAAAAAGGTTATAATGTCCCAACAAGATTCTAGTGCTTAGCCTTGACCTGTTGACAGACTAGACATCTAGCAACAAACTCTACCATGTCAAACTTCAGTCCTGGCCACCAATACAAGTCCTTCAGGTTGTGGTACATCTTTGTACTACCAGGATGCATCACATACATTGAGGAGTGAGCCTCCTCAAGCATAATATTTCTCAACCCATCCACATCAGGAACCACTATCCTGTTGTGAAAGTAAATTGTCCTATCATCTGCCTCATGGAAGCCATCATGCTTCTCACTGCCAAACTCTAATCAAATATTTTGTATCCTAGTATCATTCTACTATGCATCATGGATCTGTTGTCTCAAGGTAGGTTTGACCTATAATTGTGCCAACAACCATGCCAACAAGGAAACCTCCAACTAAACGTTCATCTGGTGAAGAGACACCAACATGTCTCACTTATGGCACACTAAAGATTATAATTGTGTCTGGTTTGCAAATAATGATGAAGACAACTTTCTGCATAGCGCATCATCTACCACATTTGCCTTTCCTACATGGTAGTCTATCATGCAATCATAGTCTTTAATCAGCTCCATCCATCTCCTATGCCTCATACTCAATTCCTACTTTGAAAAGATACACTGCAGATTCTTGTGGTCATTGAAGATCTAACACTTTTCTTTATATAGGTAGTGCCTCCATGTCTTCAAGGCATGAACCACGACTACAAGCTCCAAGTCATATTTTGGGTAATTCTCCCTGTGTTTCTTAAGCTATCACGAAGCAAAAGAAATCACATTTTTGTCCTGCATCAGCACACATTCTAAGTCATTCTTTGACGCATCATAGAAGACGATGTAGCCCTTCCCTTGTTTGGGTAGCACTAGGACTGGTGCCTTGGACAACTTCTCTTTCAACATCTGGAATGAATGTTGAAATCTATCTTTCCAAGAAAAAGGAACATCCTTCCTTGTCAACTTAGTTAGGGGTAACACTCAGGCGCTAAACTTCTTGATGAACCTCATGTTGTAGCCTACCGGACATAGGAAAATACGAATCTCTACCAGTGTCCTTGGATGTTCCCACTCTAGAATAAACTCCACCTTCTTAGGGTCTACAAAAACACCCTTAGCAGATATCATATGACCCAGAAAGGAAACTTCTGTCAACCAAAACTCACACTTGCTGAACTTTGCATATAACTGGTGCTGCCTCAACAACTTAATGCCCAACAAAGGTGTTGTTCATGCTGCTGACTATCCTGGGAGTATACCAGGATGTCATCTATGAACATGACCACACACTGATCTAGATACGGTTTGAACACCCTGTTCATCAGGTCCATGAACACTTTCGGCACATTGGTTAGCCCAAATGACATAACCACAAACTCGTAGTGACCATACCTAGTCCTAGAGGTTGACTTGGGTATGCCATCCGTATTTATTCGCAACTGGTGGTAACATAACCTTATATATATCTTGGTAAATACTATAACACCTCTCAACTGATAAAAAAGATCATCAATCCTCTGCAACAAATACTTTATCTTTGTTGTCACCTTGTTCTAATGTCGATAATTTATGCCCCACCTCATAGAACTGTTGTTCTTTTTGACAAACAACACAGGAGCACCCCAAGGGGAAGTTCTTGGTTTGATAAATCTCCTTTCTAATAGTTCATGCGACTATTTCTTCAACTCATACATCTCTACCAGTGCCATTTTGTACGGTGTTTGTGTTATGGATTGTGTTCTAAGAATAAGATTGATCTCAAAAATCAATCTCTCTAGGAGGGGGAACACCAAGAAACTCCCGGGGAAAGAATCCTCAAATTCTCATACCACCGGTAACTCTTGGATACTAGGACCTCTCACCTTGGTATCCATAACATGACTCCAAAAAAGCTTCACAACAGTACATCATAAACGTCTCTGCTATCATAGCTAACACCAAACACGTGGGAAGAATCTTCCTATCACCTTGGAAGATCCACAAGACATCTCCACCATGAAACGTCACCACTTTGGAACTACAATCCAATACAACTTTTATTCTCCAAGGTATCCATCCCTAGGATCACATTGAATCCATGCATGTCAAGTGGCATAAGATCCACTTGAATGTTGCAACCTAAGAAAAAAAGAATGCAAGAAGGACACACCTCCCGCAACTAGGAAGATCCAACTAAAGGGGTTTCTAGCCGAAGATTATTAGATATACTACAAACAAACATATTACAACTACTTATCACCTCTCTAGTGATAAAAGATTGTGTCGCACCCGGGTCAAGTAGCACAGATACCAAAGATGAAGCAGACAAATTAAAATAAAATAACTCCATTTGACATGTCATAACCCATGGATTGACCATTCCCTTTGGTTGAGTCATAGCATAGAATATAGCCATCACCTATTGACGTCCACATCCTCTACTAGCTTATCCAGAGGACCCCACCTGGTATGCCTGACCATGTCCTCTACCGCCACCACTGCTAAACTATTGCTGCTGCTATGAACCCTATTGATTCTACCTTGGCTACTGGGTCTCCTCCTCATCCTTCATAGGGAAATACGACATTGTATGCCCAACCATTACACACTTAAAATAGGTTTTATCCTCATATCATGGCCTAGAAGGCCCTGTCACTGATACAGATGTTGCACTACCTACTCCTACAGTGCAAAATTATGGCCTATATCCCTACTAGGGGACCATTGTGACGGTACATGTGATCTCTGCTCAGTAGGAGTCGACCTCTACTATGACCAGCAAGAAGAAAATCTTAGCTTCTTAAATCCTCTAGAAGATTTCCCTTGGAACTGAGCTGGTCTCTTCTTAGCGTTAGCTTCACATGCACTTCTCTATAGAAGACCTCTCAATCCACCTTAGTGAATCCATAAAGGTGGAAAACCTCATTTTGTTCTTCAAAGTTGATTCCATTGTAGTAAACTTCATACTCAAACCCTTCTCAAACATACAGATCCTTTCCTTATCTATCGCTGCCATGTAAGGGAAAAACCTCAGAAGCTCCATAATTTTAAGCTCATACTCATTGATGGTCATTGATCCTTGACGAATCTTCTTAAACTATGAGATCTTATTATCTATGTATGTCTCTAGGAAGTATCATCTAACAAACTCCCACCAAAACTCCTCCCATCCTATCACAAATCTTGGCCTCTTCTCCTCTTCTATGACCCCCCAATGGCCATCACTACCCTTCATCAGGTATACAACGTGTTTCACCTTATCCTCTTCTAGGATGTTCAAGATCTTGAATGCCTTCTCTATCTCTATCAGACACATCTGACATCTGCTAGGTTAGAGGTACCCACATATTTGATTTCTGTGATACATCTGAGTCATCCAGTCGTCTTCCTGACACCCTAGGATTCTACATTAGGGACAACTACCCTAGCTTGGGGTTCTAGTGCTCTATCTTATAAATGCATAATCGTGGCATTCATCTGTCCAAACATGAACTGAAACGCAAGACTGGACATGGTCGTTGGGTCAAACTAAAGCATTGCGGGATCCTTCGGCCCCATCTCTACCACTGTCTCGTCACATGTCTATCTCCTAGTGCAACATAGCTACTCTTTGCATGTTCTTCACATTCTCCAGACATATTTGCATAAGCATAAGCTATAATCAGATATATTGGACTACGTAAGAATAGACTTAAACCCAAGTCCTATCTCCTTGTAGATTCATCGAACCTTAATTGTGACACACTGTCACACTAAATGAGATTTCTCAAAGCATAACCATGATCAATAACTAACTAATCACTTTTCCAGAAAAGTGGAATAAGTAAAACCAATTCCACATCATAAACATGATCTGACACATTTATAGAAACATCCAACCTTTTCTTATGTTCATGTACCATACTAGGTATTTACATCTAAATCCAATGGCCTCGAACACAACCTATATACAAAAGATATCTTCCATATGTACATGCCTTGGCATACTTCCAAAAACTCATGTCAAAACATGTATGTCATCTACAAACACATCCCATGCTTGGACCTGAGAGTACATGGACAACACTAGGACTCTACTACTATAACTAGAATTGTCCAACCTTCAACGTCTACTGATCACTAGGCTTGTCTCACACAATCTTGACCACGCCATCATCGACAACCTAAAAGATGTGGTGACCCATGAGGTGAGACCCATGTACCAACGAGAGATATAATTCTCCACAACAATTATTGATTACAACAGGTTATGTAATGTTAAACAAAATAAACACACTAAGCAGGTTAAGTAACTAAACAGTTAAGCATAGTAGCAAGTAGGATCTATAAGATATATAAGAAGGCAAGTAAAACTCATCATTTACTTACAATTGATCTCTCCAATTGCATTATATGACATTTAGCAATGTAGGAGAACATGACATGGGTTAACATACATTGTGAATCATATTTATCCCTAGAAGATATACTATATGGTTGGTTTATCTTTTATTATGCCCTGGGGAGTTTGAGTCATACCACCCAAAGTCCAACTGACCATTACGAAGTTGAAATCAATTCCATACAAGATCTAGGAGACCTAGAATCCTAAGATCTCAACTATGCCCGGTCAATACGGGTCGAACGCAGTGACATATTAGTCAAACTACCAACAATGACATATAGTCAAGCTGATAACTCCTATTCTGCCCTTGGTTCATGTCATGGTACTAGCCACCAAGGTATGCAAAGAAAAACCCTGCCACATGAGGTATAGCTGCATTGTACACAGTCACATCATATATGTGGCAAGTATCCAGGACACAACCTTAACCTTTCCGAATGACCTTGAGATCAAGATGCCAAGGATGTATACTCACTTGCACCCTGCATACTCAACAATATGCACTCCAAGTTTCCCTTAGGAGTACTCATATCACCATCCAACAAGTTTAGACACTGAAAATGGTTCTACGGCACATGGCACTACATGATTATGGTTTCACTTGATAAGTTATGACAATTCAATGAATTAAGGCTGCATCATACAAGTGGACATACAAACCCTAATTAATCTCTAGAAAGCATTGATATATAACAACTTCAGAAGATATAAAATGTATGGGGTATAGTTCTTTATCTTCACTGCCAATCATGAGATCACATTTGTCACCATACCACCACAAGATACAATTCCACATCACATTAATATGGGGTTCCAACCCTTATCATGTTATGAGGTGAATTACACCTCTAATAGGGCTCAACGATGCCCAAAGGTCATTCAGACTATCACATTATTTCTTGTAAGATCATCATTATCTTTTTATGCCTTAGAACAAGGCTCAACATGTCATCACCACACATGTGACATATATGTCTAACATGCAAGGAACTATGATGTTCATATAGAAACATATTCGAGTTTCAACAACCATAAGAGAGTATTTCATTATCACATTAATCATTCAAGAGAACTGATCATGATTAATCACCATCACTTAATTACATAAGGGTTAGGCGTAACAAGCTATGTTATATTATGGTTGCATATCAAATCATCATGGTGAATATCAATTATATTCATTCAAGGGTAAAAACACTACAAAACTAAGAGCATTGAACCATCAAATTTCACAACACCAAAACCAAAGCATTACACCATGGGATTCTCTCACAACTATCAGAAGTTGAGGCATCAAACCCTAACCATTGGATCATGTTCTTCATCCAAAACCATCATTTGAATTATAAGTCTAACCCTTGAATCATTTAACTAAGAAACCATCAGATTAGGGCTTAAAAGGATCATCACCTAACACTCAATCTTACCATCATATGTGGTGTCCTAACCATCATCAGATCATGGAGTCAGAACTCCCATCGGTTGACACCATCGAGTGTTGAATTATTACTACCATCGGTTGATGGTCATAGGTCCTTAGACCATCGATTCTTGAGCATCCAAAAGAGTCTAAATCATAACTAAGGTGCGACCATTGGTTTTCATAGGAAATACAAGTAAAATAGCACTAAAGGCAATTCCTTAGGTTCTAGCAAGAAGACAACCATCAGATCTTACACAATGTAGGAAACAACTCAAAACCCTAAGGGTAACCCATTGTTTAAGAAGCATCATGAACCATCATTTGACATGTAAGAAAGATATAAGGCTTCCTCTACTTCAAGAAGGCCTTGTATAAGTTTTAGGTTCATCTATGGATGTAAACTACTCAAGGACAACACTTAAGCTTAAACCCTAGGGAAAAGATAGCTTCTTTATGTGTAGAACTTTGTTTTTACGCAAGTACTTGAGCATACAAGGTAGTAGTAAGAGATAAATGTGAGGTATGTTATATAACTCACCTATAGAAGAAGGAAAATCTCCAAAAATCAAGGAGGCTTAAGAAAAGGAGGAAGTAAACCCTAGGTTTAGCTCTGAACTTGGTCAAGCTATCTCTTTCTCCACAAGGGAAGAAAACCTAGGTCAAGGAAACAAGAAAGACATGTTCTTTAAGCTCTAGGGCAAGCTCTACCATGAGAAACCATAGTTTTGTCAAGAAATAAAGTAGACAGAGATAAGATAGGAAGAGAAACAAGGTAAAGAAGGAGGAACTTACTTGCTTAGGTCAGGAACAAGCAAAGGAAGCTCCACAAGCCCTAAAGAATAGTACATCCAAGCTCTAGCCACTTATACAAGGAGATTGCCCACCTTCTTCTACGTTGGGAACCCTCTTCACCACAAAAGGGAAATATGAATCTCTAGATAGAAGGGGAGATATAAGGATCCAATGGGCTTGTTTGGGTGCTAAAGGAAGGGTATATAACACTTATGCGTAAGGGAGAAGAGAAGCTTGAGGTGTCCTAGTAGGTTTTCCACTATAGCTGCCATGCCCATGCAATAAGAAGATCCATCAGTTGTGGGAGTTTACTTAGACATAAGATGATGACCTCCTAGGATGTACATTGGTTTCCAACACATGGTGACCATCATTTGTGAAGCCCTAGGCCACTAGGTTGTAAACCATCGCTTGGGCACCCTCTTAGGTGAACCATCGACCCAAAGGGACTGAAGTGGGGAAACCATAGACCCTCACACCTATAGGGACCACCATAGGTTGTCCTATCACTAGGAGAAACATCATATCCCAAACAAATAGGTGGACCATCGAGTTATGGCCTCAAAGGTAGTTCATCCATGAGGGGGTAAATCGTAACTCACCCTAAAAGGGTAACACCATCAAACTAAGGTACAAATAGGCGTCCCATGGACCAACAAGACCAAGAATGACAAGAAAACATAAAAGGGACATAAAGTTTGTGAAAAATTGCAAGATAAACCTCAGATATGCATAATTCGTAGAAAATACCAAAATGTGCGCAAAATTACATAACTTGCACAAACAATGTCCAAACTGGACCAACCTTGATACTTAAGCTTGTCATGTGATATAAAAGTACCTAATATAGTTTGATTAAGGTTTTAAGAACTTAATTAGGATAATTAAGCATGTTCAACATTTTAAGCAAGGTCAAGGGTCTTACAATGTCAAAGTACATCGAATGACATGTGATGAGTGTAGTGATTTTAGGTCTAAGAACCACAAAGACCACCATCACTATGAGAGACTATTCTAACTACCAATCATGGTTTCCATGCATCATTCTCAAGGTAGGTATATCTGATACACTATTCTCTAGAAAGTATCTATGTGTTTGTTTGATATCACATATCATGACTTAATGAGATTCAGTCATCTACCAACACACACTCTAGTCTTATGTATCATTGCTCTATATTATCCTTCCATAATAACATCCAACTAAAGACATAACAAGAATGTATATACTCTTGAAATTTGTACGATCTCATTATTCATGTCCTCAACCTAAAGACATACGTCATCGAGTAACGACATTCTATAGACATTTATAATGTCACATCATTATCTCATAACTCAATAAAATAGAATAAATGAGAAGATTTCCTTTATTACTAATAAAATCAATCATAAGATATGCCATTACAATAATTAAATGATTGTCTTATGGGAATACATACCAACAAAATCCCACTTGCACTTAGATCCAATCACCTATGAACTTAATTCCAAGTGATCTTACATGAACTTTATACTTTTGCTGTGAAAGTGCTTTTGTCAAGGGGCTAGCCACATTGCTTTCAGTTGGTACTATGCAAATCTTCACATCTCCTAACTATACAATCTCTCTTATGAGATGGAACCATTATTGTATATGCTTGGAACACTAGTGTGATTTGGGTTCCTTAGTTTGTGTAATAGCTCCACTATTTTAACAATATAGATCAATTAGATCAATGATGCTTGGAACCACCCAAAGTTCTGAAATGAACTTCTTGATCCAAACAACCGCCTTTGCTACATTGGATGCAACAATATACTTGGCCCTAGTTGTAGATAAAAAAATTTATCTTACTTAGAACTCTTCTTGCTTACAACTCTATTATTTAGGTAAAACAAAAACCTAGATTGCGATCTATAGTCATCTTTGTCTATTTGAAAACTTTTATTAGTGTAACCCTTTACCACCAACTCTCCCTCACCATTGTAGACAAGGAACCAATCCTTAGTTCTTCTCAAGTACTTATGTATGTTCTTAACGGAGGTCTAGTGTCCTTCACCAAAATATGACTGATATCTAGACAAAAAGATGAGTACATAGCATTATGTACATGATAGATCCAATTGTAGATGCATATGGAATCTTACTCAAAGGCTCCCTTTCTTCACAAGAACTAGGACATTGAGCTCTAGATATAGTAACACCATGAGACATCTGTAGGTTTCCTCTCTTCAAGTTCTCCATGATGAACCTCTTCAACACTTTATCAATGTATGTGCTCTGGCTTAGGCCAGGAGGCCTACTAGATCTATCTCTAAAGATCTTGATTCCTAAGATATAGGATGTTTCACCTAAGTCCCTCATAGAGGATGCATTTCCTAGCCATGTTTTGACCTTTTATAAAGTAGGGATGTCATTCCCCATCCATAGTATGTCATCCACATACAATATGAGGAATACAATCATACTCCCACTGACCTTCTTGTAAACACATGGTTCAACTTCAAATTGACTTAAGCCAAACTCTTTGATTGTTTCTTCAAATCAAAGATTCTAGCTTCGAGATGCTTGCTTCATTCCATAGATTGACCTTTGTAGATAGAAGATGTTATTTGCATCCTTTGGATTTATAAAACCTTTAGGTTGTGTCATATACACATCCTCAAGTATATTCCCATTAAGGAATGTGGTTTTAACATACACTTGCCAAATCTCATAGTCATGATAAGCTACAATGGCAACCATGATCCTAAGGAACTTAACCATGGCAACTTGAGAAAAGGTCTCATCATAATTAACACCTTGAACTTGTCTGAAACCCTTTGCAACTAGTCATACTTTGTAAGTTTGTACATTACCATCCTTTTTAGTCTTATTCTTGAATACCACTTGCACCCTATGGGTTTTACCCCTTTAGGTGGATCCACCAAGGTTTATACCTTGTTGATGTTCATGGATTCCATCTCAGATCTCATGTCCTCAAGCCATTTCTCAGACTCTGATCCCTTCACAACTTCTAGGTAGGTAGTTGGCTCATAATCATTGACTAACTCATCACCTTATTGAGTCACTAGACAACCAAATCTATCTCGCTCAAGGTGTGTCCTATTAAATTTGCAAGGTTGCTATGTTACATGAGGAACATGAGATGCCACAATTGTTTGTGACTCTCTATGTTCCTCTTGTGCCTCTACATGTTCAATGTTTTCTTGTTGGTCTCAAACCTCTTCAAGTTCTACTTTCTTCCCACTCATTTCTTTAAAAATGAATTCTTTTTCTAGGAATACAACCTCCTTGGAAACAAACACTTTGTTGTCGGATGGAGTATAAAAATAGTATCCTTTAGTTTCCTTAGGATATAAAAAAGGTAACATTATCTGATTTGGTTCCAAGATTTTTGGGAAACTTCTTTCTCACATAAGCTTCACAAGCCTAAATATTCATAAAAGACACATTGGGACACTTCCCAAACTATATCTCATATGGTGTCTTTTAAGTGATTTAGATGGTACATTATTAAGTGTAAATGTGATGGTTTCTATAGAATAAACCCAGAAGGAAGTCAGAATATCAGCTAAACTCATCATTGATCACATCATATCTAGCAATGTGTGATTCTTTCTTTCCAATATACCATTATGCTTTGGTGTTCCAGGTGGAGTCCATTGTGATATGGTACCACAGTCTTGTAGAAGGTCCTCAAACTCTTGTCTTAAGTATTCTCCACCTTGATCAAGAAACAATGTGCGTTTGTACTTTTACCAAGTTGTTTTTGTACTGCATTCATGAAATCCTTGAACTTTTTAAGAGTTTCTAACTTATGTTCCATCACATAAACATAGTGATGCATACTGAAATCGTCAATCAAGGTAATGAAGTATTGGTAACCACCTCTAGCATTAGTTCTAAAAAGGCCACATACATCACTATGTATGAGTCCTAATAGATCACTAGCCCTCTCATTATTGTTAGTGAAGGGAGTCTTTGTCATCTTACCCAACAAAAAAGACTCATATGTTTATATCTATTAAAAATCAAAAGAGTCTTGATAATAATCTTTATGGAGTCTAAATATGTGATTCTCATTGATATACCCTAGATGACAATGCCAAAGATATTTTTTGTTTGATTTATTGAGTTTTAATCTTTTGGTACTTACATTATATACATTTGTCATTAGATCCAGCAAATAAATACCATAAGACATTGAGTCAGTTCCATAAGAGATCTCATATTTTAAAATAGAACATTGACCATTCTTTATATAAAATTCATATCCATCCTTGTCCATACAAGATATAGAAATAATGTTTCTATTAATGGCATGTAAAAAATAGCAGTTCTTTAACTCTATTACAAGCCCTATAGGTAGAAATAAGTTATAGGTTCCAACTGTAGTGGTAGCAACTCTTGCTCCATTTGTGACTCACAGTCTGACCTCACCCTTTCCTAAAGGCTTACTTCTTTTCAGATCCTGCATATTTGAACATTTGTGAGATCCACATCTAGTATCTAATACCTAAGATGAATAAGTAGATAAATTTATCTTAAGAACCTATATACCTAAAGTGGTAATCTATATCCCCTCCTTCATCTTCCTTAGTTCCTCCAAGTAAAGAGGGCAATTCCTCTTCCAATGTCTAGGCTAGTAACAGTGGTGACAATTTCCTCCCTTAATAACCCCTCCCTTTGCTTTGAGTGCATAATACTTAGGCTTCTAAATAGGTTTAAAACTCTTCTTATCTTTGCCTTTTCCTTTTTAGCTGATCATCATCACAAACTTGGGCTTGTCTTTCTTCATCTATGCCTCATCTACTCTCAACATGCCAAGTAACTCTGACAATGACTTGTCAGAATAATTCATGTTGTAGTTCATGACAAACATACTGTATGACTCTAGTAGTGACTACAAAATCACATTAGTGGCCAACTCTTAACCCAGGGTAAATCCTAGTCTAGCAAGGTTCTTCACATACCCAATAAGCTTGAGTACATGGGGACCTACTGGATCTCCTTTTGCCATGTTATGTTTGAATAGTGCCTTAGAGACATCATATCTCTCATGTATTTCCTGATCTTAGTACATGTTATTAAAATGTGTTACCATCTCAATGATATCCATGTTCTTATGATGTCTCTACAACTCACTATTCATTGAGCATAGCATTAGGCACTTGACATCTATGATTGTTGGTAAGGTATGCCCGTAGAGACAATCATGTGATTATTGACATGGCATATACCATAACAGATTTAATTAATACTTATAAAGGCTTGCTTCCAATTTGATCCATTTCATCTAGTATGAGATAATGAAGAAATATTGTGAATGTCTAAAGAATGACAATACTCAATGACATATGTATTCAAGTATTAGCCTTGTAGGATGAGATCATACGAATGTTAAGAGTGTGTACATTCTTGTTATGTACTTATTTGGTTGTTATTGTGGAAGGAATATAGACATCCGTAACTCATAAGACTAGAGTGTGAGTTGGTTGATGACAAAATATCATTAGTCATGATATGGCAATATCAAACCAAGCACACAGATACATGTTAGGGAATAGTGTCTCAGACAAACTCACCTTGAGATTGACACATGTAAACCATCTTTAGTGATCATATTCATCTCCCATAGTGAAGGTGGTGATTGTGATTCTTAGACTTGAAATCACCACACTCGTCACATGTCGTTGGGTACACTTTGACATCATCAAACACTGTCATGAAACATGGTTTGTTATAAAGGTGATGATTGGATGACTTTGACACATGGGGATACACTGTGAGTGATAGATATGGGATTTTCCCCTCCTACTGGAGTATGATATCTTAGCCACTTGATAAGTGAGACTAAAAAATTTATGTACATGCACATGTGAATCTATATATGATATTGAGGTCACATTATCTCAAACAATATACTCTTGGTTCAAGGAACATGGATTGAACATTGATAGGATGACGACTCCATGCCTCGAGTTCATTTTTTATACCGACGACAAAGGAATTATACAATCACTATAACACCTTATACAAATTTTAGGTTGAAGTTGTTCTCCAACTTTCCATTCACTTGGGTAGCACTGATGTGCGACTAGGCACCTCTCCTTGTTTGTGATGTCATAAGATATTTATAGAAAAAAATTGCCAACGTGATATGGGACCTATAGGGTCACACATAAAGGAACTAATCTAGAAGAGGAGTTTATCTTAAATGATGATATGATTGATTATTGAAGTGTTTAACTATTCAACTCATGCAACAAATCAATAGATTGGTTGACTGGACTACAAAATTACCATCTCAAGTGTTGAGATGGTCATTTGGAAAACCAGATGAGCATCTCAAGTGTTGAGATGGCCACTTGGGTGGTTACACTAATCATAGTTAAAATTGGTTACGTTCTTCCCAAATTGAAGTTTGAACCGACCAGTTCAATCTGTTGAACTAATCGACTCAGCTCAGGTTCACTGGAAGGCCATTCCAATGAATGTGGGGGGCATCTCACATGGGTGAGATGGCTCGATTGGGATGAACAAAGTTCTTTATGTTTCCCAAACTTGTTTTGATTGCACATTACTTGTGGTGTAGGGAATTAATATGTAATATTAATTGGAATCAAAATTTCCAAATTGGTGTGCGATTGGGAAACTGCCAAATGGTCATTTGGCAGTGTGAGATGAATGTACCATGTGACTAGATGACCATTTTGATGGTCTCAAGATCTTATGATCCCTTCCACTTTCTCATAATCCCGTATCGATTGGGAACCCTAACCCAAACCCCACCTATAAATAGAGGGGTACTGGGGGCTTCTCATAACAGAACACAGACAACTAAGAATCAGTTCTTCTAACAATTGTTGTCCTCTCTAGTTGTGGTAACTGAGTGAGCCCAAGAAAGTCCTACCCAACAATGGAAGGATAGTGACAGGAGAGAACAATTGAGGACTATTGTTGTGGGAGAGCATGTTGGTGACTAGCATGCCAACGGAAGGGACAACTCTTTCTTATCTATCCTAGTTGAACGACATGAGTTCTAGTTGGTTCGTGTTGACTACTCTAGAGTTAGGATTCCTTTGGATGCTGCTCAGAGAGCAAAGTCAGCCTGCAATCTATGGTAAGACCACATGAGTCACTACAAAAGCTATTCAATTTGTTGTTTGTGGTGAAGACCAGGAGCTGCACAACCACCGTTCAAGGGAAACTAGTTCATAGTTTCATTGAAGCAAGTGTTGTCACTACACTTGCTCTAGGATTAGGTATAACTTGTTAAACCATCCTTCCTACTTTATAGTACTTGGCGCGATCTTGTTGGTATGGGAATACAGATAGACAAAATTTTTGTTTGTGCTGCTATACTCTGTGCTTGTATTTCCCAACATTGAAATCTTCAGAGTGCTTATTGAAAGCATTCCTACCAGCCTTAGGCGTAGTGGGAACAGGTGCATCTAGCTCTAGTGTCTCCAGCACATAGAGCTTGCACTCTTGTGTGGGAACAATTCTCAACATCCTAAACCAATCATGAAAATTATTCCCATTCAACTTGTCCTTCTCAAGGTCTGATCGTAATAAAAACATGTTATCGGCTGCCATTTGATTCTACAAGAAAAATTTGCTATCTTTCAAAACACTTTTAATTTGATTTGATTAAAATATTTGGCGATGTTTAATTAGGCCTTTAATTAATTATTTCTCCCACTATTTTGTTCAAACTGATAGCCCTCACATATCAATTTAGAAAATTGTAGCGTACAACCTTCTAGTGACCCAAGACCCAAAACCCAAAACTTGAGTTATTACCCAGTCAATGCCAGCACCATAACCAATTACTAAGGTAGACAACTTTTTCCAATTGCATATTAAGCAATTTTTGGAGAGATGGTATGCACAACTCTTTTCCATAGTCATCTATATGCCTCTAGGTACTTAATCTCATTAATATCGCCTATCTAAGTTTGACCCAAAAGCCAACACAAAATAATGCACCCTTCTTGGTAGACCCACATAACTACCATCACACTTCCATGAGATAGACAATGCAGTACGCTTGGCATGCCCACACATAGTTGATCAAGCATTTCATGTGTGTTTCTTATGGAAATAATCCAAGACATAATATTTTATTAAAGGATTTTATATTTATATAAATACATATCCAATCACCACATACTTATAGTATGCATCATATATATGATATATCCCACAATAAATGCAATTATAAAACACAAGCGATGGTTATAGTCATAGTATTGTAATTCCTTGGATACATAAGAAATGACTACCATCTAAGTTTAAATCATATGTAAGAATCTATTTTTGATGAAGATTTATACTTGAACCAATCCAGTTGAATGATTCAACTCTTGAACTGATCGGTTCGCCTCCTGCTTAGTCAGTTCCTCTCTTGGATTAGTCGTCTGATCTCCAGCTCAAGCAACTTCTGGACACCTCTAGTTGATTGGTTGGGCCACTAGACAATCAGTTCTTCTCCTCCTATCATCAGGCCTCCTTGATCCTCCATTCCAATCAGTTCATATTCTAGAGAGCATTTTCTTTTCTATACCAAGAATTAAAACTATCCTAATCCTATTTAACATATTACATGGTAATAGGAAAACCTCAAGTTACATTCCAAGGGAGCATTTTTTTTTTGCCCCCTCCTCTTCCTTTTTTTTAAAAAATCAATCAAAGATGATACATCTCCTACTTACTAAGCAGGTATGGAAGCATAAGAAGGAGAGAATTAATACTTTACATATATAATTGGAGAAAGAGGTTCCGTATAAAAATTGACATATAAACAGGAATAACAACCATCCAACCAAGATCAAATATCTAGGGTTATTGGCCACAACCATGCTAACATACACCATCAAAACCAATTTTAGGGTAACACATTAAAATTGCATATATATCATATATATAGGGACCGTCTGTGGTCTTCAATCAGATATGCACATTAATCATTTAAATATTCACATCACATGTAATAAATACATGATGAGAAACATAATGTAATCATATTGATTAAATTCGAAAACATATTAAATTGACATGGCTCTCATACCACTGTTGGGAAATATGGCGTCAGATATGGCATCTGAAATAAAATTTTTACTTGCCATATTCCCCTTAGATAGTAGATCGTGTCGACAAATATGTAATGGAAAGGAAGATTGCAATGTTTATACATGGTCCTAAAGCAAGTCCAACAACTATCCTCTACTACAATGTGCATCTTTCTTCAAGTTTCACTTGGATAGCGCATGGCAAGGGCCTCCTAGTTAATTACCACATACAACAATTGGGTGTGTCCTCCTAGATTGTGGAAACAACCTCCTCACCTCTGTACTAGTCCACATAGACCAGTGATAACTCTTATCATTCTAGATGAATGGATAAGAAGGAGTTGTCTCTTCTAGATAAAGTGCTATAGTCAACTTGCTCTCCCAATTGTCTCTCCCTTGGTGTTCCTTCCTTTTATGGGTAGAACTTTCTTAGGTTCTCACGTTACTACAACCTTGAGAAGACAACAATTGTCAGAGCTTAATTTTCTGTTTCTAGGAATCCTCGACTACCCCTCTATTTATAGGAAGGTCAAGGTCAAGAGTTCTATTCTGAGTGGGAGCCAAAGGGATAAAGTTTTATGAATTTTTTAGAACCAGCAAATGTTGAACCAGTCAGGTCACTACTGAAACTGTTGATTCACATGTGAGCCAATCAGTTCAACTCTTGAATCGATCATTTCACAATGTTTCCTATTTTCAATTGTATATGCAATTGATATTTAATTAATGCATAACATGGTGTCAACATCAATCCTTGATCCAATCGTATTGATCAAACAAACGGTTGGTTCACAACCTAAACCGGTCAATTCACAAATCTGAGACAATCAGTTCACTTGTTGAATTAGTCATGTCAAAATTTTGATTGCCAATGTTGGTTCAAATTGACCTGACACTTGAATTGCTTGGTTCAATACTTGAACTGGTCAGTTCACAGTCTAATCAGTCAACTTTAAGTTATTGTTATTTAAATTGAATACATAACACTTTAGTAATGAAGTTTAAATTATATTTATGAATAAACTCCTATTCCAGGTGTATCCTATGTGTGTGACCCTATAGGTTCCAAGTTACGTTGGCAATGAATGTCCATAACTAATTTATGGCATCACAACCAAGGAGTGGTATCGAGCAAGACATCATTTCTGCCCAAGTAATAGTAAAGTTTGAGAACAACTTCAACCTACAATCTGTGATTGGTGTTGCAGTGATTGTGTAGTTCCTTTGTCACTAATAAGCAGATTGAAATCGAGGCCTGGAATCATCATCCTCTTCAATGTTTAATCCATTTTCCTCGAACTAGAGCAGACTGATTGAGATATATGTAAGATCAATATTACATATTGACACACATGAGCATGTCCATGTATTTCTCAGTCTCTCTTATAAAGTGGCTAGGATATCATACTCTTGTAGGAGGGAAAATCCTATCTACATCACTTATAATCATCCCCATGTGTCATAAAGCACCTGAGCACCACCTTTATAGAAACCCTTATTCAAGATCATGGTGGATGATGTCAAAGTATATCGAATGACATGTGATGAGTGTAGTGATTTTAGATCTAAGAACCACAATTACCACCATCACTATGCGAGATGATTATGACTACAAATCATGGTTTTCGTGCATCATTCTCAAAGTGGGTCTGTCTGATGCACTATTCTCTACAAGTATCTATGTATTTCGTTTGATATCACATATCATGACTTAATGAGATTATGTAATTTACCAACACACACTCTAGTCATATATGTTATTGATGTCTAATAGCCTTCCAGAATAACATCCAACTAGGGACATAAAAAGAATGTATATACTCTTGACATCTGTATGATCTCATTGTTTAGTTCCTCAACTTGACGATAGATTCCATCGATTAATATCATTTTTTTTAATTATGTTACATCATTATCTCATCACTAAATAAAATAGTTAAAATTGGAAGATTGACTTTATTATTAATCAAATCATTTACAAGGTATGCCATTACAATAATCACATGATTGGCTCTCTGCGCACACATACAAACAAATTTGGGGTGAAAGACTAGAAGATAAACTACATATCACATATTAAGACCTAGCTAAAAGTATAAGGACCCTTACCCATGTTTTGGGCTAACCCTATTTTCTTTGCTTAAGAAAGGTGCTAATAACCTTAATCTAATCCCTCAAGAAGTTATGTTATCATGTGACAAGCTTATGTTTCCAGTTTGGTCTCGTTTGGATGCTGTTTGAGCAATGTTTGCTTATTTTGGACCAAAGTGTAATTTACCCAAAGTAAGGGGTTATATTGCAATATGACACATGTAGAGCATGCCTTTATTTCTCTTGCATCATTGCAAAGAGAATGATGTTGTGGGGTGCCTTGAGGAGGGCCTATGCTCCAAGTTTGAGCTTGGTCGGATGATGCTTGTGCTTTATGTGCTAGTTTTAGTGTAAATTGCAAATTACCCAAATTGAAGGGCCAATATGCAATTTATCAACTCTAGAGTCTCCAACCTTCTGTTTGGAATCATATAGAACGTGTATGGAAGTTGGGGCACCTTGTTTGGATGATAGTTAAGGAGTGACATCTCTATATAGTTTTTATGCCTTATATGTCACATGTGCTATCTTGTCCTTTAGTGTATCGGGTTAGACCTTGGTGTATCAGCCAGGAGGAGTGTTTGGTTGTATCGGGAAAGATGTGTATCAGACATGGTGTGTTGTATTGCCATATTGGGTGACACACACACCATTCACCTAGTCCCATTTGTGTCACCTTCTTTGGACATGTGGCAGTTGCTTTGCTAAGTGGGTGGCAAGTCATGGACTAGTGGTTTTAGGGGTGTTAGCATGTGGCATGCCCTTGGACAAGTGTTCTAAGGTCAGGTGCCACCTTGTCATTCTATCTCCCTTCACCCCTTAGTATATAAGCAACCCTCGTTGCTTGCTAGGCCTCTTTAGTACCCTTAGTTGCTCTCTTTCCTTTGGTGGCCGAGCTAGGAGTGGAGAAGTGGAAGTGGTGGCCGATACAGCTGGTGTATTGGCCGATACATCTTGATCCCTTGCTCCTTTCCTTCTCTCATGGTGAGTATCCTTCTCTCTTTCCTTGTCACTCAGATGTCCCCAGATTTTCTAAAACTTAATCTGATGTGTGACGTCCAAATTGAAACCCTCACCTCAATGAGAATCCCAATTTAAACATCCCACACAAGGCTAAGAAGAAGAAAATTAGAGGAAGTCAAAAGGAAACAATCAGTAGCACATGTACATGAACAATAATAAAACCATACACACATGTTCACCATTCAACATATAATTACAACATGAATTGTTACAACATTTGATATTACATATTGAACAGCAAACTTATACATATACATGTACTAGCACTAAACTACATGATCTTAAGACAACATGTCCACCTGTACATCAGCTCGCTACACAACTCTCACTATCTTGGATCTTCAAGAGCATAACCACAACCTAAACAAAAGATTGCATGCGGTACACGTCAGCACAATATTTCATGAATATTGTACTGAGTACGCCTACGTGTCTTTTATATACCTCTCATCATATCTTGGCAATAAGATAAAACTAATACTTGGCAGTAACAGAAGAATATAAGAAAAGTGTATACTTGCACAAATATATTCATCAACAAAAGAGAACACATATTTTAAGCACATTTTCCATTATATCATTCATGCATTTACTACCTGAGAGTTGAATCATTAAGGCCTTTATGATCTACTACCAAAGAGTTGGATCATTTCACAATGTGATCTACTACCAAAGAGTTGGATCACTTCCAAGTACTTTACTACCAAAGAGTTGAAGTACATATTTCCAACACTTTACTACCAAAGAGTTGAAGTGCTTAGATATAATGGAACAGATATATTATGTTTCATGTGTTCATAGCAATAAGTATGGAAAATCATGCAACATATCATACCAGAACAATCATTTCAATCAATACCATATGCCAAGTATTTTACTACTCATATAACACAAGCATATTGTATAATAAGCCAAGTAAGAGGTAATGGCGTACCTTAATCAAGATAACCTAATCATCATATCCTCTTGTCATCTATATCCTTGGTCAAACCTGATCAAGACAAGACCATATACTATCATTAGGTTCTCATCCTATTATATCTCATCTTAACCCTATCGTATCCATTAGGGTTTATCTTAGTTCATTAGGATGTGTACATCATTATTACTTGTATTCTAGTCTTAGAATTATCTTACTGATGTCATATTCCAGATTATAGTTCATTAACTGGATATACTCCTGTATCACATTATTATGTGAACATATTTAACATTATGTCACTTTTATTAACCATCTTAGGGTTACATCACTTGTATTAAGGATTCTCTTCATATAACATGAATTTCGTGTACAAAACTGATCTCAGAACTACATATTATCTTCCAATTACTAATATGAACTTATTCTGTAAATTTCATCATTTATTGAGCACATAAGTATTAATTACATATTTTTAGGGTTATTAGCCCTAATTAGCCATATTAATCAAAAAATATACTTTTGTGCATCAACATGACCATATCTGATATCATATGCATTGTAAACATGAATTATGGTCTTACTGATATTTTCTCATAATTTTAAACCATCGTTTGATATTTATTATCTATTAGACAAGCATTACACATCTTACATAATATCACAGAGATTAGTTCATCAAAAGCCTGGTATTATGGTTCCATCTTGTTCTATACAATTTTCTGAGAAAAACGCTACCTTATTTGCATTTTCAGACATTCGAGCTATTTTCTACTAATTATACAAGATTTGAGATATTTACATTTTCAGGCCTATGGGGTTCTGCCACGTGGCTCCTAAAGGAGCGCTCAAATCCTGGTCCAACATGGATGAATAGTCTGGTTCATCTGGATTAAGGCCGGTTCAGGGTCTGACCCGGTCCAGTGCCCTATCTTTCTCTCGTGTGAACGCGAGCCTGCCCTCTTCGCTCTTTGTCTGCGTCGCTTGGCCGCCGGCTCTTCATCTGCGTCGCCTAGCCACTGGTGCACAGCTCACCTCTCTTCCTCTGGGTTCATGATTCCTTCTGGCTGGGCACCACTGTGAGGCTACTCTCCGGTCAGAGATTGGATATGAGGTCGTCCTCCTCGCCATGACCTTCCCTCTGCAACTCCTCCTTGAATTGCTGCCACTAGGGCTGGACCTCCGGTGAGCCATCAGCAGATTCTCGATCCTCCTCGATGCCTCCACCCTCTATCTGCTGCAGTCTTCATCGTCAAACTACATACCTCCACAGGATTTGGCTGTGGAGCTCGACCTCCGCGAGGGCGGCGCCGCCAGGAACAGGTGCGGCTGAGCAAAGAGGCGACTTGCCTCCGCTCCTCTTTGCACGTTGAGTCGGTGGTCCACAGCTATGGACCCAATCCACTCCCTTGTCCTTGCTTTATCAGCGTGAGTCGCCTGGTGCGGCTCCCTATTCCAGCCATGAAAGATCACCGCCGCTGGCTGGTCTCCAGGCTCCAGTTCGTCTTCAACGTTCTTTATAGGTGCAACATCACAGCTCCAGGTCAGATTGCCACCGTCGATTGCTACACTCCATTGAGCCATCAAGTTGTTCCTCCCTTCCTCATAACCTCTAACGATGCCAACAGATAGCCGATGGCCCCTCATCTTGTTGTACACGCCATCTACAGCTTGTGATGGAGTGACAATGTAGAGAGAGAGATCAACTCTTTACACTTGGTTTCGTATTACATGACTGAGGGGAAAGCAACTGCCCGGTCTGTCACTCCTTTCATCACACGACCCCCGGTCGTGGATGTCTAGAACGTGGTCATTCCCTACTCCATGATCTCGCTGCGGTTCAAAGGGAGGAGATCAGGTCGTTGCTCCCATCCAAGGGTTACGAGATGCTAGATCTGTGGCACCCCCATCTCAAGGCTATGCCCACTGGATTAGAGGCCCAAGGTGGAAAAGCCACCACAAAGACCACGCACACCATCCCTTGGACTAAAAGGGGCCGTGTGTCATCCTTTTTATCGAAAAGAAAGGCCAACAAATGAAAATCATTGGTCCATCTTGCATCTTGCATCAAATATTTAACCATAGCTTTCCTATCTCTCAAGATACATTCTAATCAATTTGGTGCCAAAAAAAATCAACTGTTAACCATTCAATTAAATTCCTCAAAAGGCATTAAAGAGAGATCTTGATCATGATGTCAACCTCAATCAACAATTAAGCTCTACCAAAACACCTGGGACTCTCAAAACAACTCAACATGCCTGACTTCACTTGTGTCATTGAACATATAGGGATTCTAAAATTCCACTTCATCACATCCTACACGCCTTAAAAGAAATTTTGTCCCCGAAATTAAATCAAAAACCAGTTCTTCACATCATATACAACTTAAAAGAACTTTCGTCCTCGAAAGTAGACCCTACTCATGCTTCTAGGGAAAACCTTATCTTGCTCTCATCCACATGTAGGCACCATTCTATGTGTAACATATCTGCGAAGTTTACCTAGAACCATGTATCCAAAGTACTATTAGGAGGTTTCAAAAGCATCAAGGGTGAAACCTCACTCCATAGAAGGCTCAAACAAGTGTTTAGAAGCTTAGGTTATGTCATGACATATATCATATGTTAGATTTGCTCCCTTATCTTTAGCCATGCATTAGGGTTCCCACATCATATTACCATGTTCTACATGAGTTAACTGAAGTTATCCCATTACATTAAGGTGTCATCAACATTCTGTTGTGCTAATTATCAAACTATATATTTCATCTTTATTCAGCACTTAGATTAACACCTCGTGTAACATGTTTCATTCATATGATCTTATTTCATTGTTCATAATAAATTGCAACATTTACTAGTGATTTCATCACAAGATTAACCAACAACATCACATTATCATCATTATTCATGTATATGGTTAACCATTTATGCATTGATCAATTATACCATCTCTAGATTTACATTATATCATGTCTACATATCATGTCTCGAGATTAGATCACATCTTACATATATTATATCATGGTTGAGCTACACAAACTTATGTGAGTGGTTTATCAAACATATATCAAAACTTTATCTAGTCCAACTGAGGTTCTCCTAACCCATATCATGAGAGTAATGCCATGCTCAGTCTCCTGAGCTAACTCAACTCTATGAGTAACTCGTAAGGATACACTTTCTTTTTGTCTCTCTAGTCTAGGGTTCTCAGATTACCTCATTGGCACTAGTGATCAACTTCAGAAGCTCTCACCACATAAGCACAAACCAAAACATGCTATGACATATTCTTCATATGTCTTCTACCCATGAAACATCTTACCCAAAACATTCTTATATACACCACTAGATTCCTATGTGGGAAACCACCAACCCGAGCATGAGGCTTTAGAGAAACTAACATAGCTACCTCCTCCAGGGTCTTGGGCTCTCTCCCTCACCCAGATGGTAGGTACTCATATTCATGTTCACATATGCACATATATAACCAGCCTCTCTATCTCTAGGGTTTGGTCCTCCCAAGGACATCTAGGGTTCAACAAAACTATATGAATCATACATAAAGCAACTCAACTCAATCACTCAGGAGTAGTCTAGTTTATGACATATCATATCACATATCTCATATTTCTCATATCGTGGAGTCTAGGTTCTCTGACCTTCTCCCTGTGGGTCTCGCTCTCTCTAGAGCTAACCCCAAAACTGGTCCTAACACTAGAGGTCCTCCTTTGTAAAAGAGCTTGAGGCTCATGCTGACTCACAACCTTGTCTTAACTTAACTTATCTCATCTCATAAAAGAACTCATACTTGCATCATCAAAACTTATCTCAAATCCTCAAACTGAACTTAGGTCCTCAAAGACAACATAAATCATCATGACCATCTTACATCATCTCTATCAACTTACATCATATCATCAAAACTTATATCATCTATTCCCTCTATCATATATATATTCAACAAGGCTCTAGACATCTAATCTAGAACTACTCTCTCTTCTAGACTGATGTCATTCACTTCCACTTAGGTTGCATGATCACCTCCTACTCGTACATGTGTGGGGACACATTTTTGTAATACATATACATATTAAAATACTATATAGTTTTTCTCTGATAAAACAAGCGTCAGAGAAAACTATCAAGGTTTGATCTGTTTGGAATAAAAAACCAAATCCTGAAAATGAGTGTCCCACACATAGTAGAGAGTCCAGTGTCATGAAAACTAGTGAAAAGGGTGAGAACATGGTGTAGACTAGTGTAGCTACTCTAGACAATGAGCGCCATATGTCTAGGGTTTCTCTTCCCTTGATGCACGCCATTTCCAAATAGTGCAATGTCCCATACCGCTGCACTACAAGGAAAGAACGACATCTAAGGACTTGCTATTGAACAAGCACCAGTCTAGCCCTAGTTCTTAGACATCTAGGTGCTAACCTAGAGGCTAGGTTAGATCTAGTCTCTAAAGACGACTAATCTAACCCTAAAGATGTTTTTAAGTTCAAGGTTCTTTAGTTTTGAGTTGGATAATGAGCAAATGCCAGGCTTTGCTATTGTTCATGCTCTGATACCACCTGAGACGTCCCCAGATTTTCTAAAACTTAATCTAATGTGTGACGTCCAAATTGAAACCCTCACCTCAGCGAGAATCCCAATTTAAACATCCCACACAAGGCTAAGAAGAAGAAAATTAGAGGAAGTCAAAAGGAAACAATCAGTAGCACATGTACATGAACAATAATAAAACCATACACACATGTTCACCATTCAACATATAATTACAACATGAATTGTTACAACATTTGATATTACATATTGAAAAGCAAACTTATACATATACATGTACTAGCACTAAACTACAGGATCTTAAGACAACAGGTCCACCTGTACATCAGCTTGCTACACAACTCTCACTATCCTGGATCTTCAAGAGCATAACCACAACCTAAACAAAAGATTACATGCGGTACACGTCATCACAGTATTTCATGAATATTGTACTGAGTACGCCTACGTGTCTTTTATATACCTCTCATCATATCTTGGCAATAAGATAAAACTAATACTTGGAAGTAACAGAAGAATATAAGAAAAGTGTATACTTGCACAAAGATATTCATCAACAAAAGAGAACACATATTTTAAGCACATTTTCCATTATATCATTCATGCATTTACTACCTGAGAGTTGAATGCATTAAGGCCTTTATGATCTACTACCAAAGAGTTGGATCATTTCACAATGTGATCTACTACCAAAGAGTTGGATCACTTCCAAGTACTTTACTACCAAAGAGTTGAAGTACTTATTTCCAGCACTTTACTACCAAAGAGTTGAAGTGCTTAGATATAATGGAACATATATATTATGTTTCATGTGTTCATAGAAATAAGTATGGAAAATCATGCAACATATCATACCAGAACAATCATTTCAATCAATACCATATGCCAAGTGTTTTACTACTCATATAACACAAGCATATTGTATAATAATCCAAGTAAGAGGTAATGGCGTACCTTGATCAAGATATCCTAATCATCATATCCTCTTGTCATCTATATCCTTGGTCAAACCTGATCAAGACAAGACCATATACTATCATTAGGTTCTCATCCTATTATATCTCATCTTAACCCTATCGTATCCATTAGGGTTTATCTTAGTTCATTAGGATGTGTACATCATTATTACTTGTATTCTAGTCTTAGAATTATCTTACTGATGCCATATTCTAGATTATAGTTCATTAAATGGATATACTCCTGTGTCACATTATTATGTGAACATATTTAACAGTATGTCACTTTTATTAACCATCTTAGGGTTACATCACTTGTATTAAGGATTCTCTTCATATAACATGAATTTCGTGTACAAAACTGATCTCAGAACTACATATTATCTTCCAATTACTAATATGAAATTATTCTGTAAATTGCATCATTTATTGAGCACGTAAGTATTAATTACATATTTTTAGGGTTATTATCCCTAATTAGCCATATTAATCAAATTATATACTTTCGTGCATCAACATGACCATATCTGATATCATATGCATTGTAAACATGAATTATGATCTTACTGATATTTTCTCATAATTTTAAACCATCATTTGATATTTATTATCTATTAGACAAGCATTACACATATTACATAATATCATAGAGATTAGTTCATCAAAAGCCTGGTATTATGGTTCCATCTTGTTCTATACAATTTTCTGAGAAAAACGGTACCTTATTTGCATTTTTCAGATATTCGAGCTATTTTCTATGAATTATACAAGATTTGAGATATTTACCTTTTCGGGCCTATGGGGTTCTGCCACGTGGCTCCTAAAGGAGCGCTCAAATCCTGGTCCAACATGGATGAATAGTCTGGTTCAGTCTGGATTAAGGCCGATTCAGGGCCTGACCCGGTCCAACGCCCTTTCTTTCTCTCGTGTGAACGCGAGCCTGCCCTCTGCGCTCTTCGTCTGCGTCGCTTGGCCGCTGGCTCTTCGTCTGCGTCGCCTGGCCACCGGTACACAACTCACCTCTCTTCCTCTGGGTTCATGATTCCTTCTGGCTGGGCACCACTGTGAGGCTACTCTCTGGTCAGAGATAGGCTATGAGGTCGTCCTCCTCGCCATGACCTTCCCTCTACAACTCCTCCTTGAACTGCTGCCGCTAGGGCTGGACCTCCGGTGAGCCATCAACAGATTCTCGATTCTCCTCGATGCCTCCACCCTCTAGCCGCCGCAGTCTTCATCGTCAAACTACATACCTCCACATGATTTGGTTGTGGAGCTCGACCTCCACGAGGGTGGCGCCGCCAAGCACATGTGCGGCTGAGCAAAGAGGCGACTTGCCTCCGCTCCTCTTTGCACGTTGAGTCGGTGGTCCAAAGCTATGGACTCGGTCCACTCCCTTGTCCTTGCGTTATCAGCGTGAGTCTCCTGGTGCGGCTCCCTATTCCAGCCATGAAAGGTCACCGCCGCTGGCTGGTCTCCAGGCTCCAGTTCATCTTCAACGTTCTTTACAGGTGCAACATCACAGCTCCAGGTCAGACTGCCACCGTCGATTTCTACACTCCATTGAGCCATCAAGTTGTTCCTCCCTTCCTCATAGCCTCTAACGATGCCAACAGATAGCCGATGGACCCTCATCTTCTTGTACACGCCATCTACAACTTGTGATGGAGTGACAATGTAGAGAGAGAGATCAACTCTTTACACTTGGTTTCGTATTACATGACTGAGGGGAAAGCAATTGCCCGGTCTATCACTCCTTTCATCACACGACCCCCGGTCGTGGATGTCTGGAACATGGTCATTCCCTACTCCACGATCTCGCTGTGGTTCAAAGGGAGGAGATCAGGTCATTGCTCCCATCCAAGGGTTACGAGATGCTAGATTTGTGGCACCCCCATCTCAAGGCTATGCCCACTGGATTAGAGGCCCAAGGTGGAAAAGCCACCACAAAGACCACGCACACCATCCCTTGGACTAAAAGGGGCCATGTTTCATCCTTATTATCGAAAAGAAAGGCCAACAAATGAAAATCATTGGTCCATCTTGCATCTTGCACCAATTATTTAACCATAGCTTTCCTATCTCTCAAGATACATTCTAATCAATTTGGTTACAAAAAAATCAACTGTTAACCATTCAATTAAATTCCTCAAAAGGCATTAAAGAGATATCTTGATCATGATGTCAACCTCGATCAACAATTAAGCTCTACCAAAACACCTGGGACTCTCAAAACAACTCAACATGCCTGACTTCACTTGTGTCATTGAACATATAGGGATTGTAAAATTCCACTTCATCATAGTCACCTTCTCTTTCTTGCTTATTTTTCAGCCATGGTGGTTATGAGTTGTTCTTCTCTTCTTGAGGTGGCCGAAGGTGGTGCCTTGGAGCTTGGTTCTTGGAGATTTAGAGCTTGAGGAGTGTGCTTGAGGCGGGTTACATAAATCTTAACCATCTCTATTATGTTCACTCTCCATATGTGCATACATTGATTATTGTCTTTAAATTGATACCCTTCTCTATGATAGTTGTGTATGTGGAACTTAAGATCTATTCTAATGGAAATGGTCACGTTTTATTACTATCTTTATCTTGTTTTCCTTGTGCAAATTGGTGAAGGGTGTCTTGAGGTTGAAGATGACCCACCCGATATGGTGCTTACCCAATATGGGGCCTTACCCGATATAGAGTCTTGCCCGATAGGTTGTGCCTTGGTTGATGGATTGTTAGAAATACCCCTCTCTCACTTTGCTGTTGAGAGGTGAGCTTAGGATCCTTTAATCCAAATATGTATGATAGTGAGTCCTTGGGAAATACCCCTCTCTTACTTGGTTGTTTAGAGGTGAGCCTATGCTCTATATGGTTGGGCGATGTGTTAGTTTGGCCGATAGGGTCTCCTTAATCCTAGGTTGGCCGATATACCCTCTTGGATACCTTGGGCAACATGAGTAGACATGCTTTGATGTTGAGTTTTGAGCAACACACTTCCTTCCTTGAGTTGTGAGGTGAGCTCTAGCTCTTGGCCTATATGATGATGGGCGATATGATAGTTGGTTGATATGAAGCCCTAACCTTAGCTTGGACAATATTGTGTCTTGGACGATATGGATGCTCTAACCCTAGTAGCCTGACATGTTGTCTTCGGCAATAGGATGCTTTGGCCGATAGGATAACCCTAACCTATCTTGGGCAATATGGCATCTTGTGCGACATGGCATCTTGGGCGACATGGAGTCTTGGGCGATACGGTTTCCCTAACTCTAGTTGACCGATAGGGGTGCTCTTATTGTGATGATCTCTTGGGTGTCATGGTGTGTTACCCAAGATAGTACTCCATGGTTCTAGGGTTGAGTACTTAGTCGATATGGGTCTGAGCCTGGGCGGTAGGCCTGGGGAGATAGAAGTTGGGAGTTTGGATGATATGGTGTCATGAGTAACACAAGGACTAGTGAGGCTTGGGGGAACCAAGTAGGGCAGAGGTTGTTAAAACTATATCTTATTGATAGAGGTGAACATAGATGGGGCAAGAAGGAAGTCAATCCTGATAGGGATGACCTAGAGAGCTCCTTGGTGGTTTTGGTGCTATGAGGTCCTTGGCCGACATAGTTGTGAGGTTGCCTAACCCAAGAGGAAGTGAGAGGTGTTGGTTGAACATGGAATCCGACATGCTTATATCCATGAGTTGTTTGATATCTTAAAAGGTGGTCTCTTGACAGTGATGGCCTAATGTATGTCTGGGCGATATGGCCTTTGGAGGTGTTCTTGCACGATATGCTTGGAGGCATGGTTCTTAGGGTTGTTGGTGCCTGATATACTTGGGTGAGGGTTGGTACCCTACCCGACACTCTTTAGTGAGGGTTCATTGGTCGTTGTCTGGTTTTGGTGAGGGTAGGTTAAACCTCTAGTGAAGGGTTGTGCCCTAACCCGATAAACCTAAAAAGTTATCTTGAGCCTTATATGATAGTATGTTATCTTGCTATCTTGAGCCCATATCTTTGATCATGATGATAAGACATGACGAATAGGTTGTGAACATTAGTATGGTGGTTACCTATAGTTGATGGTAGGTGAACCTTTGATAATTCTTGATGGTAAATCATGGTTGTATGATCCCTAAACATGAATCCTTAAGAATGGCGTGCATGATGACATGAGATATAGGGTATGGTGGATACCCATGGTATGGTAACAGTAATGTGTATTTCTTAATACACCATCTATAAAATTATGCTTCATGTGTACATAATAATGGATGATTGTTCCAAACCTATAAACCTTAATCTTAATGATAGTGATATGATATGGAACATCAAGGGTTATGATGAACCCAGTGATATATGATGGGTGTTACCCGTGGAATGGCAATGTGTGCCTTGATGATGGGATTGAGTCCCTGTGATGTTGATCCTTGATATGGATCTTAATGATTGGCAAGAGGCCAAGTAGTAACATGTAATGTTGGATCCTTGTGATGGATCAAGATGACATTGATGGTTTTGAGAATAAGAGTAACATGTAGCACATGATAATGAGATCTATGTTGTTTACTTTTGTTTACATGTTACATAACTTGGTTGAATCTTGCAATCCACTTAAAATATATATTCTTTAAAGATTTGTATGCAGTGATCCAATTATCTCTTTTGCTATGCTCCCTAACCATGTAGGTATTATCAATTGAATTCATAGCTAGGTAAGAGCTATGATGATTATATGATCATGTTCTTTGTGTAGCACTTGGTATATGTGCAATATCTAAGTGATGATGATGTGCTTTGTTGATAAGATAACATGTATCACCATATGATGAGAAAGGTCTGGTGACCTGATAAAGGATGAATTCCTAATTGAGGTGTTATCCTCTAGATGTGATATGAGGGATTGCTATCCCATGATGATGTATGATGATGAAGCCTTGAGAGGCAGTGGCATTATGATATGAGGGATTGATATCCCATGATGATGAATCCTTGAGAGGCAGTAGCATTATGTGATGAACTGAGGGATTGATATCCCATGGCAATATGATGATTATTGTGGGCATTGAGAATAATAGTAACAGTGTGACAAAAAATAATGGAATTTAATGTTGATTATGTTTTATATATGGTTTTTTAATACAACTTGGTTGCCTCAACAATCCACTTAAAATGCATTAGAACTTTCATGTAGTTTGCCCTGGCCATAGATCCATCATCGTCAGGAGCTGGTGATGGTGAAACAGGTTCTCCTGTAGGTTAACCCGGAGAACATATTGTTGAATATACATGGTTTCTCCTAGCCAAAAATAGGAGGATTAGAGTGCAACTGTAGTTGTAGATTTAAGATGTGTATAAAAGCTTGGTGAACAGGCCCATGGCTCAGTGTGATAGAGCATGGTGAACATGCCCATGGCTCAGTGTGATAGAGCATGAATGCGTTCATGGCTCGGGGGCACGGTGAACAGGCCCGGGGCTCAAGATTTAGTAGAGCCGTAACCTATACCAAGGTGGGATAGAGAAAGGGTATCCAGCAGAGCTAACCCTGTGACTGAGGTCACTTAAGAAAGAGACTACGGTCCTACTTTGGTTCTTGTGCACTGACCACGAGGGTAGAGGTCATGGATTCTGGCTCTTCCATTGACCTTGTATGGCACTGACTTTGGGTTTCGCAAACGAAGGTTGGATTTGAGCAGTACGACTCACTTCCATAGGGCATAATAATTCATAATCAAGCCGTATAATATCTTTGCTTAGGGAAAATACGAATCATTGGATGAGGCCTTGTAATGTTCTTCTATGGTCTTTGTATAAGTTTTTCATATACATGTTCTTCATATTCCTTCTTGCATAACTGTTCATTTATTACCTATTGTTTAAATTGATCTATCTGGTCAGTTATCTGTGACAATAATAAAGTTGGTAGAGGGTTATGTTTCTCGCTGGGACTGTGTGTCTCACCCCATTGGTTAAGAACCCTTTTTAGGTGGACGTGCCTAGCGAGATGAAGATCATGTGGTTGAGATGATATGCAGAGGTATCGTACCTAGTGGAATAGATAGTCTCTAGCAGTAGAGTCATAAGTGTCGTCGCTATACACTCATGTCTTCGGGAGAGTTTTTTCGATGTTTCTGATAAGATGATCGAGATGTGGATTTTGGCTTCTGTACCTTGATGTAATGAATCAACATGTGGAACTGTTATTTCATGTAACGAGATGATGGGAAATTATGTTGTAGCACCTTGAAAATATGTTATGAAAAGAAAGTGTTGGCTCAGATGCAACATGTCTCATCTTATGGTGCTTGTTGTAAATTGGTTTTAATTTCCCGTGATTTTTGGTAATCCACTGGTTAGTATGTAATCGTGTTTTGTTTGAGTTGGGATGTTTCAAAGAGAAAGAAAGACCGCTTCTTATTTCCAATCTGATCACCGTTTGAGAACTTAGGCATGGAGCTAGGAATGTTAAAAAAACACTTGTCAAGATGAAACATAGCATTTATCTAGTTAGATTGAATTTTTTGGATTAGGATTATTATTAGATGCATTTCAATTCTATTATTTCATCTTCGTTAGTAGGAATTTCATAGCTAAGTGTTAAGTTGTTTGATGATTTTTTTCCAATTAACAATAGGTTGAAGTTCGAGCAACTTGAACTACGCCAACCTCCCAATTAGGCGGTCTGGGATGGTCAAATTTCAACCAAGAACCCGATTTCATGCAAGCTAGCCAATCGAAGAAACTAATTTACTAACCAACATGTACTAAGGAATTTCCGTGCATTTCCAGTCACCCGGCATGCCAACCCAACCACCCAACTAGAGTGGGTGCTAAAACATACTAAACATACTGGATCCACAATGCATTTTCCAATTGACCAATTTATCTCTTTAATTGACTGACTGGAATGAGCACTCAAATTCTAGTGGCTACTAGATCATTACAATGCATTTCCAACCATCCAACTCATGAAGATTGGGGCATGTGTTGCAAATTCTTCTATCCATTCATAGAACTCGATCCAACCAATTTGGGATAATGACATGAATTCTTCCTCATACTTTGATTTCTCGATCGCCCAACCAAAGCAAGCAAGTTGAACGACCAATGATTTCTCTTTGATGCCAGATGCAGACTCCAATCAAGCAACTCAAAGCCATTGAGTCAGACGATTGGTTGTCCATTGTCATTATAAGCTTCCTTATAGGCAATGGAGTCAACATTAAGCCTTCCTCTTCTCTTGCCTTAGTGTGGTACCAATGCCCCATCTCCCCTCTTCTAGTCACTAGCTCTGCTGATTTGGTCGCTATGTTGCTCCAGTTGTTCGATTGATGCCCCAACTTTTGCCAACAAAATTCCTCCCAGTCGTACAACCATTTACACCTTGCAATTTGTTTTCCATCCTCACCCAGCCAGTCGACATACCAACTCACTACCATCAACCCAAATTATCATCAGACAGAAATCCTTCTTCATCCCCAAGCATCAATCGACCCACACCATTCAAACTAGTTGATTAATGGCACCCTATCACATCCAAATGATTGATTGGATCCTTAGCCACTGCCCCAACGTCTTCCCCCAGTCGCCTGATGTTTGATGCCCCTATTTGGTTATGACAATAGAAACATCTCCCTAAATCCAACCTCCTATCAATGATGATGAAGCCACATCCCATAAGTTGCCTACATTGTGTGAGATTAGTAGAAACCTCCTGCATTTCTATTCATTTGATTCACCTAATGAGTCGCTTGACCTAACTACATCAGACACCAAAACCTGAATTCTAGTTGATCGATTGATGAGATGAATTGAATGACTTGATCAATTTAGATCAAAATACCCACACCATCTTGCCTGACCCATTTTTCTAGTTTGTCGATAGGAACCCCAAAATCTTCCCATGATGCTAAACACTAGGGTAAGTGGGTTAGGCCAACTGTCTGACTGTTTCAAACACAATCTTCAACAAAAACTAAACCCCTTTGGTTATAAGAAGGGAAAGAGAAAGTGAAAACAAGATGATCCCTCACTCTCTTTCTCACAATCGACATGCCCCACTTCCATGGGAGACATTCATATGTGAGAGAGACACATCGAGAATGACTTGCACATACCAAACACTGTGGAGGATGATGACATCCAATCTAAGGAGATTGGGGAAGAATACACATTATTATTGAGCAGGTCATTAATGACATCAACATTCAATGTGGGGCCATCGTTCTCCAAGTCACTACTTCTTCCCCACCTAGACAAACTTCTCTTTTTGAAAATGTCCTGTAGGCTTTATCACATGTTTTTTCTACTCACTTTGCTCCTCTTCTGGAGAAGTGTAACGTTGTGGTCACTCCTGAGCACAAGAAGAGATACAATACCATAGAAGCACTCAGAGTGCAAATTCGTCGATGGATGTGCGGAGACATGCTCTAGTCACTTGGCATATAGGATAAAATGGAGATGTAAAGAGCTAATCTTTATGATCAAATATTTACAAAATGTATCAAAATATAAACAATCTTTATTACAGCATGCTTGTACATCAGAGTGCAGAAGCTAAAAAAAATATACATAAGTCCTATCTAGTCTTCAATCCATAAAGGACATCTCCTATATGTCTCTTCTATGACTTCTTCAAGCCACCTACCCATGAATTCCCAAAGGGAATAAAACCACACATGGACCCCATTGAAGGAAAAAATAAAGGTCAACAAAGCTGGTACTAAATCCAATCATTGAGCTATTAAAATATAGGTACAAAACATGATTCAGGAATAAGATGAATTCTAGGAGGGGACTATTTGGTGGACTTACTTTAACCAAAAGAGAATAACATGCATCAATGGTTCCCACATATAGAATTCAAGATGTTATTGACAAGATTAACAATTCTACAAAATTTTTCCAAGTTCAAGTGATCAAAATATTAAACATGATATTGACAATGTTAACAATTTTACAAATTTTCGAAGTTCAAGATATCAAAATATTCAACATTATTTGTAACAAAATGATCCGTTTAAATATTAGGATTAATCATTGTCATATCATTTCTTTCAATGACTACAATGTCATGTGTTCAATCATCTATGAGAGAATGACACGGTAGCCTTTTATTTCAACCAGTATACTGGGGGACCACTAATCCATTACAACCTATGCACAGGGCGGCGAGACGTACCAAACCTCTAGAAGCCAAAGCTCTAAAGGGCCAAAGCCCAAAGGGACCAAAGTCCAGGGAGTCAAAACTCCAAGAATTCAATTCTAGTGCTTATCATAATATTTATCAATGTTTAACAATAATGAATATAAAGTGGTGAACTTTCAAAGAGGTAGAAATGGCTTATGAAAAGTATTGGGTTCACCTACATGGAATTTCAAGAGGGAATCCAAATAACTCAATAATTAAATAGAGAATCTAGTACCTCAATCATTTAGGACTTGGAGTAATGCATAATGATAATGTGGCTCCAATAAATTATGAAGAGATAACTGTGATGTATGTTGGTCAAATCTTTCTTGAATTGTAACTCAAGTCCACATTCGCATGCCTCTTCAGCCTCCTCATTTCATTCAGCTATGCTAGAGATTAGCTCTACGATCTTGTTGCCGAAGTGGTAGAGGGCATTGACGTCCTCAAAAGGGTTAAGATGTTCCATAGGTGGTGAATAAGGGTCTATGGAGTTGGATATGAGGATCAGACTATTGTGGCCATCGAGATTAAATATGGTTGTTATATGCTGGCGAGGTGATCAAATCAGGCACTGTGATTGTGTTTTGTTTGTTGGTGAGTCTGTCTTGTAGTGGGGGATGTTATGGTTTATAGGTTGTTGAGGGGAAGACGATGCCTAGGATTCAGTGTGGCGTTGAAGGTTTGCAAGACGATATGAAAGAGTAGGGAGTAGCCGGGTAGTGACAAGCTCTGAAGCTTGGCGATGGACCTAAAACAGTGGTGATGTCTGAAGTGCTGGTGAGGATTGAAGAAGCTGGGTTGTCATGGTGGTGTAGAAGTTTTGAGGTCAAAAATGGTTCATGGTGGTGTTGTCAAGGCTGAGGGGAACATAGTTCCTTTTCTTGTTGTTGCCCACTAGAGCCAACGCCAACCATTGCACAAGGTGGCGTTGATGGTGTCATTGCAGATCAGTGGTCTTGTCTGCAGGCTTGAAGTAGAAGAGGGTGTGGAGATTGGGATCAGGTTGGCGATGGCCTGCTTACTGTCATCTTCAGGTCGGTGGTGAGATTCAGAGCTAGCGTTCAGATTGAAGGTAGGTGCTGAGTGGCAGTGAGATCTACTAATCATCCACGGTATGGGGTAGAGAATGGAGGGTCGAGGGACAAATCTGCTGATCTGTTGTTGGCGTTGAGTTTGGTGGAGGTTTGGAGTAGTCTGGACTCCAGGTAGTGGCATGCAAACTGGAGGGGATGGACTCCTTCTTTAGGAGCTGGTGATTCTTAGAGGGGTTCGTTGCAGTACTCACAGAGATGGTCCAAAATGAGGAAGCAGAAGGGGTCAAGTAGAGCACTAGAGGTTGGACGGGAGGTGTCTAGTGGCACCGACCCTAACACTGTGGCGGGAGTTGAGAGGGGATGCATCATCAAATCGAAGGGTGAAGAAGGAGAGGAGACTGAGATCTTCAGGTCGGATGGAACACGATGGCCGTCAAATTCGAAGAAGGTAGCCGATGATCTACAGCAAGGGCGAAAGGTTGGTAGGTGGTCGGACCTCGGTAGTTTCTGGCTTGCAATTAGGACTGGTGATGGTTTTTTCAGTGTTGATGCTTCAGGATGATCATGATTCATGAAGGCTATATAGGAAAGGGTTTTTGGCTAGGGTTCTATTTAAGGGATGTGGACGACTATTCATACTCTGATCAAGGATTGGGTTGGCTTCGTTTCATAGCCCAAGGAGGCATCATCGTTTCTAATATGCGTATCTTTCCGAAACACAGACCCTGAACAGAGGAAGTGTCATTCCTTCCCACCTATGTTGATGGCTTGGTCAAGATAACGTTAGCCAGTGAGAGGCTATATGGAGAGGAGTTTCATCAGTGGTCTATTGGTTAGACGTGATGATTGCTACCTGGTTTGCATTGGGGTCACCGAGAACGACCCTGCCATTTCTCTGCCTAACCACCGTGGAGGGCACCCCATAAAGGAGGAAGAGGGTACAAACTCCCTCTTTATTACTAATCCAATCTTTATTAGTATAACTTCTCCCTATATTAAATTTCTCACAATTTTTAAATGACACAGTCATTAACTTTCAAATTTTAACCACGAGTCAAAATCCCATTACACTAGTTTATACGAATGTTAAATCCTATATATATATACTCACCATGTATACGAGATGTGTATATTTTGGTTCAATTAATATTTCATTTGATTCAAATTTAAACAGTGTCAAATTCAGATGGCTCATAAGTTCAAGCTTTAATCAGACACAAAAATATTAAATTGGACTAGATGTCTTTATTAATGACAAATGCTACACAAACGAGGGACAAATTTGCAATTATTCCCTTATTTGAAAAGCAATGATTTATTTAGGAACAAGGAACTCAAAAGGTGACTAATTTCCATCAAAGAACATGATAATAAATCAAATTGGACACATACATGTTGTAAGGAGGGACCAAAATGGATTTGACCTCCAATTTAGAAAAGAATATGAATAATAGTATAAAAATTAAATCTAGTACCAAAATCCAGTATGTTGCAACTCTCCGCCACTTAAAGAGGATTTCATCCTCAAAATCAGTTGAGTCAGGTGCTAATCTCCACCATTTAAAAGGATTCAACTGGAAATGTAATTAGGCATGTCGACTACAATGCAACATCCTTCACATTTTTTGGACCACTATCTTATGGCAAACTTTAAGTTTTAAGGTTTTCATGTGACTCTCCTATAGGCTTTTCTCCTATCTCCTAGATTGTGACTTAGATCAAGGAATCATTGATAAAATACACAAAATCATTTTTCTATACATATAGTATAATAAGGGAAAAAAATTAGGGAAAAAACTAAAAATGGCCAAATTCCATGCGAGAATCAAGTAACAATCATATCATGTCTACATTCTAGTTACTATTACTCTATCATCAAAATGTAATTAGATTTCTACAAAACGTAAAGAGTCACATAAGCATTTACTGATGTTAGGTTCATATTATATGTCTCGGTTCACGTACACATTCTATATTATGAATATAAAAAAAATTGTGTTACACCACAAAATAATTAGATAAACTCTAATTATCATACACATACATGATTACAAATTAATCAAACTATATTACTATTTTTTTCCTTTCAAAAATCTTTATGTGATGTCTTATTGGGTCAACAACTAAAGTACAAAATGTTTTATTTCTCCATTTTCAGTTTTTAGGGTCTTACATCAATGTAATGCTTAGTTCAACATAAATTCGGCATAGATTTATATATGTTTGAAAATTGAGGGTTTCAAAAGTGTATTGATCCCATTCTTTATCACTCTTTTTCTTCCATTTAATTATCTTTCCATGAATTGGGGTGATTTCTTTTGCATCTATATAGATAGAATGTTATATTTGAATTTTTTTTGTATCACCGATATCATAATTACATGTATAGAAGTAAAATCTATTATTTAACTCTCATTTCATCATATTTTATGGGGATTTTATGCAATTTTTTTCCCAATAAGTTTTGTATTAGTAGGGTCTCTCAGCTATGTCTGAACATATTGTCATCAATTTCCTATCTATTGAAAATGATTAAACAAACATAATTTCTTTTAAGTTATTAACTATAATTAATATTTAAGTTTTCCCAATTAGTAGACATAGATTTAACCAAGTCGGTATGTACAGTGAGGAAACCCAACCACCACCGAAGTGGATTGGGAGTAATTATACCAGAAGCTTCACTGTACATCCTTTCTTAGACACCTCAGCTTGTTCCACTTACATGGTGATTATTATTATTTTATTTATTAGGTAGATTTTTGGTAGATTTTATTTTAGCTTCATCATGCTAACGATTTAGGTTGAAGTTCTTATACGTTGGTATGATTTTAATGGTTATATTATTTATCCATTCTATTTTTAAAGGTTTGCATTATTCGTGGGTGTTCCAAACTAAAGAGAAACCATTTATATACCTATCTTGTTTATATTAATGTTCTAATGATATAAATGTTAATCTACACATATGAATCTCAAACAATTCTTTCTAAATAATATCTCCATGTCATCTATGCCTAAAGAATTCCAAATGATAGCTATTTAACTAGGTATGTTTCATGAATTCCTATATCACATACCTCACATCCTAGGCTCTTAGTGTTTTCTACTTGTACTCTAGGTATATCCTAATAATTGTGCCAATGGTACTAGGGTTTGTTGTCAATGAATTTTTAGATTATAACTAGTCCATTTGTGTACCCTAATTCTTCGAGACATTCATGAGTGCCGACTATTTATGGCTCTGATACCATGCTGTAAAGACCTAATCTTTATGATCAAATATTTACAAAATGTATCAAAATATAAACAATCTTTATTACAATCATGCTTGTACATCAAAGTGTGGAAGCTATAAAAAATATACATAAGTCCTATCTAGTCTTCAATCCACAGAGGACATCTCCTGCATGTCTCTTCTACGACTTCTTCAAGCCACCTGCCCATGAATTCCCAAAGGGAGTAAAACCACACATGGAGCCCATTGAAGGGAAAAATAAAGGTCAGCAAAGCTAGTACTAAATCCAATCATTGAGCTATTAAAATATAGGTACAAAACATGATTTAGGTATAAGATGAATTCTAGGAGGGGACTATTTGGTGGACTTACTTTAACCAAATGAGAATAACATGTATTAATGGTTCCCATATATAGAATTCAAGATGTTATTGACAAGATTAACAATTCTACAAAAATTTTCCAAGTTCAAGAGATCAAAATATTCAACATGATATTGACAATGTTAACAATTTTACAAATTTTCCAAGTTCAAGATATCAAAATATTCAACATTATTTGTAACAAAATGATCAGTTTAAATATTAGGATTAAGCATTGTCATACCATTTCTTTCAATGACTACAATGTCATGTGTTCAATCATCTATGAGAGAACGACATGGTAGCCTGCTATTTCAACCAGTATACTAGGGAACCACTAATCCATTACAACCTGTGCATAGGGCGGCGGGATGTACCCAACCTCTAGGAGCCAAATCTCTAAAGGGACAAAGCCCGAAGGGACCAAAATCCAGGGAGTCAAAACTCCAAGAATTTAATTCTAGTTCTTATCATACTATTTATCAATGTTTAACAATAATGAATATAAAGTGGTGAACTTTCAAAGAGGTAGAAATGTCTTATGAAAAGTATTGGGTTCACCTACATGGAATTTCAAGAGGGAAGCCAAATAACTCAATAATTAAATAGATAATCTAGTACCTCAATCATTTAGTACTTCGAGTATTGCATAATGATAATGTAGCTCTAATAAATTATGAAAAGATAATTGTGATGTCTATTGGTCAAGTCTTGCTTGAATTGTAACTCAAGTCCACATTCGCATGCCTCTTTAGCCTCCTTATTTCATTCAGCTATGCTAGAGATTAGCTCTGTGATCTTGTTGCCGAAGTGGTAGAGGGCATTGAGGTCCTCAAAAGGGTTAAGATGTTCCATAGGTGGTGAATAAGGGTCTGTGGAGTTGGATACGAGGATCATTCTATTGTGTCCGTCGAGATTAAATATGGTTGTTATATGCTGGCGAGGTGATCAAATCAAGCATTGTGATTGTGTTTTGTTTGCTGCTGAGTCTGTCTTGTAGTGGGGGATGTTATGGTTTATAGGTTGTGGAGGGGAAGACGATGTCTGGGATTCAGTGTGGCATTGAAGGGATGTAAGACGATATGAAAGAGTAGGGCGTAGTCGGGTAGTGACGAGCTCTGAAGCTTGGCGGTGGACCTGAAACACTAGTGATGTCTGAAGTGCTAGCAAGGATTGAAGAAGCTGGGTTGTCATGGTGGTGTTGAAGTTTTGAGGTTGAAACAGGTTCATGGTGGTGTTGTCAAGGTTGAGGGGAAAGGAGTTCCTTTTCTTGTTGTTGCCCACTGGAGCCAACGTTGGCCATTGTACAAGGTGGCGTTTATGGTGTCATTACAAATAAGTGGTCTTGTCTGCAGGCTCAAGGTAGAAGAGGGTGTTGAGATTGGGATCAGGTCGGCGATGGCCTACTTGATGTCATCTGTAGGTCGGTGGTGAGATTTCGAGTTGGCATTCTGATTGAAGGTAGGTGCTGAGTGGCAGCGTGATCTACTAATCATCCACAGTAGGGGGTAGAGAATGGAGGGTCGAGGGACAAATCTGCAGATCTGTTCTTGGCATTGAGTTTGGTGGAGGTTTGGAGTAGTCTGGACTCTAGGTAGTGGCATGCAAACTAGAGGGGATGGACTCCTTCTTCAGGAGATGGTGATTCTTGGAAAGGTTCATTGCAAATCTCGTAGAGATGATCCAAAATGAGGAAGTGGAAGGGGGTCAAGTCATGCATCGGAGGTTGGACGGGAGGTGTCTGGTGGCACCGACCCTGGCGCTGTGGTGAGAGTTGAGAGGGGGTGCATCATCAGATTGAAGGGTGAAGAAGGAGAGGAGACCTGGATCTTCAGGTCGGATGGAACACGGTGGCCGTCAAAGTCGAAGAAGGTAGCCAATGATCTGCAACAAGGGTGAAAGGTTGGTAGGTGGTCGGACCTCGGTAGTTTCTGGCTTGCGATTAGGACTGGTGATGGTTTTTTCAGTGTTGATGCTTCAGGATGATCATGATTCATGAAGGCTATGTAGGAAAGGGTTTTTGTCTAGGGTTCTATTTAAGGGGTGTGTACGACTATTTGTACTCTGATCAAGGATTGGGTTGGCTTTGTTTCATAGCCCAAGGAGGCATCGTCGTTTCTAATATACGTATATTGCCGAAATGTAGACCCTAAACAGAGGAAGCATCGTTCCTTCCCACCTGTATTGATGGCTTGGTCAAGATAATGTTAGCCAGTGAGAGGCTATATGGAGAGGAGTTTCATCAGTGGTCTATTGGTTAGACATGATGATCGCTACCTGGTTTGCATTGGGGTCACCGAGAACGACCCTACCATTTCTCTACCTAACCATGGTGGAGGGCACACTATAAAGGAGGAAGAGGGTACATACTACCTATTTATTACTCATCCAATCGTATTAGTATAACTTCTCCATACCTCAAATTTCTCACAATTTTTAAACGACACAGTCATTAACTTTCGAATTTTAACCATGAGTCAAAATCCCATTACACTAGTTTATACGAATGTTAAATCATATATATATATATATATATATATATATATATATATATATAATCACCATGTATACGAGATGTGTATATTTTGGTTCAGTTAATATTTCATTTGATTCAAATTTAAATAGTGTCAAATTCAGATGGCTCGTAAGTTCAAGCTTTAATCAGGAATAAAAATATTAAATTGGAATAATGTCTTTATTAATGACAAATGCTACACAAAAGAGGGACAAATTTGCAATTATTCCCTTAATTGAAAAGCAATGATTTATTTAGTAACAAGAAACTCAAAAGGTGACTAATTTCCATCAAGGAACATGATAATAAATCAAATTGGACACATACATGTTGTAAGGAGGGACCAAAATGGATTTGATCTCCAATTTAGAAAAGAATATGAATAATAGTATAAAAATTAAATCTAGTACCCAAATCTAGTATGTTATAGGATACCCTACTACACCATGCTCGCAAGCCCCTCTTCTCCTTCTGAGTGTGTTCAGTCATCAAACAACTCAATTTTGAGTTCTTAGCCACCTTCAGCAAGAACAATTCCATAAGTAACTTGTATAGTTTTTTCCTTCTACATGTTTGTCTAAGATCACTCCTTGGATGACACCAACCTCCCCACCGTCATCCTATATTTCAAGGAATGGATTAACAAGTGCAATGAAGACAATCACAACCATCCAATAAGAAGCACGATGCTGACAAGTTTTAGGTAGCGATTACCAGCTAGTTCCCCTTGTTTCAGCCTAGAGCAAAGGTATCATCCATCCACAACCCAGTGATCTGATATCCACAATGCATTATCACCTACACCATTTTTAACCAGATTGGTACATCAGGAGTCATTGCCACCATTAAACTCTATGACCTTTTGTGTACGTTGAATGACACACCATTCAACTATAGGAGTGCACTCATTGATCATCTACGCATCCATTATTAGTGGAACATTAGTTCAACATTCTATCAGGGCAGAGTCATTACATTGATGTCCTTCTACCTCGACAAAACCCACATCCTTTTCATGTCATACATGACAAAAAATAAATATAACTTGATTGATATCAAGTATTTTGTGTCTTTGACAATCATCAAGATAGCCAAGGAGGATGCCATCTATGACTAGATGTTTCAAGACATCCCCATCATGCTTGTGCTTCCTAATCACACTTGTTACACAATAACACACCTTGTCTACCCTCAATTCTTTGAACACACATATTTAATTCTACATGCGGCAACATCCTCTATTGAAGATAGGGTTTCACAGCAACCCAGACCTAACCATACCATACAAAGACCCAGTTAAAGAAAAATTCATGGATAGAACATTTGACTGGTCTTGAGTAAGATCTAGTCTGGTTCAGTATGGATTGAAAAAATCATAGACCAGACTAGGATCAATTTAGGACCAGACAAGAATGATGATATTCCTACTAGTTATAAAATATAAAAATACTATATATTAATTTTTACCAACAACTTGATTTTTTAAATTTCTTGTAGTGAAAATTGCACAAATATAACATGAGTCATTGTTCATTTATATGACAATGTAGAATTATAATAATGTATAAATACATAATGTCGATGTAGTAGTAGACTAATGGCACATGAGAAATCTGATAGTCTTGATTATCAAAACCAGAAATTTCTTAATACATGAACATTAGTAAGAGAGAATGTCTCTACTACTCTCTTATTCAATACATGAACATCTCAAAATAGTTGTCACCCTTTCAGTTTCCTTGCCATATTAATGTATGCGATAAATATAAATTGGATAGTGGCTTGTGTAATGTAGCCTCCATTTATAAAATGATGCATCATTCATAAACCAGCAGACTAATATTCATGTTACCATTTTTCTATATTAATCCTTACTCTAGTCAGTTCCCTCAGAATGCTTCATAGATATTAGTTTTAATTACAATATACAAAACAATTGTATATATTATCTATACCAACAACTTCAAACCAAGTTTTAGCGGTCTTGGACAAGACCAGACCGGAACAGACCCGACTAAGGACTGGTTTTAGAAAAAATAGAAGACCGAAGACCAAACTAGAACTCAAGTTGGTCTAAGACCAGACTAGACTAAATAGTCAGTCCAGATTGATCCATTACTATGGACCAATATTTGTACAAATATAGTTGAGGGTGAGATTCCTGAGCCCTTGTATGGATGATGCAATGCTTCCATGGAAGAAAATGATGAGTCTAGACCAACACCACCACCTTTGAGACATTGTATGAAGTGACATATCCCAAACAATGTAGGGACATCTGGTCCCTTTAACTTATTTGAGTTGCAACAATAGTTGGAACACATCGACACTACTCAGACATGTATGGAGAAGGAGCAACAATGACAAGTCCAACAACTCAATCATATGTACCTTATGTAGTAAGTTCATGATTAGTGGAATGTGGGGTGATGCAGCTACACATAGACTAGGACCTACTATGACGATTATGATGTAATATAGACCTATCACTCCCCTACCTCTTGGTATTGGTGATAGATGTACACCGAGCCTCTTCCCTACAAGGAGCCTTTGTGGTCAGCCACAACATGGTATTGGTTTGACCAACCAAATAGGGATTGTTTTAAGGCTTAACCCCACCAACCACTACCTCATTCTCAACAACATCCACCACCACCAGGCTAGCATGATAGTTGGTGGCCATTCTAGTAGTTCTCTTCCTCTCCCATCTAGACCCAAAGTCTGCTCGAGATGAGTAAATACTTCAGTTGGGGTGGAGGGTGACTGGTATGTCTCTATTTTTTCCACTCTATCTTCATATTTTGTTGCTTTTAATATAGGATTAGCGTATTTATCTTGATTTTTCTAGTTGTTTTTCAAATACTTCTTATCATATCTGATTGTAATAGGCCCTTACCTTATTGACCTACATTCAATTTCATGTCATCTTGTTTTGTTTATGCTTTAGTAATCAATGTCCCCATTTGAATGAATGGAATCCTTTTGCAATGATTAATCATGAACTTCCTATGCTAGGACCCATTTTGTCACCAATGATCTCATTTAACATTCTTCCTTTAAAAATGGACAAGTCATATCAGATTGAGAGGAATGAAATGTTGCATGTCTCTTAATGATTTCATTGTTAGGATTTTTCCAATGCTCTGATGTTTTAGTATATGATATGCACAAGTTCAACCCTCTTCTATACTTCTTACACCATCTCTTACCCCATCATTCACAAAAAAAATCAATAGAAAATAAAAATATGTGTCAAAAATCCAAGCTTGGGGTGGAACACCCTCTCCCTCTACTCTGTGTCTTCCATGACCATCACAGCTAATACAGGCGTACCAAAAAACTAAATATGCCAATGTGCACATCAACATGAAAAATATACAGTTAATGAAATGTCACTAATAAAAGAAATCCATAGTCAAATGGAGGAGAGATTCATAATTCTTTCTTCCATACCCCCATTCACTCTGTTTTCTTCCTAGGGGAAGCAAATCACCCAAAACCATTTCATCCACAACTGACCACTTTTCTTGTGTGAATGTCATAAGAAAATGTGGAACTTTATGAAGCAACAAAGATATTATGATTTTGATGTCGCATGTTTTGGTATGGAAATGTGTTGTGGAAGTGAAGTCAAGAATGGGAATTTAAAGTTTCATTAAGATCATAATAATGGTCCCCCAATTCCATATCTCAAGTTTGAATGAATTTAGAAGGTAAAATGAGGCAAATAAGAAATTTCATCTAGGTTAGTCGAGTGAATGGGTTCCCTATTCAGCTGATTGGCCCAAACAGACAAAGTATTCTCCCAAGAATTATCTAGTTGGTCGAGATACTTCACCATTTGATGAATTGAAATTCATGCCCTTCGAGTAATAATAAACAACTCTCTTGATGAAATTCCAATTGATAGACTCACCTTACTAGTCGACCAACTAGAATTGAATCCTTTCAAAGTGAGTGACCAATAAAAGACTTAGTGAATCTCCAGTTGGCCAATTGGGTCTTTGGGCCAACTGATTGGAGTTCACTTATAATTGCTTCCCAAGTCATTAGACACCTAGAGGCCTACTATTTGGCCAACTTGTCTCACAAATCGACCAACTCACCTATAGCACAATGCCTGCCAGAGGAGCCCATGACCAGCTCACTTTACAATTCGATCAATTGGAAATCAATCCCAATTGGCCCTCAAGTCAGTAGCCATCAAAGTTTTAGACATCATGCCTACCGGCCAACCTGACATCCCAATCGGCTAACCAGAAGTCTGGTAGATGGTGCGCTCCCGCTAGAGGCTTGCAACACCGGCCAACTAGGGTGGCCGAGTGCAATCCACGAGGTCGGGAGGCACGGGAGATGGGATCTTATGCTTTCGAAAATTTGTAAGGCCTACACTAACTACCTACGTCTACTAAGACACTACGTCCGCAAGTGCATGGGGTCGTGTCATAGTATAGGTGAGGCGGCAAGTACATTGTCGATCCACGGAGATAGAGGGGGCTCTAGAGTTAGAAGGCGTAAGATATGTTCCTTTTGTGGAGATTAAGGTTTTTAGGGTTTTAAGGTTGGTTGGTTGTTGATTAAGCTAAGTGAGCAAGTAGGAAATGCAATATGAAACTAAGTTATCAAAAAGCTAAATTAGCAATCTAAGTCAACAAGCTATCTAAATAAGAGCAAGAACAAACTACACTAGACTAAGAAGGCAACTAGCAATTGAGAGCCTAAGTTAACCACTAATCAAGATCAAAGACCTAAATTAACACTTAGCTAGCAAAACTAGGCAATTAACTAAGTTAACTAAAGCAATTGAACTACACTAGCATTAACAAGCAAACAGAGCAATTAAGGTTTTAAGCAATTAGATGAAGAGGTGGGCCATTTGGGAATGTGACCTTGACATTAATTGGGGGATGTCACCATAATAAGAAATTACCATATTTCATTCTAGACTACCAAACCAAACAACAAGGTGGGTGCTATGAGGATGTACCATATGCTACTAGTTGGAGAACTAGGGCTAGGTGTAATTCTCATAGGACTTACCAAGTCTAGGTCTCTAGGATAAGTGGTATTAGTCAATTGAGGACCAAGGGTAAGGATGGGAGTAGAGATGAGGATATTTGACCTCATGCCACTAGCCACCTCATCCTTTAGGAAATCCTAGGCAATTGCACTAATCACACTTATACTAGTCACTTAGAACTCACATTTTCATGTAGGAAGAAGGTGATTATGTAGGAAGATAGGGGGCTAGCTAGGGATCCGAATTAAGGACCTAGGAGCCAATCCTATGATAGCTACATAGAAACCAAAACATCCTAGAGGCAAATGTCTTCAAAGACCACAAGGCAAGCAATTAATGTAATTAAACAACAATCACATGCACAAGTAATGGGAAATGAGATACAAGCAAAGGCAATCATCATAGAAGTGAAATATGTTCATTACAAATTATATTCCCCCAACATGGTATCAAAGTCACATTTTTGCCCCAAACAGCCCACCAAAGGGGGGCTTATCTATACATGATCAAAATAGAAAAAAAGGAGAAGGGAAAGAGAGTAGGAAACACCATGGATGCTTTATGAATCTTGACTTCTTCACCTCCTTGCTGCCAGCCACGAGCCTCCTCCTCCAATGGTGCCCAAGAGCATGGAAATGGTGGAATGTATGGATAGAAACCTAGAGAAACTAGGTTTCTATGGTGGAAATGAGTGGAAAGTGGGTGGAAATGGGATTTAATGCAAGGAAAGTAGGTGGATGGGAGTAATGGATGCAAGGGAGCAGCTGGGTTGCGGATATGAGGTGCTCTCCTCGAGCCCTAGAAGTAACTAGTGTTTATATAGGAGCTAGGGCTAAGTGGGGGTATAATAGGAAAAATAGTGGAAAAGTCTACTGGAAAGAGGGCCACCATGACCGTGGTGAAGGGCCACGGTCGTGGTGAAGACGGTATAACATGGCCATGCTCAGGTGGTACGGTCATGGTGAAGGGAAGCTGGAAATGAATGAAGTGGATCAATATGACCATGGCGAGGAGCCACGACTGTGGTGAAGAGGTTGGGCCACGGGGGTGGTGTGTGGCCACGGGCGTGGCATCTGGTGAACATTCTCCTGTTGATTTCTGGCAATACACATTACATCTGTGGGCAGTGGCCATGACTGTGGTGACTCTGGCTTGTCATGGTCGTGGCCGAGGGCCATGCCCGTGGTGATTCTGGCCATTTCTCCTATTGATTTCTGGAAATACACATTATGAACGTGGGCAGTGTCCACGTCCGTGGTGACTCTGGCTTGTCAAGGTCGTGGTCGAGGGTCATGCCTGTGGTGATTCTGGCCATTTCTCCTGTTGGAATTGCTGCTCCTTGGCAGTAAACATAATGGCCGTGGGACTTGGCCACGACCGTGGTGAAGGCTTAAGCATGCTGATGAACTTCAAACTTTGTCAATTTTGGATGTCCTTGCTTGGTGATGACTCTTTGGCCACTATGGTAGGTTGGGGGAGCTTTGGGGCCTTCTTTGGGCCCCTCCATCACATTCGTCCATCCATTGTGGTCCAAATACCTGAAAATAGTGCAAAGAACATCCATAAGCACAAATAGCATTGATATTCATATTAGGGGGAATAACATATAATTCTATTACATTTGAATGTGATAAATGTACAAAATGACACAAGATACAACCCTAGAATAGGGTTGGATCACCACCCCAAACTTGAAACATACTTGTCCTCAAGTATGCTCCAACTCAGTCCCTTTTCCATTTTCCACAATCAAAAGATATGAAAAATGCAAAATGATGGGTGACAAATGCTAAATGGGATCAATGGTGACTAGGTACATGCAAATCAATTCCCTCCTCTTCTACTTTCACAAACCAACCATGAAGAGAGCACAAAGCACATGAACTTCGCATATAATGCATGGGGTGCACAGGTTATCAATATCTCATCCATAAGGTTCTGGGTAGACCGTTTCATGATGATGTTAATCGCCGATGACTAGGAGTGTTGTTTCACCTTCATGCGTTCAACCTTATGCTTCAAGTCATGCCAAATAACCCACATGGTTGCAGAAAGGGATAAAGTGAGCTAGGTTTAATGTTTCCTAGCTCCATGGGTATGAAAGAATGAAGAAAGGCTTGTGGTAAGATTTTGAGTGCTATTACATAGAGCACTCATCTTTTCTTTATTTGAATGCTCTTAAACAGGAGCATCCTTTTATTTATTATTGTTATTATTTTATTTTTCTTTGCCCGTGGTGTAGATAGGGCATATGGTGGATAGAGTGAAGTGGGGAGATAGAGATGTGGCCACCCCAAACTTTTAGAGGTGGCCACGGCTAATATGTTCACTTTGACATCTTTTTATGAGGCGGAGAGGTATGAAGATGATGAAAGAGTGGTCGGGGTCAAAAAGGGGTCACTTGGCATGATCTTTCACATAAGGTCTCATGCATGAAAACTAGTCTGACACTTCACCATACATATCACATTACATGAATGAACCAAATGAAATCCATATATCAATCAAGTAACTCCACAAACATTAAACGTTCTATGCTTGCTCAAATCATAATTCAACCAAACCAACACATTCCCAAGGGAGGCGACGAGCATGTAAGAAGTCGCTCGTTGATACCACATATCACTTCATCACAGCATATCATCTTGTATTTGTCAAAGATAAGCAATTTCATTCAATATGGTAAAGATTGAGTCAAAACCCGCTTTTTGGACAAGAAACATCAAATCTGGGCCAAATTGGCCAAAAAGGTGCCAAATTGCACTAAATCACATTCAAACACAATTTTAGGTAAAAAGCAAGTAAATCCTAGCTAAAACATGCAAAAATTAGCAAAAACCTACATGGGATGCAATGCATGGCTGAAATTTTGAAAAATTACGCAAAAATGATGAGAATGAAAACTACATGACATGCATGGATATGATAGAAAAAGCAATAAAATGAAAACTAAACTAAATGGCAAGATGTAGAACAAAATAACTAGATAGAGAGAAGGGAGGTGTGTACCGCCCTACCCACCCCAAACTTTAGAATCATGTTGTCCTCAGCATGAAACTATAGCTTAGGGTAGATAGGGGAAGTCTCAGTGCTACTGTGAGGACTGGTCCGGCCCCTGAGGGTGATCTAGAGGAGGGACGGCGCCTATCAGAGGATGCTGGTTTTGGTAGTACTGTCCCCAATATGCATCCTGGGGTGGAGGGTAGGCTGCTGGATACTCCGCTACACCACCCCAAAAATCTTCACCCCATTCGGGGTTCCTTGCTTCCTGAGCGTGGTTGTAGTGGTACATGTGGTTGACCTGGGAGTGTAATTACTGTTGGTCTTGCCACAAGTGCTGCTGGATGAGCTGCACCTGCTGTTGTATCTGATAAAAATCCTCAAGTCGTGCCTGGATGTGTGACATGTCATAGGCGTTTCTCGAGGGCTGCTGCAGCTGGGATGTTCCCTCATCCCTCCTTCGTCTTCGCCGGGGTTGCTCTTGTTCTTCAACTGGCTGCTCGTGCCCCTACACATTTGACTCTGCCATTTCTTCATGTGCGGCAGTGGCTCCCCTGACGTAGGTCTCTCTGGGGTGATCTCTCTCCCATTTTGCTATTTTGTCTCTCAGCTTGTAGTAGATTCCCAACACGGATAGAAGAGGCACCGCGTGGTATGGGAGCTCCAACTCGAGATCCGGTAGACTGGTAGTAAGATAAATCAGCCTATTGCCATCCTTCTTGATGGTGAGTGAGCGGATGAGATAATCCATATCAACATAATCTATAGGACACCCATCTTCGAGCCCAGAGAGATCATGGCCCAACCCGAGTGTAATTAAAGTGACCAACCCTCCCATGACAAATGGAGTCTTACTCTTGTAGGGTATGGACTTCATATGGTCAATAAGTAGCACTCCTAGGTTGACATGCTGCTTTTCTGTCATGGCTTTCAGGACAAACATTTATTTTTGTGAGATCGTGCCCTGATTGTCATATCTTCCCATGATGGTATTAGCAAGTACTTTTTGCGTGTAGCGGATGAGAGTGTTACTTAGATTTGAAGTCTTCACCCTCCCTGCATAATACCCATCTCTGCCTGTCATTTGTTTCCAGAAAAGCACGTAATCATACTTCGAATCTTTTTCCAACAAGCCATCATCAAGTTCCTTGGCTTTCTCCGGTCTTGCCGCAAAAATGTTGTTCAAGTCCTTCGATGTGAGAGTGCAGAAATGGCCTAAGATGGAAAACTTCAAAGCATCTTTTCCTCTCACTCTTGTCTTTTCCAGCGTAGCAAAGAACTCCTTCGTCATCTGGGCATATGATATTTGGGGCGTGAAGAGAACATGCCACATCCCCCACGGTCTTCAAGCTCTCTTCTAAAGCCTCCTTGATGCCCAAGGTATCAAGTATCTTCTCACTTCCATACCTCGTGGTGACTATTCGCCTCATCAAGCACTCCAGGTATTTGTGAGAGATATGCCTTTGCCTCAGCCCCCTCCCATATGAAGTTCCCTCGGGCACTTTGCCCATAATTTTTAGTCGTTCCTCCTCCATCTTTGCGAGAACATTATCATCCTCCATGGATAGTTCCATATCCTCATCTTCATTGTTTTCATCGTCCGCCGGCGTGTAGGTTTGCGAACCCGAAGTGGTATCCAGATTGTACCACTGTGCAAGTTGCTCCTCCCCAGGCTGCAATTGCCGCACGGACTACGATTGCTCATCCTGGCCCTCTGACGCATGGGATGTGGATAGGCGTGATGTGGATGGCCCCACTTTTGTTCATCGGGTTCTCGGGGCAGCTTCTGGTACCACTTTGTCAACCAATTGAGTGGGGGTAGCCTCCTCAGACTCCTCTTCTTCTTCCTCTCCTCCTGCATAGGTCTCGTCGCTGAGGTGGATGTCGTCGGATGAGTGGGATGCAGAGGTGAGTGGAGATGGTGTGTGGGATGGTGCGATGACGTCGGTGGAGGCATTTTTGGAATGCCGCCCTCCAGTGATGACGTTGAGGGTTGTCTTCACCCCACTCTTCACCATCTTCCTCGCCTTCTTCATGGTTTAGGTTGGAATTTCGAAAATGAGTAGGGAGTGGTTTGGGAGTGGATTGGGGGGTGGAATGGAGAGGTAGGAAGGTTAAGAAGGTGATTGGGGGGTTTAATTTGGGTTTGGTGGATGAAAAGTGGTATTTCGTGGAGGTTTTAGGTAGGGGATGTGGTTGGGCAGTTTTGAGAAGAAGGTGGAGAAGGTGGTTCGATTGGGGTGGATTTGCGGTGGAAAAGGGAGGAGGATGGCTGGGGAGAGATTTGGTGGAGAAAGGAGGGTGATTGGGGGTGTTTTAGAGGGCTGGAGGTGGAGGACGAGTGCCCACAGTGGTGCTGACAGCGTCACGGCCGTGGCTCTGCGCGGGGAAGGAGAAGAAAAGAAGAAGAGTGGTTCAGAGAGCTTATATAGACTTTTGTTGAACCCGGTTCGGCCACGGTCGTGGCCGATAGCCACGGTCGTGGTAATTCCCTCAAAGAACAGGTGTGGCATCAGCCCACAGGCGTGTTGTCGCTGAAGGAGCCTTGTCTGTCCTCAACATGGCCGTGGCCGAAGGCCACTGTCGTATTTCTCTGAGTGTGCCACAGTCGTGGTAGATGGCCACGGTCGTGGGCCAAATCTCTAAAATTCTTTTTGGGTCCTATAACTTTTGACAAATAAACATTACGGTCGTGGCCTTGTGCCACGGCCGTGTTGGGCTCTTGGACAGCCTCAACTCAGTAGCATTTCATTTTTTTTCTTCGATATTTCTCTCCTTAGTGTGTATCATCTACCATTTCATCAAAAACTCAAACAAAAACATAAAGCACAAATGTGCGTGTGTGTATTGGTGTAAAAGAAAACTAAAGTATTGAAAAGGAAAAGGTTTGAGAATCTCAAACCATGTGGGTTGCCTCCCACTAGCGCTAAATTTTACGCCTTTAGCCAGGCTTATTGATTGTTGGACTTTTTCACTTTTTTGGAATCTTCAACAGATCCTTGTAGTAGATTCCTTTCTCATCCTCGTCCAAGAATTCTTCTTCATCGGATTCTTCCTCTACAAACATAACAATATCAAAATCTTGATTGGCCTTGTCCGGGCCAACTTCAACAACATGTTTCAACCTTTGCCCATTGATGGAAAATTATTTAGCTCCTTCTTTTGCAAAAATGACCACTGCCCCGGATGGGTACACCTTCTTGACAAGGTAAGGACCTTCCCATCTAGACCGAAGCTTTCCGGGAAAGAACTTCATTCTTGAATTGTATAACCATACCCATTTGCCGGGCTCAAACTCTTTCTTTTTTATGATCTTGTCATGTAGAAACTTGATTCTTTCCTTGTAGCTCTTTGACATTTCATACGCTTCATGCCACATTTCTTCTAGCTCATGCAATTGAAACTTTCTTTTCATTCCGGCACTCTCTTCATCAAAGTCCATCTTCTTCAAGGCCCAAAGTGCCTTGTGTTGCATCTCAACTGGCAAATGGCAACTCTTACCATAGAGAATCTTGAACGGTGTAGTGTCGATCGGGGCTTTGTATGCAGTCCTATATGCCCATAAAGCTTCATTGAGGTGAAGTGACCAATCCTTGCGGTCCAGTCGCACCGTCTTCTCCAAAATGAGCTTTATCTCCCGATTTGCCAAGTCAACTTGACCACTCATTTGAGGGTGGTAAGGAGTACCTACACGATGGTAAATCCATGTCTCTTTAGCAGCCCTTCGAAGGTGCGGTGGATGAAATGACTCCCACCATCACTAATCATAGCCCTTGGAATACCAAAACGGCTAAAGATGTTGGATTTCACGAAATCACACACCACCTTGTGATCATTTTTCCTTGTTGCCACAGCCTCAATCCATTTTGATACATAGTCTACCGCGACCAAGATGTAGACATACCCAAAAGAAGGAGGGAAAGGACCCATAAAGTCAATCCCCCAAACATCAAACACTTCTACCACCAGAATAGGTGACAAAGGCATTATGTCCCTCTTTGAGATAGTGCCCACTTTTTGGCACTTGAAGTAACTCTTGTAAAAGTCATGAGCATCTTTGAACAATGTTGTCCAATAGAAACCACATTGAAGAACTTTGGCGGCCTGGCGTTTCCCTCCAAAATGACCTCCGCACACTCTGGAGTGGTACATAGATAAGACTTCTTGCTGCTCCATCTCCAGAATACACCTCCTAATGAGTTGATCTGGACAATACTTAAAGAGGTGAGGGTCATCCCAAATGTAGTTCTTGACCATAGAAAACAATCTCTTGCTTTCCTCTCTTGTCCACATGCTAGGTATCCTCCCACTGGCTAGGAAATTCGCTATGTGCTTGTACCATGGCTTTTGGATAGATGAGATTAAGAGGAGTTGGTCATGTGTCATTGTCTCTTTGATTGGACTTGTCATATCAAAAGGTCCATCAAGGCGGGAGAGATGATCTGCTACACCATTTTATACTCCTTTCTTATCCACAATTTCTATGTCAAATTCTTAGAGCAACAAAATCCATCGGATCAACCTTGGTTTTGAGTCTTTCTTGGACATGAGATACTTCAACGCAACATGGTCTGTGTAGATTGTCACTTTGTTTTGCAAGAGATACGACCGAAACTTGTCAAGAGCGAAGATCACCGCAAGCAACTCCTTCTCGGTAGTTGTATAGTTCCTTTGAGCATCGTCTAAGGTTTTGCTTGCATAATAAATAGGATGAGGAATTTGGCCAACGCGTTGACCCAGCACAGCCCCCACCGCCATATCCGATGCATCAGTCATGATCTCAAACGACAAAGAGAAATCTGGGGGCTGCATGATAGGAGCAGAGATAAGCCTTTCTTTCAAATGATTGAAGGCTTCAACACATTTGTCATCAAACTAAAATTCAACATCTTTATCAAGCAATCGACATAGTGGTCTTGAGATTTTGCTAAAATCCTTGATAAAGCACCAGTAGAAACCTGCATTTCCCAAGAAAGATCGAACATGTCTTACGGTGGAAGGAATGTCGAGCATAGAAATGAGGCCGACCTTGACCTTGTCAACTTCAATCCCATATTTAGAGACTTGGTGTCCCAAAAATATACCCTCAGGTGCCATGAAATGGCTCTTTTCCTAAGATAAAACTAAGCAAACTTTCACACATCTTTCCAAAACAACAGCTAGATGTAGCAAGCACTCATCAAAGGTTTTCCCGAAAACTAAAAAATCATCCATGAAAACTTCAAGTGACGAATCAAGCATGTCAACGAAGATTGAGGTTACACATCTCTAGAAAGTGGAAGGGGCATTGCACAATCCAAATGGAATTCTCCGGTAGGAAAATGTACCACTTGGACAAGTGAATGTTGTCTTTTCCTGGTCTGCCGGATGCACATCAATCTGTAAATATCTCGAGTATCCATCAAGAAAATAGTAGAAGCTCTGCCCAACCAATCTCTCTAAAATCTAATCAAGAAATGGGAGTGGGTAGTGATCCTTCTTTGTCTTTTCATTGAGATTCCGATAATCAACGCACATTCTCCACTTGGATTGCTCTCTCACCGGCATAAGCTCACCATCGACATTTTCTGCAACTGTAATCCTGCCCTTCTTGGGCACAACTTGGATGGGACTCACCCACGTACTGTCATAAATGGGATAGATAATCTCTGCATCAAGCAACTTTACAACCCCTTGAGTTACAACATCCTTCAACTTTGGATTTAGCCTTCTTTGCATTTGGTGGGTCAGTCTCGCATCTTCTTCTAAGTATATCCGATGCACACAAATAGAGGGGCCAATCCCTCTCAAGTCAGCAATAGACCATCCAATGGCTTGGATGTTCTTCCTCAAGACTTCCATCAAGGCATCTTCTTGCTCAGGAGAGAGAATGGAGGAAATGATCACCAGGAGGGTGTCATTTGAGCCAAGGGAAGTGTACTTCAATCCTTCAGGAAGTGTCTTCAACTCAAGAACGGGGGGTGCTTCAAGGGAGTTCTTCAATGGTGCAGAAATGGAAGGAAGGTCCTCACTTGCAGCCACTAAGGCTATCTCACCCTCTTCACTTTCTTCATCATCATCGTCAGGGAACTCGACAATTGGTTCAAGACCTCTACCTTGGGTGGCAGTCTCAATCCACGCAGGTAGGCACTCTTCAACAATCTCTTCTAGGCACTCCACCAAATAACAATCTTCTTCGGTGGCCCCTATCACTTCAGTTGTAGTAGAAGACTTGAAGATGTTCAACCGGATCTTCATGTGCATGAATGTAACATACATGGTCCCAGTCCTCACAACATCAGCTGTGGCTAGGAAAGGTCTCCCCAAGATGATTAGCACCTTTCTAGCCTCTTTTTCCATATCAAGAATGATAAAATCGGCTGGGAAGAAGGCAAAAGTATCCTCATCAAGACGGACCAGAACATCATCCACACGCCCTCTAGGCGTCTTCACAGATCGGTCGGCCAACTGTAGAGTGCAATGGGCTGGCCTCAACTCCCCCATTTGGAGCTCAGCAAACAGATCATACGACATCAAGTTTATGCTAGACCCCAAGTTAAGAAGAGCCTCGTCTATGCGATGTGCCCCGATGTAGCATGAGATGATGGGAGCACCGAGGTCTTTTCTTTTCCGGGGAATGGTGTGTTGGAGAATGGAGCTCACTTGCTCGGTGATCTTGATCTTCTTAGGCATCCTCCCTGTTGTCTTTCTTTTGAAGGTGCACAATTCTTTAAGGAACTTTGCATAGGACGGAATTTGCTTGACTGCATCTATAAGAGGTACGTTGATTTTCACTTGCTTGAAGATCTCCAAAATATCTTCCGCATGCTTCTTTTTTTCTTTGCAACAGAAGGCTCCTCGAGTGCATCAGGATATGGAGGGAGTTGGGACCCCAATCGGTCCAAATCAACAGTATCATCCACTGGTATCACTAGAATCACAGTATCACAGCTCGGTGTCACAGTATCAATGCTCGACGTCATGATATCAACACTACCTCTTATCACAGTATCATCAATCTGCATCTCAGTATCAACCTGCTCAGCCTCAGTGTCATCTCTGCCAACAACTGTACCATGGGGCCTCTCCAAAGTCCTGCCACTTCTCAATGTAGTCACTGCCTTCACATGCTCATGGGTGGTAGGAGAGGGAGCTTGTGGAGGGGGTTGTGGTTGTTGTGGTGGTGGAGGCCTTTGGTGAGGGGAGTTGGGATTTTGAGGAATGAATTGGGGTTGTGGTTGTTGTTGTGGTGGGGGTGGTATTGTGGAGGTGGTTGTTGGTAGGTGTGAGGTGGAGGTGGAGCATATTGATAATTGAGTGGCGCTTGAGGAGGCAGAGGAGCATAGGGGTTTGGTGGGGCTTGGTAAGATGGTGGAACATAAGCACTCGAAGTGTTCCCTAGAAAAGCCCCATCATTGTTCGGATTTGTCATTGGTTGAGATGGAAGTCTACCTTCTTCCCTTCTAGCCAAAGAGAGAGAAATCTGATCCAACCTCTGCTCAAGACGGTTTATAGACTGCCCATGTGCATTGACATCCTTTTTTACTTCATCTAGGCTCCTTAACCTTCCTAGTACCTCATCCTCAAACTTGGAGCTGTAGCGTGGCTTTTGTTGCCCCTGTCCTTGTCCATCCTCATTCTATTGTTTCCAAGAGAAGTTTGGGTGGTTCCTCCACTCGGGAGTGTAGGAGTTGTACATTGGGCCCTGGTTGTTGCGGCCACCAAAGGAATGTAAAGCGTTGACTTCCTCGTCTACAGTATCAACAGCCATTGCGGGTTGGCTAGAAGAGCCACCCACTTGATTCTTCATCATCTTCATCATATCAGCCATCATCTTCATCATATCGGGGTCGGTGGCATTGCACGCAGGAGCCATGGAGGAAGGTGGAGGAGTGTAGTTCTGGCTGCAATGCCCCCCTTTAGTGGAAGCTCAGTGGTGAGAATTCTCAGCGAAATGCTCAAACAGCGGCCATGATTCCTCGGGAAGCTTTGCCATGAACATGCCCCCGCAAGAAGAATCAATGTTGTTTTGGCTTTTCTCCTCAAGCCCGATGTAGAAGGCCTGAACTAGCTGCCAAAGAGGAACCTCATGATGAGGGCAGTCACAAAGCAACTTCTAGAACCTCTCCCACGCCTCGTGGAAGGGCTCATTCTCTTTCTGGGTGAACGACGTGATGCACCTTCTCATATAAGATAACTGGGCGATGGGGAAAAAATTCATGAGAAACTCGTTCTTCACCTCATTCCAAGTGACCAACTCTGGCCTCGAAACGTACCACTCCTTGGCTTTCTCCTTGAGGGAGAAAGGAAAGAGTGTCCTCCTGATTGAGTCGTCAGTGTTGGCTGGAGTGCGGAAAGTAGAGCACATTTCAAGGAACGCGTCTATGTGGTGGTAGGGGTTCTCATTCTCCATACCGAAGTATGTAGGGAGAAGCCCCAGGAGTGTTGGCGGGATGGAGAATTGTTGACCTAGCATCTGGTCAACCAGAGTGGCGATGGGGGAGTTGTAGTTCCCCGACGTGAAGTACTCGTGAAGTGGGTGATGTGGCGATGGAGGTGGAACATCCGGTGGCAGGTTGTTCTCAGCCATCTCGGCCTCTCGGTGTAGGTTGCGGCGAGCTTGACGTCTTCTTCTCCCAATCTCAGGGTCATAAACCACCAAGTCGGTGCAATTCGAACACGTTCTACGCATGCATAGCTGTCACCTGTGCAAATCACAGACACACAACAAGGAGCCAAGTTAGCGAACCAATATGCAAGAGTAACACAAAGAATAAACAATAGCAATGGGGAGGGCAAAAAGAAAGACTAAGCTACACTATCTAACTAGTCCAAGTGCCTCTATCCCCGGTAACGGCACCAGAAAGCTTGGTGCGCTCCCGCTAGAGGCTTGCAACACCGGCCAACTAGGGTGGCCGAGTGCAATCCACGAGGTCGGGAGGCACGAGAGATGGGATCTTATGCTTTTGAAAATTTGTAAGACCTACACTAACTATCTACATCTACTAAGACACTACGCCCGCAAGCGCACGGGGTCGTGTCGTAGTATAGGTGAGGCGGCAAGTACATGGTCGATCCACGGAGATAGAGGGGGCTCTAGAGTTAGAATGTGTAAGCTATGTTCCTTTTGTGGAGATTAAGGTTTTTAGGGTTTTAAGGTTGGTTGGTTGTTGATTAAGCTAAGTGAGCAAGTAGGAAATGCAATATGAAACTAAGTTATCAAAAAGCTAAATTAGCAATCTAAGTCAACAAGCTATCTAAACAAGAGCAAGAACAAACTACACTAGACTAAGTTTTCTTTGTTGCAGTTACATTGATTGCATTATGTGTGTGCGTTGGAATCTTTTCATTATTGGTGGTGCACCCCTATTAAAGATGTGTAGTATGGAAGAATCAGTAGAGGTATAAGGGGTGTGTCACACTGAACTGGGAGTGTGGCACATTTTTGGCTTTTGATTATTTTTGGAGGATTGAGGGGTAAGAAGGTGATAGAAGAAATATATAAGAGGCTAAACTTATACATTTTTTTTGAATTTTAGTGCACTGGGAGCATCATAACATCCAATGAGATCTTTGTATAACAAGCCAAAATTGATAAATTTCACATGAAACTATATAGGTCAAGGGGAGACACATTGTGTTTTATTCCTATCTATCCATTTTGTCTTGCCATTGTTTCCAAGGAGTAGTGCTAGTTAAGATCATATGTGAAAGATGATTTATAGAAATGACTATTTATGAAAAAATGTTGCAAGAAAGTTCACATATAATGCCCCTCCAAGCTCATATATGTCAGCAGAAGCAAACTGTATGTTTTCCATAACATGGGTCACTTGGCTTGTAGGAAGTCACAAAACATGATATACATAGCAAAAAGATAAATGAAACACCATGTGTTTATTGGAAATACTGATTCATACATTGTTCTTTAACAAGGAAAAAATAAACTGTGTCATCTTAATTCCAAAACTAATACATGTAGGCTAAGCAAATTGAAAGCATGAAATAAACTAGACTAGATAATCTATGGGGTGGTAGATGGCACCCCACCAAGCTAAAGTCTCCTTGATGCCATCTACACTTGAAGGAGTCACTTCAAATATCTCTTGCTCCTTGATCTAGGGACATCTCGTCCCATGGCCATGTGAAACAAAGCAACAAAATAAGTAAGAGGCACTATGCATTCTATAAGAACTACAAATAAGCATATATACTTGAACTGAAATAAACATGACATGGATTAACATTGTGAATTACCATTACAATTTAGGTTTTAATACATCAATGACTTAAGAAACATTACTATATGCATTCTTTCCATCGCCACCCATGTGGGGCACATCATGCTTGGAAAGCCCATCATTGCTAGGAATCTCATAATGACCATACTAGTCCATCATTGTGAGAAACATATAATAAGTTATTTAATTCTTTTATCTTCATCATTAACGTCATTGTTCTTATCTTGCCATCAATGTAAATTGTCCACATCCAATAATTGCACCAAAGTGCTCATCGGGCCAGATAAGGGTCATCTTAGTTGCAACAAAGTGCTCATCAATGCCATAAAGACAAGATAACATAAAGCGGAACAATTCACAACTTAAGTACATTATCTTCATCATCATGGGATTTCTCCCTCTAAAACTTGAAATTTTCATTACATGATTACATGAGTCTTTCTTAAATTTCTTAATCATTACATGAGCATAGAGTTAAACTAATGAGCATCAGTGATAAGCATAGGACTTTATGACAATAGAAAACAACATGCAATGCTAAAATCTAAGGCATCATCATTATCTTAATTTCATTCATGAACTTCGAAATTTAAAGCATAAATCCTAAAACATACATAATCATGCAATTCATCCAAAAGACTTATGCATAGTGGCATGACCCAGTTACCTGGAGCAAGGTAGATCCTAAATTAATATCCCTAATCTTGATCGAATCCTATGTTCCTGAAATTAGTATGTGGTACATTATTTATCACCTTGATTGACATCCTAAACCATAATCTAGGTCTTATAAGAAAACACGGTTACATAAGATTGAACTAGGGTTTGAAAGCACCATAATTAGGTTCTTCTCAAAAAATCGTTTCCAATGACTATTTATTCATATTTTTCTGACAATCTAGTGAATTACTATGAATTTACAAAGAACAAACCAATCAAAAAATAGGGAAATGCAACATATGTATTACATCATCCTGTAGGGTGCCTGGGACTCATGTGGCCCAATCGGATGCAACCATCTTGGCAGGCCTTGCCCCATGGATACCACTCAGTTGTTAAGAAGAAAATGCCACCCAAAGATGAGATTGCCCAAAGCCGAGCGTGACCAAATAGGGAAAATACAAGGAAAAATAGGAATACCACAACTAGGCTTCCTCTCCTATGATTCTGAAACTCAGATATGGAGAACAACTAGTGGAACCACATGATCTAGATAATCAAAACTCAGATCTCAAACTTTTCATCGAAACTGAGGTGCTAAGCACCTTTCCCACCCTCAGCCAAAAATCAACGAGCTAGGACTTGTCTCCCTTTGTGATCAGGAGCCAGAGCAAGTCCTGCCACCCCACTAGAGTAGAGGAGGAATAGGGAAGGGGAATCAACATCATCCATAGATAGCCATATGAACAAAGAAGAAACCAAAGCCTTGACAGAGGTGAACAGATGCTAAGCTCAAATCGAAAGCCTAAAAAATGTGAGGATTTACAATCCCAATGTGAACCAAAACTGCAAAGGCAAAAAGGGAAGAACATACCTACAGTTTGGGGTGAAATTGAGGGTCGGCGACACAGAGTATCCCATCTTCATGTGAGAATCTAGGGTATCTACTGGAGGCATCGTGAAGGTTTTTAGGGGTTCGGTATATATAGGGGAGAGTTTAGGAGGAGGTTGTTAGGGTCATGTTCCTGTGGAGTAGGGAAATTGGGTCCATATGGGATATAAAGGGGATGAATCCTAGTCAAAATTGGAGTTTGTCTATTCGCCAGGATAAGACGAAGGCGAAGGTGTGATTAGTTTGAGATAAGGGCAAGTAGAGATTTAGAGAGGTAGGGGGTTGGGGACCGGCAACGTCCCTATGAGGCTCGATTGTCGGGTGAGGGAGAGGAGTCCCTCAGATCCGAGAGTCCAAATAGAGTGAGACTCTGGTCTATGTGACAAAAAGTGCATGACGTGAGTATTGAAAATGGGACTTTAGATCAGATGGATAGATCAATGATCTTTCAATTAAATTTAATTAATAATGATATAGAATCCTTTCAAATTAGGTTTAAGGGGTCAAATAAAGTCCTAATAACTTCAAAATTGGATCATAGGTGGATTAAGGAGTCTACAATCTACCTATTCAATTAAAAATAGGTTTTCATTTACTTTTTTTCACAAATTTTGTATAAGTCATTATCTTAGTGTACATGTATTAAAATATGAAATAAAGTGAATTATTCTTTCTTAAAGGAAATAGTTGATTAAAATTTTGAGATTAATAATGTACACCAATTCAACCACTTTATATTATTTTTAATGCATGGATATAGGGATCATTTTAAGAGAGAGAATGTGTTATTTCCCATTTCATTTCATATTAGGATAAAACCAAGTTATTCAATGCTTAAAGGAACATTGTGTATTATTTGACATTAATGAATCCAAATTTTATAAATTGTGGATATTTCCATTAAGTAAATTTCTTTACCTTTACCATGAAAACTTTATTAAGATTTTTAAATTACTTATGTGAAATTTTGGGATGTTACAATTCTACCCACCTTAAATAAATTTCATCTTCGAAATTTCCACATACTACCCACCTTAGGGTTTTACTTATTCTGTGTATCCTAATCTCTAACATCATCCTAAAGTCTCATTATCATACTTAGGGGCCTTCTCATGGTGTAAACACTATCTAAACCTCATTATTAAAATTAACATGTGGGTACACCACTAATGAATCTATCTCATAATCATTGACATGAAAAAGGATCCTTCTACCTCTTCTTTAGGGATCCTGGTTCTACTCTGGATCTAACTTATCTATATCAAATTATCCACTCTTTGTATGCATGTTTGGTTGTACTATAAATAAGATTAGGTTTAAGTGATTGTATATCTCAAAATTTAATGTGAACTCTTATATTCTTTGTCACCTTTGGATACATGAAGGCCTCTCATATATGCAAAGGTGACATATTTTATCACACTTATCTTGCACCTCCCTTGTGTAAATATCCCATACCACATGCACTTAAAAGTACAAGACAAGCATGATTAGGCATATAACATTCTCTCTAAAAAATCCCATGAGATTGTGTCCCATACCACAAGCACATGGGAAAAAGAGAGCATGTTGTATAAAATTTAAGAGTTAACGTAAAAGTACAAAACTTCTAGGCACATAACCCCAATCTTATGTAAACTTTATGTCTCTAGACTAGACCTCTACTTTAGTTTCTAATATCTTTTCCCTACTCGTTCTATACCTAGGGTTAGAACACATGAATCTTTGGCTTAGTGGTCATCGACTCGTTGCTTTGATACCATATTTTAATGCCCCTCCAAGCACATATATGTTAGTGGAAGCAAACCCTATTTTTCCATAACATGGGTCACTTGGCTTGGAGGAACATCAGAAAACATGATATACATAGAAAAAAGATAAATGAAACACCATGCATTTATTGGAAATACTTATTCATACATTGTTCTTTAATAGGGAATTGTTCTTTAATAGGGAAAAACATAAACTGACTCATATAATTCCAATCCTAATATGTGTAGTCTAAGCAAATCTAAAGCATGAAATAAACTAGAATAGATAATCTATGGAGTGGTAGTTGGCACCCCACCAAGCTAAAGTCTCCTTGATGTCAGCTACACTTGAAGGGCTCACTTCAAATCTCTCTTGCTCCTTGATATAGGGACATCTCATCCCATGGCCATGTGAAACAAAGCAACAACATAAGTAAGTGGAACTATGCATTCTATAAGAACTAAAAATAAGCATATATACTTGAACTGAAATAAACATGACATGGCTTAACATTGTGAATTACCATTACACTTTAGCTTTCATTAAATCAAAGAATTAAGAAACATTATGATATGCATTCTCTCCATCACTGAACACATGGGGCACATCATGCTTGAGAAGCCCATCATTTCTAGGAAGCCCATAATGACCATAATGGTCCATCATTGCGAGAAACATATAATAAGTTACTTAATTCTCTTATCTTCATCATTAACATCATTGTTCTTATCTTGCTATAAATGTAAATTGTTCTCATCTAATAATTGCTCCAAAATGCTCATCAGGCCATTTAAGGCTCATCTTAGTTGCACCAAAGTGCTCATCAATTCCATAAAGACAAAATAACATAAATAGGAACAATTCACAACTTAAGGACATTATCTTAATCATCATGGGATTTCTCCCTCTAAAACTTGAAATTTTCATTACATGATTTATATGGTTCTTTTTTTAATTTCTTAATCATTACATAAGCATAGCATTAGACTAATGAGCATCGGTGATAAGAATATGACTTTATGACTATAGAAAACAACATGAAATACTAAAATCTGAGGCATCATCATTATCTTAATTTTATTCATGAACTTGGAAATTTAAAGTATAAATCCTAAAACATACATAATCATGTAATACATCCAAAGTACTTATGCATAGTGGCATGACCCGCTTACCTGAATCAAGGTAGATCCTAACTTAATCTCCCTAATTTATATTGAATCCTATGTTTCTAAAATTAGTATGTGGTACATTAATTATCACCTTGATTGAAATCCTAAACCTTAATCTAGGTCTTATATGGAAACATGATTACATACGATTGAATTAGGGATTGAAAACACCAAAATCAGGTTCTTCTCAAAAAATCCTTTCCAACAACTATTTATTCATATTTTTCTGACAATCAAGTGAATTACTATGAATTTACCAAGAATTGACCAATCAGAGAAGAGGGAAAAGCCACATATGTATGACACCATCCTGTAGGGTTCCTGGTCCCAGGCTCATGTGGCCCAATCAAATACTGCCATCCTGGCAGGTCTTACCCCAGGGAGACTACTCAGTTATTAAGAAGAAAATGTCGCCCAAAGATAAGATTGCCTAAAGCTGAGTGTGACCAGACAGGGAAAGTACAAGGGTAAAATAGGAATACCACGATTGGGCTTCCTCTCTTGTGATTTAGAAACCTGGATCTAGAGAATAGATAGTGGAACCACATGATACAGATAATCAAAACTCAGATCTCAAACCTATCATTGAAACTGAGGTGCTAAGCAACTTTCCCACCCTCGGCCAAAAATCGATGAGCTAGGACTTGTCTCCCCTGGTGATCAAGAGCTCGAGCAAGTCCTGCCACCCTGACAGAGTAGATGAGGAACAACGCAGGGGAAAATCTATGTCATCCAGAGACGGCCATATGAACAAAGAAGAAATGAGAGCCTCAGTAGAGGTGAATAAATGCTAAGCTCAATCCAAAAGCCTCAAAGTGCGAGGATTTTGCATCACCAAGGTGAACTAGAACTGCAAAGACAAAAAGGGAAGAACGTACCTGCAGTTTGGGGTAAAATTGAGGGTCGACGACACTGGGTATCTCATCTTCATGTGAGAATAGAAGGTATATATTGGAGGTGTCATGAAGGTTTTTAGGGGTTTAGTATTTTAGGGGAGAGTTTAGGAGGAGGTCGTCAGGTTCATGTTCCTATGGAGTAGTGAAATTGGGTCCATATGGGATGGAAAGGGGATGAATCCCAGTCAAAATTGGAGTTTGTCTCTTCAACAGGATAAGTCGAAGGCAAAGGCATTATTAGTTTGAGATAAGGGTAAGTAGATATTTAGAGAGGTAGGGGGTTGGGGACCATAAACATCCCTATGAGGCTTGACTGTCAGGTGAGGAGTCCCTCAGATCTGAGAGTCCAAATAGAGTGGGACTCTTGTCTGCATGACATGAATATTAAAAATGGGACTTTAGGTAAGATGCATAAATCAATGATCTTTAAACTAAATTCAATTAATAATTATATAGAATCCTTTGAAATTAGGTTTAAGGGGTCAAATAAAGTCCTAATAACTTCAAAGTTGGACCATAGGTGGATTAAGGAGTCTAGAATCTACCTTTTTTATCATTAAGAGTGCTTCTCATTCCATAATCACAAAATGTACAAGTGGGGGAGCATAGCTCAATAGAATCTATCTATGCAGATTTATATATAAAAAAATTCAACCTATCTATGCAGGATTCTATAATTACTAGTGATATAATGCCACACTCCATGTGGGTCAACCCTAGCATTTTAAAAAACTATGTGTCCATATATGGTAAAGAATGAATGTTGCAAGCAAGCCTTCCTTTTTACATGTCAGCAACTGCAACTCATCAGTGTGCCTTGGGATGAAGGAGAGCATAGGTGCAGCTTTACTCCAAATCTCAGCAGATTTTTCAAAACCCCACATGATGTGATTGTTGGACTCAGTTTCTTTGTAGCATAAGCTGCATCTCGAATCTATAACGAAGCCCCTTCTCTATAGAATATCTTCTATGATTAGTCTTCCATGCAACACTTTCCAGCAACATAGAATGACTCTCTTAGGCGCTCTAGATCTCCATAGCCATCTGGACCACACTAGTTCAACGTGCTTCACCCTACAGAAATCTCATGTAGCCTTCGGTGACACCTTTTTTAGGTTCATGAGTGTGCATTCGTCCTCACCATTACCAAGCTTAATGCTCATGCACACCATTTTGAGTTCTTCAGTCCCCCTAATATGCAGAATATCCCAATCTCCAACTGTAATAATGCTGTTAAGACAGCTATTGGGGCTAAGATTTGATCTTAGTCGCAAGTAACCAAGGTCCTTGACACACATGTCAAGTAATTGCCCATTGACCCACGGGTCCTTCCAAGTCTTTACCCTATTTCCATGCCCAATGTGGAATCTCACATAAGGCGGACAATCATCTCTAGCCTTTAGGATGTTATTCCACATCCAACTATTCAATTGCTTAGGTCTACACGACCACAAGGTGTCTTCCTTGATGTATAAATCATTATCTTAGTCTAGAATCTACTTACTCAATTAGAAATAGGTTTTCGTTAACTTTTGTTCACAAATTTTGTATACATCATTATCTTAGTGTACATGTATTAAAATATGAAATAAAGTGAATTATTCTTTCTTCAAGGAACTAGTTGAGTTAAATTTCGAGATTAATAATGTACACCAATTCAACGAATTCATATTATTTTTAATGCATGGATACGTGGATCATTTTGAGAGAGAGAAAATGAGTTATTGCACATTTCTATTCATGTTAATATAAAACCAATTTATCCAATGCTTAAAGGAACACAGTGTATTATTTGACATTAATGAATCAAACTTTTATAAATTGTGGATATTTCCATTAAGTAAATTGTATGACCTTTACCATGAAAACTTTATTCATATTTTCATATTACCTGTGTGAAATTTTGGGATAATCAGCAAGCTAGATAATATCCATGTAGGCCTTGCATTAGTAAGGCCATGTTTCTTACATAGGATAAGCCATATGATAGGGATGATAGATCCAAGGTTAGTTAGACCCAATTGGCTGGTAGAATCACTTATAGAGAATTAAATTACAAAGGATAGTGGGTCATTTTTTTAGGAATCTAATTCTAAACAAAATCTGATAATGTCCTTGCCAACTTTACCATTTCATATTCTTTAGTCATGTATTTGTAACTAAGAAGGAGCTTGAAGAATTTAGTCTAAAGAGGCATTTTGGCCCTAGAATCGAGTAATAAGATATTTACATACAACTTCTTCATGGTTTCTTTACATTTATTGAGCCTAGTATCCAATCAGATCTGCTTCAATCGAGCTTGTTAAGGCACACGCAACTAAAATATGTGAACATATGATTCATGAGTGGGCATTTCTAGCTGAAAGGTTTTTAGGTTCTGGGTGATGACTGCCCCATATTTATTGTCCTGTCTCACTACAGAAGGGATCATCTTCTATGGAGGGGACAAGGATAGAGCAAGTTGTCATAACCTTAAGTTGTTCCACATACTTTGGATTTGCTTTTGGTTGTCGTACAAATACTACTATAGGAGGGCATACAGATGAAGTCAATTAAGCCAACTAGGAATCAATGGATTTCTAATAGGCTGCTGACTACCGATCATGGCTTGCTGACAAACAATGATGAATTGTTGAGACTGAAGGATTAATTTTGTAGTGAAAAACCTCTAGGAATTGGAGAGAGGGTGTAACATACCAAATCTTGGACATTTTTCTTTTGACCCTCTTTCCTATCTTTTTTCCTTTCATTTATATCCTCTTTGACCTTTCTATTTAATTTGTGGAGAATATGATGGTCTAATGAACATTTGTTCACCTTTTCTCTTAATATATGGGTATATGCACAAATACCTCAGTTGGGTTTTAAATAATGGGCCTGAAGTGCAAATTGTACACTAAGTAATAAAAATAATAAAAATTTCATCCTAGAACATTCTAGTGCTTTTTAGAATATGAAAAAGAAAGGAAATCTCAAAATATACATAAAGAAGATGATAAATATAATAATTGGAAATAATATGGGATATAATGGATAAAAGGAGATAATGTGGAATTGTTGTTCCAAAAATCCCAAATAGGAAACCATGAGATAATTTGATAACAAAATTCGTTTTCTTGATCTAAAAGAAACTTAATGGCCAAGTATCATCTAATTTGGATAATAAATAAATATATTAAAGCCTTTATTACAAGATAATGGGAAATAAGCCAATAAGGGGAAATAAAATATCTAATGTCCTCAAATTGGAAAAATAACTCCAAATTCGTAATCTATATGTCAAAATGAGTTTATTTGTGGATTTGTACTTAATTTGGGCAATGCTTAATATTTTATTTTATTCAGGAGAGAGAAAATGACTTAAAGACCAAAAATATTAAATATATATTGAAAAGAATTAATTAATGACAAAATCGTGTTCTAAACATTTATTATTGCTTATAGGTCAAATTTTACATTTTTAGAAAGTTTCTAGTTGCCTCTAATAAATTAAAAGGTTAAATAAGTGGGAAAATGTAATTGAATAAAATAAAATAATAAAGTCTTCAAAAAAAATAAAATGATACCAAATTCGTGTTCTACATGTTAAAATAAACCTTTGGATGAATTGTGAATCAATTTGTAAAATATTTGATGAGAAGATAAATTTAGGAGAGAGAAAGTATGCAAAACTTTCAACTCATTATTTAAAATAATAAACAAATTCAACAACTGGAAATAATACCAAATTCGTGTCCAACATACTTTTTATGACGTGTGGGTGAAGTTTTGTAATTTTTGGATAATCCTAGAGTCATTAATAAAGAAGGAAAGAGAAAATATGATTTGGATTATTTAACCTAAGTACTAAATTTAAAATTTAAAATTTGGATTAATAAAGAAGGAAAGAGAAAATTTTAAATTTAGTACTTAGTGCATCTCCTTGTTTTCTTCAAACCCTTCACCAAAAGGTAAAATACACTCATCATATCATAGCCCCTTTAAACACACCTAAGGTCAGGTTACTGAATTCCCAGTTGAGTAACATAGTAGATGGGGTATATTACAATGGAACTCATTAATATATAATAATAAACCCCTAATTATCTTAGGTAGATGATTAGAAAAACCATGATCAGTTGGACATTCATACTGAATCAGAAAATGATTCATGGAGATAGGAGCGCTACAAGTCAAAATGGGTGTGACAAAATGAATTTTAGCATAAGAATGAATGAGTCCCAATTTTACCCTCATTATGTTCACTCTTGACCCAAATATATTTTTCTTAGCTACTTGATCACTATGGATACTCAAATTCGAAATATGGTGATCAATGTGAATTTTATACACATTGTGACACCCAAATTAGGTTAAATTGTTACTTTGCCAAAAGAAGTAATTTTGTCAATAAAACTTTATCAGTTGATTCTCAAACTTCTCAAAAATATTGTAAACATTTTTTAAACCTATGGTTCACATTTCATCCCATTTGGACATTCCTACATTTTCCTACGAGTTATTGAAATTAATGTGTTGAAAATCCCTTTATTTTCCATTTTAATTGGTATTTTCCATGTCAGCAATCTGTGGGATGAGGAGGGGGTTCATATCAACCCTTAGATCTGACCTCCATGGATCCCAACCTGATCCAACAACCATCAAGTCATCTTCTACCTGCTACAATCTACGGGGAGGAGGCAAGGGCGCCATAATGATCAATCTTCGCGCTTTGACCCCGATTCAAAATTCTAACCGAGCCAATTTACTCCCCTTGCGATTTCATGCTCAATGAGCCCTAGTTTGACCCCCCATTAATGATCTACCCACCATCAAAATCTTGCATGTCACCCTCCCATCTCACTCCGGTGACCAAGGTCATGTTCCAACCTTGAACTAACCCTAGAGATCACCTCCAGTCCTATAAGGCTCGCCACCACCACACCAAGCTCGGAACCTCTTCCTTTCTTTCCTTCTCGGCCTTCCTGATGCCCTATTTTACTCACCCTTCTTCTACTATCAATGCGAAACTGAAGCACAGCTCATTTTGGGTGTCCTTCCTGCTCGATCCCTCTCAAGAATCTGACATCGGTTGCCAACTTGTGAGGGTGTGTCGAGCATGGACGACACTCTCGCTGCCTCCATCGGAGCCCCCAATCCCCTTCCCCCAGAACTCTAATGAGGCCCCTCTACCTAGCTTTTGTCTCATGTGAAATTTTGTAATGAAAGGGAAAAGTCCTCAAACCACTCGGTTCAAGAGAAACCGTCGATCCAAGCAGAACGAATCGACCCAAAGAATCCAACAAACTAGCGATTGAACCGAAAAATGAAGTGTGAGTCAGCCAATTCAAGGATCAAACCGGTCCATTGAATCATTGAGTTGCATCCCTATGTGTCATGATCCTGGACGTCCAGTTGTGTAATAAGACGGCCCTCTTTTTCCTAATTAAGGTACTTTTGCTCTCTCTTTGACAAATAATCACTAAAATGGCCTAATCTTGTTTAAATCATAATAAATGCATCCTAGCTCCAAAAATTATGAATAAATAGTCAAACTTGAACAAAAAACCCAAGGAATTAATTAAAAATGCTTTTGGAGCCTTTTTCTTATGTATTTCACTAATATCCCTAGATCTTTGATCTCTTGCATATTCAAATTAGAAAATGATTCAATAATCATGTTTGATCTCTAGAAACCCTAATTTCTAACTCTGATGATTATCTTAAAATACTAACCTAGATCTAATGTAGTTGACTCATCAACTCTTGGAAATGAATCATTTACCTTAAAATGATTTCTATGAATAAAGATTAATATTGATGAGGATATCTTAATGATTGACCTAAATCTTGTGAAATATCTTGATCCATTGACCTAATACTTGATCTATGGTTTTGTTCATTATATCGATTGAACTTGATCTAATCTTGAATATCAATGATGCTAATTCATCATAATGACCTAAAGACTTGATAGTGACATGGATGATGATCATAATAATTAGGGTTAGCACATCTGTTCCTAAAAGTATCTAGGTAGGTCATTCACACTCGAATATATACTTGACACTTGAATAATGTTGGACATCTTGAAATAATATTGATTATAAGTGGATGACCTAACCCTAAGGTTGACATAGGAAAGTGTAACCCTAATCTCAAATGTTGAAACACGGTCATATAAACATCATGATCTTGACCCTTGATCCAATCTTGTTGATTTAGGATCTAAATCAAAGGGTTGACCTATTACTTATTAAGATCCGTACTTGAAATCTTTATTGAAAGGTATGCTATTATATCTCCTCCTTGATTTTATTGAAGATACTTTTTATGTATCTCTTCATTGTATATTTGGCTATATACTTGGTTGAGCTACTATTCCCTATTGATTGGCTTCTATTTTTCCTATATAAAATTTTGAGACAAACTTAAAAACATAAATGATATTGCCCATTATGAGTGCCTAAATTATGATAATGTTGATATTGAGTACAAGTGACCTCCTCAGTTAGAGGGTGAAAATTGTACCTTCTGAATGATCTCAAATGTTGTACATGTCGATCGACCTCCTACCTCATATGGAGAGGATCCTGGTGACCTCCCCCATCTCATTGGGGCGATGGAGCCACATAAAATATATAAGCATGCTTCTTGAATTAACATAATGGGAACTCATAATAAAAATTGAATTGTTCAAAATAAAAATCTTGTAGAATAAATATTAGTTTTGGAAAATCACTTGTTATTCTTCTTGAGTATATGTCCATCCAAGTGTACTATTTTGCTATAAACTATTTTACTTATTTTTGATAGTGTACCGTGCAATTGCATTGATTGTGTCTTGATTTTCTTGATTTTAGGCAAAATAAATGGAGCATTGACTAGATCGCTTCCACACTTGATATACTTTGATGAAAAGGATAAAACTACAAAATATCCTTTTTGGGTTAGTTTGTTCTTTAAATCTCCTATTTTATGAGTTATTATTTCTTATTGTATGTGTACGTGTGTGAGATCCTTTTGGACCACTCGGAGACGGGCACTTCAATCCTTTTACCACTATCTAGGCAGTGTGATTAGGATTGGGGTAAGAATGACTCTGTGACATTTGGTATCTCAGCATACACACTCCCATATACTTTAAGTAAATAACAACTCGAGTCCCTTGAACCAAGGAAACCCTAAAGTCCATAATGGTAAAAATTGAGGTGTCTAGGCTCAAGGTTCTGGCATAATTTCTATAATTCGTCTTTACAGTGGATGAGATTCCCCACTCTACCAATCCTTAATTGAACCAGAACTGGACCAATTCTCCGTTGAAACCCTAGAGAGTCTTCCAGCATCTCATCTCTTCTTTAAGGACTATCCTAAGCCTCCCAAGTAGAGGATGCTTATGTAGTCTTCTCATCTCCTCATGTGGTCCTCCTCTTGTGATTATTTGCCACATGATGTCATGATTATGGGTAACTTATGTATGGGAAAAATAAAAAAAAATAGAAAATTGTGAAAGTTGATTAAGAAATTGATACTATGATCTGACCTTATTTCTCAAACTTGATTTTGATCAGTGATAATTTTGAAATAAGATACTCATGCATGACCCCTTCATATCATGAAAGCTCGACTTAACCAAAACTAGACTATATGATTCCTATGATTGAGGTAAATTATAATAATCTTGATTTTGTGAAATAAGAAGGATTTATACCTTATACCTCATTATAGATGAGGTCCCTATTCGATTAAGTCCATGTCGCCCTATTGTTGACTAAACCTCAAAACATAGCTAAGAAAACTCTTACCCTATTTGATACACATCATGATTATGTCATCAAATTATTAAGTATTAGCACTCTCAAAACCATGATGTAAGACTATGATACAAAAGAAACTCTCCCTATTGTTGAGTAGTATGAGTATCAAAAAAGTTCCAAAATAATTTTGAAACCATGAATATCTTATAATGTGATATACTCTTAACTCGACCTATGTGACTAAAGGACTCACAGATGAATGTACCTTGCAGATGGACCCACAAACACATAGCCAAAAAGCAAGATCCTCTAGAACCAATAATGATCAAGGAGGGAAGATTGACAAAAGGAAGACTGAAAAGAAAATTCTTAAAGGAAAATTTGAGGATGATGTAGACAAAGGAAAAAGAACTAGGCTCAATGATGATAATAGGGATGATGCTTGGGAAGTACAAAATAATATACTAATGGAACCAAATGGTTGAGATATACAACATCGATAATTCCTGGAGGAGTCTAAGTCACCATGACTTCCTTTACCCCTACATCCAAGCCCGTAGTCATAGAGATAGAGATAAAAATAGAGGTTGGAATTGTAAAGGAGGACATGTGCAATCAAAACCAATGAAATTACCACAAGGTCTAGATTATGATATGTTGATTATGTAACCCTTTTTAACTTTTTGAAATGAAACTTGTACTCACTATATCTTGAAAAATGGAAATATGATGCCATGTTGTTTTGGCTTACTACTCTATGATTCATAACCTATCTTTGGATTCGAAAATTCATATATGGTTTGAATTTTGACTTCCCATACTCACAATTTGAAATTTTGACTCACTCATATGACATTGAATTATATTGACCTACAATAGATCATTCATTATTTTAACCTTGATTCAAAATCTTGAGATCCTCACTAGTTTGTATTTTGAGGATGGTAATATTGAAAATATGTATAGGGTTGATTTCCTAAAATGACCTATGTCTGGATCATTCACCCACCTTGAATATACTTGATAAAAAAATTGATATTGAAATCTCGAAATATTGCAAGATTGTTGTTATGGGTGAATGACCACATTAGTTGTATGGATAGGAATTAAAACCTTAGACTTGCACTTTTGGAAACCAAAATATGACTATTTGAATCTTGACTCTTGAATAACAAACTTGTTAATGCATGACTCATTTTGATCACTGACATTTAATCTCAACTCTCTATCTTGATTTTCTCTCGGTATGGAGACTTAACCTGAAAAGTGAACTATGACCTTTTGACCTCTATATTGATGAATGTAAGTTTATAAAAGGCTATCGATGAGGTGTTAATTTTGAGGACATAATTTTGATTATATAGTTGAGGATACCCCAGTATTAGAGGATACATCCTAGATTTGCATAGCCCCAATTTTTGGAGGTTGTTTTTGAATTTTGGGTAAAAATTCCTATTAAGGAGGATAGGATGTGACAAAGTGGATTTTATCATAAGAACGAATTTATCCCAATTTTACCCTCATTATGTTCACTCTTGACACTAATATATTTTTCTTAGCTGCTTGATCACTATGGATACTCAAATTCAAAATATGATGATCAATTTGAATTTTATACACATTGTGACACCCAAATTAGGTTAAATTATTACTTTGCCCAAAGAAGTCATTTTGACAATGAAACTTTATCAATTGATTCTCAAACTTATCCTAAATATTTTAAACATTTGTTTGAATCTATGATCCAAAATTTGTCCCATTCGGACATTCCTACCATTTTCTACAAATTATTGAAGTTAATGTGTCGAAAATCCCTTTATTTTCCATTTTAATTGGTCTTTTCCATGTCAGCAATCTGTGGGAAGAGGAGCAGGTGCATATCAGCCCTTATATATAACCTCCATGGATCTTGACCCAATCCAATGACCATCAGGTCATCTTCTACCTCCCACAATCTGTAGGTAGGAGACAAGAGCGCCATAATGATCAATCTTCATTCTTTGACCCCGATTCAAAATTCTAACCAATCCGGTTTACTGCCCTCATGATTTCGCACTCAATGAGCCATAGTTTGACCCCCTTAAATGCTCTGCTCTCCATCAAAATCTTTTCTCCCACCCTCCCATCCAGTCTTATAAATTGGCTCCTAAGGCTCGCCACCACCACACCATGCTCGGATCCTCTTCCTTTCTCTCCTTCTCGGCCTTCCTGACACCCTATTTTCCTCACCCTTCTTCTACTGTCAATGCGACACCACCACACAGCCCATTTTGGGTGTCCTCATTCCTCATTTCCTCTTAAGAATTCGACACATGTTGCCAACTCACCAGGGCGTGACGAGCATGGACGACACTCTTGCTGCCTCCATCCGAGCCCCCTGCTCCCTCCCCCCCTCCCCACGAATGCTGACGAGGCCCCTCCACCTAGCTTCTAGCTCATGTAGAATTTTTCAACGTAAGGAAAAAATCCCCAAACTTCTCATTTCAAGAGAAACTGCCAGTCCAAGTGAAAGCAACCAGCCCAAAGAACCCAAAAACCAACGCTTAAATTGAAAAATCAAGTGTGAATCGGAAAATTCAAAGATCAAACCGGTCCACTAAATAAAAGAGCCACATCCCTACGTGGAATGATCCTATCCATCTAGTTGTGCAATCAGACTGTGATCTTGTCCTAATTAAGGTATTTTTGCTATCTCTTTGACAAATAATCACTAAAATGGCCTGATTTTTTTAAATCATAATAAATGCATCCTAGATCCAAAAATTACAAATAAATAATCAATCTTTATCAAAAAAACCCAAGGGATTTATTGAAAATGCTTTTAGACCCTAATTCCTCATGAATTTCATAGATATCCCTAGATCTTTGATCTCTTGCATATTCAAATTGTCAAATGACTCAATAGTCATGTTTGATCTCTAGAAATGACTTTGATGATTATCATGAAATGCTAACCTAGATGTAATGTAGTTACTCATCTACTCTTGAAAATGAATCATGTACCTTAAAAATATTTCTATGAATAAATATTAATCTTGATGAGGACATATTAATAATTGACCTAAATCTTGTGAAATATCTTGATCCATTGACCTAATCAGATCTCTGGTTTTATTCATTATATCAGTTGAAACTTGATCTAATATTGAATATCAATGAAGCTAATTAATCATGATGACATAAAGACTTTACAATGACATGGATAATGATCATAATAATGAGCGTTAACACATATGTTCCTAAAAGAACCTAGGTAGGTCATTCACACTCAAAAATGTACTTGACACTTGAATAATGTTGGACATAGGAAAGTGTAAACCTAATCTCAAATGTTGAAACATGGTCTTCTAAACATCATGATCTTGACCCTTGATCCAATCTTGTTGATTTAGGATCTAAATCGAAGGGTTGACCTATTACTTGTTGAGATGTGTACTCTAAATCTTCAGTGAAAGGTATGCTATTATATCTCCTCCTTGATTATATTGAAGATACTTTTTATGTATCTCTTGATTGTATACTTGGCTATGTACTTGATTGAGATAATCTTTCCTATTGATTAGGCTTCCATTTTACCTATATTATATTTTGAGACAAATTTGAAAATATAAATGTTGTTGTCCATTATGACTGCCCGTATTATGATAATGTTGATATTGAGTACAAGAGACCTCCTCATTCAGAGGGTGGCACTTGTACATGTTAAATGATCTCAAATCTTGTACATGTCAATCAACCTCCTACCTCATATGGAGAGAAGGATCCTGATAACCTCCCCCATCTCATTGGGGAGATGGAGCAACATAAAATATATAAGCATGCTTCTTGAATCTGCATAATGGGAGCTTGCAATGAAAATTGAATTGTTTGAAATAAACATCTTGTCGAATAAATATTGGTTTTGGAAAATCGCTTGTAATACTTCTTAAATATAAGTCCTTCCAAAGTGCACTATTTTGCTATAAATTGGTTTACTTATTTTTGATAGCGTATCGTGCAATTGCATTGATTGTGTCTTGATTTTATGCAAAACAAATGGAACATTGACTAGATCTCTTCCGCACTTGATATACTCTGATGACAAGGAAAAAACTACAAAATCCCCTTTTCGGGTTAGTTTGTTCTTTAAATCTCCTATTTTATGAGTTATTATTTCTTATTGTATATGTCAGTGTGTGAGATCCTTTTGGACCACTTAGAGACATGCGTTCCAATCCTTTTGCCACTATCTAGGCAGTGGGATTGGGATTGAGATTGGGGTAAGAACAATTCTGTGACAATCGATGTCTAGTTCTATCTTAAGTTACAACTATTGTATTGGTACAAAACCAGATGCCATTCCCCACACTAGGAGCCCCCAAGATTTACTATTCCTTACTAAATGAGATGTAACTGCACTTGGTGTTAGATTAAGCCACATGTTAAGTGAATAAAATCCACACCCTACCATTTGCTGGGTAGTAACACGTGCTAATTGATGAGAAGAAGAGCAACCTACTTCAAATAAAATGAGGAACAATAAATCAGGACTGCACTAGGAGAGGCATATTTATACACCCCATTGGACCACCTCACAATATCTAGTTTTAAAGGGGTTGAAGGATGTCCCAAACATCCATACCACACCCTAAAGTTATACCAATCCATAAAAACACCCTAAAACCATACACAACTCATCAACAAGTCAAAGAATTTGAATTTGACAACCTTGTTGTGTAGGTGTGGGCCCATTACACGGCCATACATACATTCAAACCACTACTAAGTCACTATCCTATCAAATATCAACAAATATCCCATAGTAAGGCCAGTGAGGAGTAGCTTAGGTGTTGCGTCTCAGTAAACTCCATGAAGGGTCCCATATTTAACCAACAATGGGTGTTATTTCTCTATATTGATTACATGTTACACATTCCGACTGGCTATGCACTTTAAATGATTCCTATTTGGTGGATTCATTTGAGGATTAAGGGTTTTATGCTGTTATAGTGGGTCACTAAGTGGGAATAAAAATAAATCTTACAATATGTGTGGATTTTATATACAAAGCAATAAAAGATATATTCATGCAATGTCTTGACCGACTCTAATTTATTCCCTAGGCATCTCACAATAAACTTGAGGCCAACCATAGGCATCATAAACTTGAGGCGAACTATAGGCATGGGTCCTTACATGATGTTTAATGTTTTAGAAAAAAAAAAGCATCAAGTCCGAATATATTGAATGGATCTAACTAAAATATGAAAACACGTGCCTAATCACTTGTCTGTGATCCTAGATATATAAGTGATCCCCCTGCATGACATTAATTAGGATTTTTTCATCCCAGATATTGAAGGAATCCTTTCAAAATGAGTTCCCCCTAATACTAGTACCCAACCTCCCTCTTGATGATTCTAAAAGCTCCACCCCAATCGGTAGTCATCTCTAGGTGGAGTCATCCAATAACCACCAAGCCTTGGATGAAGCAAGGTAGTAGAAAAAGATTAAATGCACCCTCTTTCTCTTATGATCCAAGGAGATCTTAGAGCCATGGGCTTTAGAGAAACTCTTTTATGATGATTCCCTAAAAGAATTTCCCTCTCTTTCTTAATACATCTTGTGGTTTACTAAAGGTTTAACCACTACGTCCCATTTCTCCTCCCAAGATAAGGAAAATTATGAAAGCGGGCATACTATAGTTTTCGACACCTTCCTAGTGTGTAACATAAAGTCGTGCCTAGAATATTAATTGTAGGTCATTTCTTTCGTTGGTCTGTTGGAGTTTTACATCCAGTTGTTTATTTTTTGTGATGAACTTGGTGACGACTCCAGATTCCACATTTTATGCACCCAAGGGACCCTCCAACGCGTCTTTCCTTTGTTGAGGGTCTCACAACCTCACAACAAGTTACACAAATGAGAAAAAAATGCATCATCAAAATATGATGCGGCAATATCCAAAAAGGCAACACATAAGTTTCTTATTTATTATTTATAATCATGTATGTTGTGGTTGTTTGGTTTCTTGACCAGGGTAAAGTTTAGGATTCTTTCTTAAACGTTTAACATGTATGTTGACTTAAAAAGGAATCCCCTACAATTGCATTGGGTAATTTTTTTCATGCTAGAGAGCCAAAGATCCTCTTCTTTATAACAAGAACAAGGCTTCACATTTGTTTTATGCCATTTTGTTGCAAAGTTTATTTTGGATGGGATGATCGTTATAGGTTCATCCAAATTTGTAGTGAGAGGAGATAATAATCGATTGAAAGAATTGACATATCACAATATATGAAGAAGAAAATCGTAGAATGACATAAGCTAGAGAGCATGAACTTTCAAAAGGGAACAAATGCGTCCTGAGTCTACTGTGAGAATGTATTTTCAAATTGTGTTTAATAGGTGTTACATTTCTTATGTTTCCTCTATCAAATATTAGTATGTTATATCTGTTACATGCTATTCCTCTTTACTCGACCTACAAGTTCAACTAAATAAAGTATATTTTAGCTCTAGTGGATAGGTGTTGATCACACTGAGTTGAATATCCCCACTCAACAATCCAGTAGCTAACCCCTTTATAGGAACTTTTTAAAATGACTAGGTCTTTCAGAGAATAAATTACCATCAATGGCCTTTTGCCACTGAGATTGTTGGAGATGTGTTTTTAGTTAGTAGTGATCCCTATCTAGTATCCACTCTAGGACCACCGTTTTGGTGGTAGAGTTCTATTTAATTTGCGTAAGTGGAATTTGTATATGTAGAAGTTGTAATGATGTTATAATATGTAATCCGATACAATAGATATGTATTTTATTCTATTTGGAAGTATCTTTTTGAGAAATGACATGTCTAAAATGATAATAAATGAATATGTAATCCGATACAGTAGATATGTATTTTATTATATTTAGAAGTATCTTTTTGAGAAATGGCATGCCTAAAATGATAATAAATAATTCCATTGAGGACAATTCACAAGGTGTATGATTATTATAGCTAAATTCGACCATCAGTTCCTAGTCTCATGACCTGAACTGGGATTGTGGACTGAGTTTTGACAACTTTTTACCATTGAGGACAGTCATAGAAGCCACCAATGGGTTACATGTTACTTTTTCATGATTTTCTACGTTAGAACTGACAATTAAGCGCTTGGTTTACATAGTGTGGGCCGCATCTACAACGAAGCAAGCATAAGAATTGCAAGACATCTTGCAACTACAACTGATCCATTTCATTTTCGGCCCAACCAAATGGGCTGTAAGAATAGTTGCAAGTCCGTCAGCTACATCCCATCAATACAGACGAATAAACTGAAAAACGGGACATCAAACATTCGCCATTATATACATACCTATAGCCAAAAATGCCCCTAAGCTTACTGCAATTTGCTGGAGAGAGATTTGTCTATAAAAGAGCTAGAGGGAGACCAGAACAGGGATAGAGGAGACAAAAGGAGCAATCAGATTTATACTTGCAAGTATGGATGGATCGAAGTAACTGTTACCGGCCGCTAAATGTATTGTGTCTTGGACGAAAAGTCCCGCAGTGTACAGGAAGGAAGAGTGTTCAATGTCTACGTGTCGATCTCATCGTTACTTAACTTACTTTCACATCTCGTGCGTCGTTTTCTTTGAGTTACGCTACACCCATCCCTTCTCATCCCCGATCTCCCACCCAGTCTGAGTTGTTATTTGTATCCCACTTTCGGCTATTATTAATGAGGGTGGTTATGAGGGGAGAGAGAGAAATATAAACATAAAAATAGAAAAGCACATTGCTGTAACAAAAATGGAGGAGTACCCAATTAAATGGACGCCTATCCTATAGGAGGCATCCTATAGAAAGATGGTAGGAGACCCATCAGAATTTTGTATAGTATTAAAGAATTCGTTTTAATGCTGAAAAAATAATTTTTCTCTCCACTAATTTTTTTATGGGTTGGGTTTGTTCTCATTGGTTGTCCTATACAATAAGTATATGAGGCCTCCTATACTACCAGTTTACCAATTAACTCAACTTTATCTTAATACCATCATTAAATATGAATAAAGAGAAATTCATTTTACTCATAATTTTCAAATCTAAACGATTTTTTTCTCGAAATAAATATCATCAGATTCCTTGTAAAAAGTACTTTCCAACAAGATTAATGTTGGTATTTTCTAGAAAAAGAATGGTACATATATATTTCTCTCTTCTCTCGTACTGTACAAATGCTCTCATACTGTGCACAAATATTGTTACTTTAATACAATACTAATGTGTACTTCTCTCCTACTATACGAGACATACTGTAGAAGACGTATTGTACGAGACGTACGTACAATTTTTATGAGATGTATGATACAAGAGAGGAAAAAAAGTAGGCAATACACATGAATAGGAAATATATATACGAACATTTTTACGAGACATATGGTATGAGAGAAGAAAGATGAGAGAAGTACACATTAGTGTTTTATCATAAATAAATACATATGGTACGAGACGTATATGGTGTGTACACTACGAAAGATGAAAGATGTATGTATATATCTCATATTATTTATCTCTAAAGTCTGTCAGGATACATACTGTACGAGACATATATATAGTTAAAGAAGTAAGACATACACATTAGTACTATGCGAGAAATATATATGTATATTTTTACGAGACGTATGGTTAGATAGAGAAAAGATGAGAGAAAATATGTATTAGTATCAAATTGACCTTTGAACCGGATGGTTCATCCAATGAACCGGTCGGTTGGGACATGTGAACCGCTCGTTTCACACCCTAATTTAGCCATTGATCAGCCAATGTTGATTTCAATTGACTTGATAGTCCAATTGATTGGTTCAACACTTGAACTGGTCGGTTCAGAGTCCATTTAGTCAATTTTAAACCTCAGTTGTTTAACTGAATACCTAAACAACTTTAGTAATCAACCTAAACATCATTCATGAATATACTACTTCAATCCAAGTGTATCCTATGTGTTTGACTCTATAGTTCCAGAATTACATTAGCAGTGAATGTCCATAACAAATTATGACATCACAAGCTAGCAATGAGTGATATCTAGCAACACATCAATGCTACCCAAGTTATTCATAAAGTTAGAGAACAACTTCAACCTACAATCCATGAACAGTGTTACCGTGATCGTATAAGAACGTGAGGCATGGAATTGTCATCCTATCAATTTTCAATTCATGTTCCTTGAGCTAGAGAAGACTGCATGAGATGCACATGAGCTCACATATCATAGATTGAGTCACATGAGTATGGCCATACATTTATCAGTCTTGCTTATCAAGAGGCCCTGGATATCAATACCCTGTAGGAGGAACAAATCCCATCTACATCACTCAAATTCTATCCCCATGTGTCACAGTGCACCCAAGCACCCCTTTATGGAAACCCTTATTTAGGTCCATGGTGGATGATGTCAAAGTACATGAATGACATGTGATGAATGTAGTGACTTCAAGTCTAAGAACCACAATCACCACTTATCACTATGAGAGTTGATTCTGACTACCATTTTGTGGTATCCATGTATCACTCTCATGATGGGTCTATCTAATACATTGTTCTCTAACATGTACCTATGTGCTTGACTTGATATCACATATCATGATTGATGAGATCCAGCCATCAATCAACATACACACTAGTATTATGTATTATTGTAGTCTATTTTACTTCCATAGTAATATCTGACTAGGGACAAAACAAGAATGTATGATCTCATTATTCAAGTCACATATTTGAAGACATACGTCATTGAGTAGCATCATTCTTTATACATCTACTATATATGTGTCATCATCTCACCAGTGAAACAAACATAATAGATGGAATTACCTTTATTATTATCAAATTAGGTATTTAATGTCACATTCCAATCATCATATGATTGGCTCTCTGGGCATACATACCAACGTCATCTTCTTGTCATTTCTCAATATAGATATGTACTTAAATGCTTGCCTTCATTTCTAAATCATGAACTATATATTTATTTCTTAAGGTTTCATAAAGTATGTGCACAAATTATGCATACTTGGTATATGCTTTTCTTAAAGGAATATACACATCATATACTTGAAACTATAACCATAAAATAAACTCAATGACATTTAATGTGATAAATTCCATTCTTGTGAAATTAGGGAAAACCTAAAGAATTTATTGCCTCGATATTTGATTATACTAAACATTTACAAAGGTCACTCTATCAATATCTAGAAGAATACAATACTAGTTTGTCAGTATTAAGTTACTTAACTCAAAATACGATTTGAAACGTCAATTGAAGCTCGTTGGATCACAACTGAACAACAGGGTGAATTATGACAAATTCTAATTGGGTTATATGTGATTTAGGTAAGATCTTAGGTCATATTAAAGAAATTCAAATCATCTTTGTTGGATTACCACTCATGATCATGATTCTATATTATCATATCTCATATTTGGGTAAAGAACCTCAAGAAGACCCATACTTCATATCCACATGTTCCTCTTGTATGCCGGTTAGACCTATAGTAGAAAAGAGGAGACAAGGAAGATGAAATATCATCAGATCAACACATTCTACTCACTTTTTTCTTGGAATTAGTGAATAAAATAATTTGAAATGATTGTAAGACAGTCATATTGGTTACCAAAATTAGGGTTTTACTATTTTTTAGTATGTTTTTCCATTTCTCCCCAAATCTACTTTCTAATCCCTAAAGCACAAATAGGGTTTGGTACAAAGCATAATAATGTAAAATTTGTCCCATCCATACATGTATATATATATATATATTTGTGTGTGTAAGTATATATTTAATAAATCTTGAAATTTTCAAATTTGGTGATTGACAAGAAAAGGCATTTTTGTTGGTATATATGCCCAGAGAGCCAATCATGTGATGATTGTAATGGCATATCTTATAAATGATTTCATTAATAATAAAGGCATTCTTCCAATATATTTTGGTTATTCACTTATGAGATAATGATATAACATAATAAATGTCTAAAGAATGATATTACTCAATGACACATGTTTTCAAGTTGAAGACCTGAATGATGAGATCATATAGATGTCAAGAGTATATGCATTCTTGTTATGTCTCTAGTCGGATGTTATTGTGGAAGGCTAATAGACAGCAATGACACTAAGGATCGGAGTGTGCGTTGGTTGATGACAGAATATCATTAGTCAAGATATGTGATATCAAACTAAGCACATAGATACTTGTTAGAGAACAGTGTATCGATATACCCTCTTTGAGAGTAACACTTGGAAACCATGATTGGTAGTCAAAGCTATCTCTCAAAGTGATGGTGGTGATTGTGATTCTTAGACCTAAAATCACTACACTCATCACATGTTGTTCGGTGTACTTTGACATCATCCACTGTGATCCTGAATAATGGTTGCCTTTAAAGGTGGTGTTCGGGTGCACTGTGACACATGGGGATGACTGTGAGTGATGTAGATGGGAATTTTTCCTCCTACATGAGTTTGATATCCTAGACACTTGATAAGCGAGACTGAGAAATACATGGTCATGCTTATGTGAGTCAATATGTGATATTGAGCTTACTCATATTTCTGACAGTCTGCTCTAGTTCAAGGAACATAGATTGAACGTTGAAGAGGTTGACGACTCTATGACTCAAGTTCAACATGGATATTAGAGACAAAGGAACTATAAAATCATTGGAACACCAATCATAGATGATAGGTAAAGTTGTTCTACAACTTCTCTAGTTACTTGGCTAGCAATGAAGTCTTGCTAGATACCAATCATTAGTTGTGAAATCATAATATGGTTATGAATATCACTACCAACATAATTTGGAGCCTACCAGGTCACACACATAGGATGTATTAGAATAGGAGTATAATTGTGGATGTGATAAGAAATGTTCTGAATCAAACTAATTACTAAAATGTTTAGGTAATCTACTACTATAATAATTTTGGAATATAATCTGAGTTAATTGGTTAAAATATTTAAATCAATTAATTTGATTTAATTGTTAAGTCAATTGGCTATTCTTGAGCAAATTGAATAGAACCGGATGACGAAAATTAGTTAATCAATTAATATGATTAGTTGGATAATTAACTGATTCCATATATTCTTTCATTGGTCCACAAGTGTCTCATTTTAAATGCAGCCACAACCCTTTTTTTACCAAGGGTTTTTGGAAAATTCTGCTTCCTTTCCTATGCTATTTCTAAGGCCATGACAGTTGGATGTTGTGGTAGGCCAATGCTAACACTCTTGTATGTGTACCCTAGTTGTCATCATCCCAAGTGAGAGAGAAGGAGAGAAACTAATGCTAGCATGTCATCAAGAAGAAGGTTGCTCCTTCCCACCAACTCGAGAAGCGCGACATGGAGTTCCAGTCCATCTGCATGGATGAAATACGAACACAAATATTGAGTTTCCTACGTTTGGAGGACGGACGAGGACCGTCCATGCATGTGAGGAGAGACACACATCACTAGTTAAGGGACATCTCTGGACCTAATTTTTGATGAGGTATATCCTACACACCCTCTTTTCGAATATGCTCTTGTTGATGAGATCTGCTTTTAGGGTATGTGGAGAAAATTTTATTATTTCCACTACACTTGTTGGCTCCACATTACCCAACAATTTTTAGTCCAATACTCATCTCTCTAGAGCATTTCCAACCAAATAATGTCTAGTAGAGGCCCAACTAAATGCAATAATTCATCACTACCAACCCTCATTGGTTGGCTTTACTAGTCATTAATGATAAGCATTATTCAATCAAATTATCATCAATAGGCCGACTACTCCCTTTGCTACTAGATAAATTACAACTCTTCACTACAAGATTGTTAGTTTAACTATCTAAGGGTCATTCAGTAGGGTCTCCTATAGTAGGGACCCTAACTAACAATATCTAAAGGAAACCCCCGCTAAAATAATCTTGTGTGCTTCTTGCTACTAAACATTCAGTTGAAGAATCCAATTAATTGTATGACCAATGAATTTAGCCAAGGTAAAATAAGCTAAATAATCAAAATGAATAATAACCTAATTTAGACCCAACCAAAAGTTTCAAACATCCATATTATATAGTTCATTATATATTATAAATTTCATTGAAATCTATATAAAATTTAACTATCTATTTTTCCATTGTTTCAAGTCAGTGTTACCAATACATTTTTAAACTTTGGTTATTTTGCATTTTTTTCTCCATTCAAATGCCTATTTTAATTTTCCTTTTTCTCTCATAAAAACGCAAAGGTGATTCTGACTTTCCATATCTTTATTATAATTATGTGTCTCCATTTATCTTTAATTAGTTAGACAATAGTACTTTTGTTTTTCTTATAAAACATTGCCTTGACATCTAATACATGCATACCTTAAAATATGAGGAAGTTCTATATCTTCATCAATAAATCCCTACTCATCAACATTTACATCAAAAATAATTTCTTCATGGCCTCATGGTGTTAAATAGTGGGATATCCATGAGAACTTTCTTTGCATCCCTTTTTGTGACAATCACAGCCATATAATTAATTTCCTAGCTACTATTATACCATCTTTAGCCACCTACTCATTGTCCTTATTAGAAATCACACCATGCCCAAGTTCTTCCACATGAAACTTCTATAGAAAATAAATAATGATTTATAAAGAACAAGCCAAAATGTTTACACAAAGTCTTTGATTGGACACATTAAAACAAATCAAGATATCCAATAGGATGACATTGTATGCAATGAATTTTGGTTCTATGGAACATACAAGTATTTCTAAGATATTTAACACCATAAATATGAATACAAATCACCTTTCTTGTTTTGGAAACCCACACAAACCCTAACCTTGTATCCACTAAGAGTGATGAAACAAAAGCATCAACCTCCTCCAACCATGATTGAAGATAAACTATCTAACTGAAGTTGGTAGAATCATGAAATCATTTCATGTGATTACTAATGAAATGTTATATATCTCTTATAGTTACACACTTCTCATATATGATCATAATCTTCTAAATAGAGTCAAAACTAGTAGCCACATTATTCAAAACTTTAACCACACTAGAAAGCATGTAAGAATATTCTATGAATGTTTATATCTTAATTAGGAACTTCTATGTCTACACAAATCCAAAATATGGATATTCTCATCTGTCATTTCAAACACAATGACATTGTTGATACAATTACTAAGTCTTATTCAATATAAATCTCCTAGCCTAAATGGTTATGATGTGCCATTTTATCACCCCTTTTGGAATATTTTTAAGTACACTTTTTCTAATATGTGATGGCATTGAGAATAGGGTGTGTATACGTTTAGTAGAAGTTTATGCTCTTTTCAAAAATGAGCTGCTCCCCTACATGTAGATACAAAGATTTAAATATACAAAAAATAACACAAATTTATTTTGTAGAAGTGTATGAGGTGACTTGTAGTCGAGTTGGTCCATTCACTAGATCTCGGTAAGAATGAAAAATTCTATGAGCTTTGTATTAGATACTTGAACATTAAGATAAAATGATATTGATTAAAATATTAGACTAGATCTAAACTAAGAAATGAAACAAAACTAATCTAAACATGTTGATTTAAACATGTATTATATGACCACAATTCAAAGATAAACATTTAGATGAAAGCCTTCTACTTCCCAGTTGATCATCTTTTTAATCAAGGACAATAGAAAACATAGAGACCAGATTTACAAATTTAGCTAGACCATATTCTACAAAATCAGCTATCAAGGTCGTCTTACTCAATTCTCCAGTGTGTGTCAATAAGGACATTAAGACTAGTTGGATTGCCTCTCTTATGGAAAAATTTCAATACCTATATATTATATAATGAAAATCAATGGATCTAAGACAACCCTCATCTTTTGTTTTTAGGATGGATTTTACCTCAAATCAAGGTTCACCAATAGATGATGTCCATTTCTAAAGCATAAAGAGACGTCTGATATTGAAATGTAGTTGGAAGGGGAATGTAGCTAAAATCTATATTAAAAATGATAAGCACGTCTAAATAGAAAGAAAGATAGAGAGATGATCATCATGATCTAGAGATAGAAACTTGCTCTCAGTTCCAAACCAGCTTGTAGTGCTCTAAGATATAGTTGAGTTTATGTAGCCACGTACAAGTTGTTGGCGAGATCAAAATTCTAAGATGCTAAAGAAAAATCAATGATAGCACATACAATATTTGTATTATGAATGGTAGACTATCTTTGACAAGGTGTAAGGTGGTGGCACAATGGAGTGATAGGACAATATGTGGCAGACTATGGATAGGGTGTTTGCGGAAATGTCATGTTGTCATGGGAAGAAGATGGACAAAGAACATGGAGCATACCTTATAAATATATTCACAAGTTCAAATCTCGAAAATTTTAATGGAAGGTTTTATTTATAGGTGTAGAGCATGTGCAAATGGTATTACAATCCTTTATCTAATACTCAAGTGGAATTGGGGAGGGAGGATGTTGAGTTTGAGATTGAGGTCCACTGGCATCTGAGTGCTTCAGTACATCTAGGGTTGAATCCAAGCCCATGAATTTTCTATATGTGAGTGCCTGGGAGAGCCTTGGGTTGAGTTTGAGAATGGCTATTTCTAGATTTGAGAGATTGGAAGTGATTGGGGTTGGTTCCAAGAAAGGTGGTTTTTGGATTATATCTTTGGATGGCTCCTTGATCAAATTTTCTGATGTCTATAATAATTTCTCCTCATATTTGGAAGAATGGTCTTGGAGCAATGAAATTGTCTTTTGAAACTTAGATAATGTAGCTTTGTCTAAGTTACTTGAGGTCCATTTTTCCTAGTATCCTCAAGTACAATCTCTAGCTATCCGGTTGTGGATGGAACCAACTAGTTGAGTATTGTACATGAGTGACGATGGTCCCTATAATTGGATTGATTCCTTATTTGTCAGTGTCATGAGACTTTTACATTTTAAATCAAGATCAAGAAGTATATTCAGATTCCCAGTTGAATAAATCTGAATTTGAGGTTGAATTAAGTCTGAAAACAAATTTCCACCTTCATTATGCAAGAAAGGATAAAATATCAAGATATAGGCATAACTCACAGATATTATTCTTTAGTTTAAGTCAAAATGAAACTATTTAAAGCTGTGTGAGTAACCAAAAATGGATGTGAAAAACAACTTCGCACCATAGGCTTACTTATCCTTAAGCATTGAAGTAAACTAGATTTAAGAAAGCATTTTGACAAAAAAATATGTATTATCTAAGATACTATCATGTTCTAGAGAAGAGAATACAAGTAGTTAGCAAAAGTAAAAGGAATCCTCATGCTCCTTCCAACATATCTAATCTATTTTGGTCCTTCTCATAGATCTCTCATGAATTTTCAAGATTTAACATATCAATGGCCGTAAGGTCTGAAATTTGATCTCACAAGGTTTCAGTCTCTTAGTTAAGTTTTCCTTGAAGATTCCTTGAATTGCAAATAAAAAAACTATTCAACATGTATACTCCCTATCCAAATTAAGACTAATGTTAGCTTTAACCATTGATTCATGAGGGTGCTCTCATTGACCTTAATATTCCAACTACCTCCATCACATAAACCTACGATTGGAAATTGGCCAAGCCATCTCTATCTATTATGAAACAAAGATAGAAATCTCAATACATCTCCATGGACTCTACTATCAATCACATTGTGATCATCAATTAGCTAGTACATCCTATTGTTCAACAACTAAGTAAAAATACTAGCAGTTTAAATTTTCCAGAGCATACATAGTGCATATACGTTCAGACTACAATAGGAAGATACATAGTACATCCTTGTACTATCCATGGAAGAAATTTGGCTATGGGATTTGGGGAATGGCAAGCTTTATCATTGTAGTGCCACATGAAAAGTGGCTCCAAGGCCCACAATTATACCTTCACTATGAAAACAAATCTAAGTGCATTGAACACACTTCATTTGAATGACAACACTTCTCATTCACACACTATATATCTACATAAACAATATTTTTTGTGGGCTCTGATCTCCAAAGTCTGAGATGAACACATGAACTTCGAAGTAAACATAGCGGAAGCGATTCGTTTAGCAGCAGAATACCAAAAATCAGCGGAAATTAAAACTTTTTGAGATAAGACATTGAAACCATAAAAACTCCTTTCATAGATTCAAGATAAACTGTTTACATCTCTGTTAATTACTTCTTGAGTAATTATACACAGCATGCTACAAAATCTCAAGAGATGAATCAAAACTCAGACCATGACTCCAAGGACCTGAGAGTACAGAGGACGCATAGGACTGACTATCTATCTATTTAACTCAGCAGTCTGAATCTCCACCTGAGATTTACTACTGCTCCGGGTACTGCTGCTCCTGATACTGGTGACCTGGAGATTGGCCCCTTCGTCCTTGGCGACCACTTAAAAAGTTGAAATCTACAGGGTGAGACAATTTTAAATAATTGTCCCAGCGGGAGTTATAACTCTTCGCCAGAAACATGATTATTACAGAAGAAGAGAATAACAGTACACAAAGAAGTCATATATATTTTAGGAGTAGTTAGAACAATGTTTCACAGATTGTAATCTATTCCTCCTACTAGAAGCAAAGCAACTCTAAGACAACCCACATATCTCTTTTCTTTTAGAAATAAAAGGACATGTATAACATCTATTTATTATAAATCCATCATCACCACACTGGCTCTCTTCAGGCTTAGATCATATATCCATCACCTGGCATTATAATAAGGGATATCATGGCCTGTAGCCATACCCTTTCCTACAAGGTGTTAGGATTCCAAAACCACAACATAACTGTATGATTAGTACACATGAAATCATACTTAACCATACTCAAGTGACACAAGGGTTATTTACATTCATCACCCATAAGTCTGCAGTTAAGCCTTTCATAGGATTATCTTGTAATAGAATTTCACATAGTAACACTCTATATTAGGATCACATTTCATGATTTAACATAGGGATATCAATCCCTAAACATCTTATCACTAAGAATCTAGAAAGTGAGAGTCCAAACCCCTGGACTAATTATAACATTTATTACCAATAACATATTATTTTATCTGGTCATCTAAATAATATGACCTTTGATGATCAACAGTGCATATTACTCATGACTCATTCAACCTATGAAACTCATAAGTTATCACTTATCAGATAACATATATGTTCTTGAATATTAAACATTAGCATAGCAGCTACGAAAGAAGGATACTAAATGTAACAAGTCTAACTTACATCAATTACCATTTCTCAATTCTCTCATCACAAGTCATCTGTTAAGCATGACCTTGATGGTACTCATAGCTCTCACAGCCTATCTATCTCATAAGATGCCACTAACAAGGCACCAGGATATATCACTATTCATAAAGCTTACAACATGCTTTTAATGAATATAGCATCATTATCCATACCTGGATATGATCATCCTCATATAGGAACCTGCACGGTCAATTCAACTGATAACAATAAATAACTCATTTAAAGAAGTTGTATCTCCCTACTCATACGAGAGCTAGGTTTCCCTGATTTTCATCAATTAGGGTTTACTATTCACAATACATGTCATCACCCTAGAATTAGGGTTTACTATTCATCATACATGTCATCATCCTAGAATTAGGGTTTACTATTCATCATACATGTCATCACCCTAGAATTAGGGTTTACTATTCACCTCATGGTGAATAGATCTCATAACATCACCATGCACGAGAAACATCATCATTAAAGACCTCAGATAAGATTAAGATTCATCAATTATCATAATTAGGGTTTCCATGATTTCACATAGTGGATCATACCCTATTCATGCACATTCATGTATACTGAAGGTATTTTACTTGAGTTTCCACCATAAATGGTACTTTCTCTCTCCTCTCACTAGTAGATGGTGATTACACCACTCTATGTTAGGTTGGTTTAAGTCCCCTTTGATCTTCATAAACCAAATAACCACTATCAAGTGATTAGGGTTTGATTAGAACAAGGTATCACTGAATTGAACCTCTCAGGGGCATTTGGTAAAATTACCCATTGATCATCATCATGGGTCGATTCATTAGTCACTTAGTCCCTTAGTATTTTAAGTTACCATTATGGTTTAGATTAGATCATCATTGAACCAATTATACCTTTAAGTGGTTAAGTATAAACAACCATGAAAATCTCCAATTAGGTTAGGGTTTAACCTTTAACCTTCAACCCATTTGAACCCTCAAACGAGTGTGGACTCACTGGGTTGAAATGGGTGTGAACCCATTTAAGATGAAACAGGTGTGAACCCATTTAAGATGAAACGGGTTGAACTCATTTGGATTGAAACGGGTTGAACTCGTTTGGATTGAAACAGGTTGAACTCGTTTGGATTGAAACGGGTTGAACTCGTTTGGATTGAAACGAGTGTGGACTCGTTTGGGTCTAAACGAGTGTGGACTCGTTTGGGTCTAAACGAGTGTGGACTCGTTTGGGTCTAAACGAGTGTGGACTCGTTTGGGTCTAAACGAGTGTGGACTCGTTTGGGTCCAAACTGCATGGATATGAAAGGTGATACAAAGGTTATGATTAAATAGTATTTCCTATGTTGAAGCCTTCAATTGGCCCAAGCCATGTTAACCACTTACAAATTGAGTCATATAGGATGATCCTCAATAAATTGGACACCAATTGACCTTTAATTGAAAGCCAATTAGGGTTAAGTCTAACTCAATTAAGGTTTCCAATCAGCTACTCATCAATTTTCATCAATGTGAATCAAAACAAGGTTGAGCCTATCAATTGAACTCCAATTGGGCCCAAACTTGGCCCAAACGGTCTTGAGATCGTTTGTATGATCTCCAAACGGTCTTGAGACCATTTTCCCAAAGTTTGACTAAAAATTAAGTTGATTTGATAAGGGTTGAGTCCTAATTAGATTACAAATCAGCACTTTTCATCAATTTATCAACATCTTGTGATTGGACCCTTAAACCATCAAATTTCTTTAACCCTAGACCTCCAAACGGTATTGGGGTGTCACTAAACGAGTGTGAGATCGTTTGGATGAACCCCCAAACGGTTTTGAACCCGTTTGGGTCCTTCAACCCAACACTCAACAAGATCTATATTGAAAATTAGCAATTTTAACCCGATTAGGGTTAGGGTGTTGAACTGCCTTCAACTCCTAATTGGTTATGAATTAGATTATGATTATTTGTAGAAATGAGATTCACTATATTATGAACAGGAATCCCAAACGTTCAACGCTTGGTCAACTCATTCAAATGGGTTGGAACCCGTTTGCCCAAAAGGTTCAATTTGATTAGTTTGGAAAATCAGCACTTAATTTAATTCGATTGCCTAATTGATTGGCCTTCAACCTACGATTCCTTTTGAATTAACCCCTCAAATTAGGTGGGTCATTAGTCTACATAATTTTGAACATGAATCCCAAACTGTCAATGCTTGGTCAACACCCTCAAATGGGTTGGAACCCGTTTGGCCAAACCGACCTATTGAACCCGTTTGCCCTTCAAACGGTTGGTCAAGAAGGGGGGGGGAATCATAAGATCATTTGATAAAGTTGGATAAGGACCAACATAGGTATTGAAACCCTCCATCTTCAACCTTGAACCAAGGTCTGTTCTTCACGAAGAAGCTTGCAAGAGTGCAAAGAATGATGGGGAAGAAGAACTAAGCTTAAAAAGCAAGAACAAGGATATGCATAATAAAGCTAGGAGTTTAGAATTATAAAACCCGCCTCAAACATGGTTCCTAGAGCTCCAAGCTTCCAAGCTTCAAGCCTTTAATGGCGTCTTGAGCTCCATAGGTCATCCAAGATGGTTTCTTCAAGGAAGAGATGGGGAAGATCGGCTAGAACAAGAAACCTAAGTGAGTTAACCATAGAACCAACCTTTTAAGAAGAATTCCTCCATGAATTCGAGCTAGAAGATGGTCCAAGCTTACCTAGCTTCTCCTTGGTCGTCTTCCTTCTCCAGAGCTCTGTTCTAAGTCGGTCCAAGCAAGGGAATAAGAAAGGAAGTGAAGGAAACGTTCCTTTGCAAACAAAGGAAGGGTGTATGTATATATCTTGGGGTCATTTCCAACATAAGGACAACTAGTTTCTCCTTTTCTCTACTAGGTCCCTCCTTTCTTTTAGGCACGTCCCTCCTCATTATTTCTAAGGTAAAACTCCTTTTAAAATCAAGAATTAAAGGCAAGGAAGGTCAACTTATCACTAAGGTGCACATATACATAAGGGTCTCCTTACTTACAACTTGGTGATTTAATTACAAAGGTACTCCTTATTATATGATTATTCAAAAGAAGTGCCTCCTTCATTATAATAACTTTAAATGATGTCAAAAGTCATAAAAGATATTCTAGAAAGTGTATTTTACAAGTTGCACCCCATAATTTGGGTAAACTGCATTTTACTCCAAATTAGGGTTTTTAAGCATAAGGATCATTCCATAAGCTACATCTTGATACCCAAGCTTGGGAAATCCATTATACTTCATCATATTCATCCTTAGGTTGCCTCAACATTAAAAGAACATAAAACATATGTAATTTGCAAGTTAACCCTTCAGATTGGGTAAATTGCACATAGGTTCCTGTATGCAAAACAATACTACAACATTGTTCATAGGGGACAGAAATGGAAACATATGTTCCCTAGAAGCTTTAATTACATACTAAAGGATAAATACAAACATCTAATTTCATAATTAGGCAAAACACCTAGGGTTAGCTCATAACCCAGGTCAGGGGTGTTACAAATTATAAACCCCTAACAAGGATTTCGTCCCCGAAATCCCAGGGAAAGGAAGAACAGATTGATCATAATGATGATATTATGGGTTTGTAATTTGTACAAAGTCCCTTTTGTTAATTACTTCTTATCACTGTTTATGCTTGTGTAAAGCATAAACCCCTAACATAAGATGTCCATACTTTTTGAAAGGAAAAAGCATAAAAGAACATTCTTCCAAAACAACTCAAGAATGCTTACCATCAGAGGAACATACATACCTTAACACAGATATTTTACTCAGTATATTGTCTCAAAGGCTTCACTGAAGTAGTTCATTGAGTATGCTTACTAAGTAGTTACTAAGGAAGTTCACCGAGTATATTCACTAAGTTTGTTCACTAAGTATATTCACTAAGTATTCACTGAGTATGTTCACTGAGTATATTCACTAAGTATTCACTGAATATATTCACTAAGTATTCACTAAGTATGTTCACTGAGTATATTCACTAAGTATTCACTGAGTATGTTCACTGAGTATATTCACTAAGTATTCACTAAGTATGTTCACTGAGTATATTCACTAAGTTATTCACTGAGTATGTTCACTGAGTATATTCACTAAGTATTCACTGAGTATGTTCACTGAGTATATTCACTAAGTATTCATTGAGTATGTTCACTGAGTATATTCACTAAGTATTCACTGAGTATGTTCACTGAGTATATTCACTAAGTACTCACTGAGTATGTTCACTGAGTATATTCACTAAGTATTCACTGAGTATGTTCACTGAGTATATTCACTAAGTATTCACTGAGTATGTTCACTGAGTATATTCACTAAGTATTCACTGAGTATGTTCACTAAGTATATTCACTAAGTATTCACTGAGTATGTTTACTGAGTATATTCACTAAGTATTCACTTAGTATGTTCACTGAGTATATTCACTAAGTATTCACTAAGTATGTTCACTGAGTATATTCACTAAGTATTCACTGAGTATGTTCACTGAGTATATTCACTAAGTATTCACTGAGTATGTTCACTGAGTATATTCACTTAAAAGATTCACTCAGCTTTTCTCACTTAAAAGATTCACTCAGCTTTTCCTATACTCTCTAGATTGTTTTAGAATAATTACCTGATCAGAGTAATCAAAAGATAACAATTTAGGAGTTTCATACTTGCCTTATCTACAATAACCATATACCTGGCCAGGGTATATGAGCATTGAGATTAGGTAGTATGTATTTTGCTTATCATCATATTCCTCGTTCTTCATATCATTATACACACAGAAATTTACCATACTAGATTATTTTTCAGGTATCACATCTACATTTCATCCTTTTCATACATAGTTTAAGGGAGATTATAAATTGTTTTAAAGAATACTGAGTAAGATACAAGTTCTTATCTCCCTTGTGTTCTTCAGGGACTTAGACAAGGAATTCAAAAGCAGCAAATTTACATTTTTTTTTACACATAGAATCGAGATATGTAATATTAAAACAAAACTTATTTCATATGACCTGTATGGGACGTTTTTCCACGTCCTCTATTATTATAGAGCCTCCCTTGTGAGCCTTGCAGACTCTGTCCTTGGTGCTGAGTCATTATTGTATTCATGTCTGGACAATCCCTTACCACGTGTCCCGGCTGTCTACATAGGTAACAGATCCTGGGTGCAAAGTGTCGATACGATCCAGTTACCGATGCTGATGCTATGTCGGAGGGTCCTCTTGGAATACTACTATGATCCCTACTTCCACTTGACACCCATTGTGTCTGGGTAGGAAATCCTGACAAAGCTGATGGTGTAGAAAATCTTGGTTTCTTAAAACTTTCCGGCCCTTGTTCTTGAGGCTGGGTGTACATCTTCTTACTACTTGTCTGTTGTTTCATGGTTTCTGACCTCTCTATCCTTCTTACTGACTCCACAAGGGTGGCAAACCTTTCTCTATTCTCTAGGGCAGACACAGGAGTGGCTAGTTCAGAGTTCAAGCCCTTTTCAAAACATCGAATTCTTTCTTCATCGGTAACTGCCATTTGTGGACAAAATCGTAGTAACTCCATGAACTTATCTTCATACTCGCTAACGTTCATGTGTCCTTGTGTGATCTTCTCAAATTGAGAGATCTTCTCACCTAGATATGTCCTTGGGAAGTATCTATTGATGAATTCTTGTCGGAAAACCTCCCATCCTATTTCTTCGCCTGGTCTCTTATCCTCCTCTATCATCCACCAATTACCAACACTCCCTTTTAGGAGGTATACCGCATGTTTTACCTTTTCATCTTCAGGAATATCAAGGATCCTGAAAGTCTTTTCCAGCTCTGTCAACCATAGATCAGCATCTGCTGGGTCAGATGTACCAGCATAGTCTATGGCTCCCACCCGACGAAGTCTCTCGAAAGTCTTTCCAGCTCCATAACCTTCCTGATGGGTTGGTACTCTAGATGCAGATGGTGGCACCCTATCTGCTATGTGTGTTATGGCTGTCAGAAACTTATCAAATAAGGCATGGACAGCTGGGTTTTCTATCTCAGCTGGGTCAAACTGGGGTGGCTCCCTGGGTTGCTCAGGTAAGGGTTGCTCCATTTCTGGGTGCCTTGCACCTCCCTGTGGTGCAGCAACGCTACTTTCCGCCACGTACTCTTCATGTGGCTCAGACATCCTTATATATCTTCTTCTCTTGAGGAGCAGAAGGTTCTATTAGATAAGGAAGGAACACTAAGGATAGACTCGACATCCTAAGTCCTATGTCTCTGTAGACTCAGCGAACCTAGAGCTCTGATACCACTAATTGTGGGCTCTGATCTCCAAAGTATGAGATGAACACATGAACTTCGAAGTAAACATAGCGGAAGCGATTCGTTTAGCAGTAGAATACCAAAAATCAGCAGAAATTAAAACTTTTTGAGATAAGACATTGAAACCATAAAAACTCCTTTCATAGATTCAAGATAAACTGTTTACATCTCTATTAATTACTTCTTGAGTAATTATACACAACATGCTACAAAATCTCAAGAGACGAATCAAAACTCAGACCATGACTCCAAGGACCTGAGAGTACAGAGGACGCATAGGACTGACTATCTATCTATATAACTCATCAGTCTGAATCTCCAACTGAGATTTACTGCTGCTCCGGGTACTGCTGTTGCTGATACTGGTCACCTGGAGATTGGCCCCTTCGTCCTTGGCGACCACCTAAAAAGTTGAAATCTACGGGGTGAGACAATTTTAAATAATTGTCCCAGTGGGAGTTATAACTCTTCGCCAGAAACATGATTATTACATAAGAAGAGAATAACAGTACACAAAGAGGTCATATATATTTTAGGAGTAGTTAGAACAATGTTTCATAGATTGTAATCTATTCCTCCTACTAGAAGCAAAGCATATCTAAGACAACCCACATATCTCTTTTCTTTTAGAAATAAAAGGAAATGTATAACATCTATTTATTATAAATCCATCATCACCACACTGGCTCTCTTCAGGCTTAGATCATATATCCATCACCTGGCATTATAATAAGGGATATCATGGCCTGTAGCCATACCCTTTCCTACAAGGTGTTAGGATTCCAAAACCACAACATACATGTATGATTAGTACACATGAAATCATACTTAACCATACTCAAGTGACACAAGGGTTATTTACATTCATCACCCATAAGTCTGCAGTTAAGCCTTTCATAGGATTATCTTGTAATAGAATCTCACATAGTAACACTCTATATTAGGATCACATTTCATGATTTAACATAGGGATATCAATCCCTAAACATCTTATCACTAAGAATCCAGAAAGTGAGAGTCCAAACCCCTGGACTAATTATAACATTTATTACCAATAACATATTTTTTTATCTGGTCATCTAAATAATATGACCTTTGATGATCATCAGTGCATATTACTCATGACTCATTCAACCTATCAAACTCATAAGTTATCACTTATCAGATAACATATATGTTCTTGAATATTAAACATTAGCATAGCAGCTAAGAAAGAAGGATACTAAATGTAACAAGTCTAACTTACATCAATTACCATTTCTCAATTCTCTCATCACAAGTCATCTGTTAAGCATGACCTTGATGGTACTCATGGCTCTCACAGCCTATCTATCTCATAAGATGCCACTAACAAGGCACCAGGATATATCACTATTCATAAAGCTTAAAACATGCTTTTAATGAATATAGCATCATTATCCATACCTGGATATGATCATCCTCATATAGGAACCTGCACGGTCAATTCAACGGATAACAGTAAATAACTCATTTAAAGAAGTTGTATCTCCCTACTCATACGAGAGCTAGGTTTCCCTGATTTTCATCAATTAGGGTTTACTATTCACAATACATGTCATCACCCTAGAATTAGGGTTTACTATTCATCATACATGTCATCACCCTAGAATTAGGGTTTACTATTCACCTCATGGTGAATAGATCTCATAACATCACCATGTACGAGAAACATCATCATTAAAGACCTCAGATAAGATTAAGATTCATCAATTATCATAATTAGGGTTTCCATGATTTCACATAGTGGATCATACCCTATTCATGCACATTCATGTATATTGAAGGTATTTTACTTGAGTTTCCACCATAAATGGTACTTTCACTCTCCTCTCACTAGTAGATGGTGATTACACCACTCTATGTTAGGTTGGTTTAAGTCCCCTTTGATCTTCATAAACCAAATCACCACTATCAAGTGATTAGGGTTTGATTAGAACAAGGTATCACTGAATTGAACCTCTCAGGGGCATTTGGTAAAATTACCCATTGATCATCATCATGGGTCGATTCATTAGTCACTTAGTCCCTTAGTATTTTAAGTTACCATTATGGTTTAGATTAGATCATCATTGAACCAATTATACCTTTAAGTGGTTAAGTATAAACAACCATGAAAATCTCCAATTAGGTTAGGGTTTAACCTTTAACCTTCAACCCATTTGAACCCTCAAACGAGTGTGGACTCACTGAGTTGAAATGGGTGTGAACCTATTTAAGATGAAACGGGTGTGAACCCATTTAAGATGAAACGGGTTGAACTCGTTTGGATTGAAACGGGTTGAACTCGTTTGGATTGAAACGGGTTGAACTCGTTTGGATTGAAACGGGTTGAACTCGTTTGGATTGAAACGAGTGTGGACTCATTTGGGTCTAAACGAGTGTGGACTCGTTTGGGTCCAAACCGCATGGATATGAAAGGTGATACAAAGGTTATGATTAAATAGGATTTCCTATGTTGAAGCCTTCAATTGGCCCAAGACATGTTAACCACTTACAAATTGAGTCATATAGGATGAGCCTCAATCAATTGGACACCAATTGACCTTTAATTGAAAGCCAATTAGGGTTAAGTCTAACTCAATTAAGGTTTCCAATCGGCTACTCATCAATTTTCATCAATGTGAATCAAAACAAGGTTGAGCCTATCAATTGAACTCCAATTGGGCCCAAACTTGGCCCAAACGGTCTTGAGATCGTTTGTATGATCTCCAAACGGTCTTGAGACCATTTTCCCAAAGTTTGACTAAAAATTAAGTTGATTTGATAAGGGTTGAGTCCTAATTAGATTACAAATCAGCACTTTTCATCAATTTATCAACATCTTGTGATTGGACCCTTAAACCATCAAATTTCTTTAACCCTAGACCTCCAAACGGTCTTGGGGTGTCACTAAACGAGTGTGAGATCGTTTGGATGAACCCCCAAATGGTTTTGAACCCGTTTGGGTCCTTCAACCTAACACTCAACAAGATCTATATTGAAAATCAGCAATTTTAACCCGATTAGGGTTAGGGTGTTGAACTGCCTTCAACTCTTAATTGGTTATGAATTAGATTATGATTCTTTGTAGAAATGAGATTCACTATATTATGAACAGGAATCCCAAACGGTCAATGCTTGGTCAACTCATTCAAACGGGTTGGAACCCGTTTGCCCAAAAGGTTCAATTTGATTAGTTTGGAAAATCAGCACTTAATTTGATTCGATTGCCTAATTGATTGGCCTTCAACCTACGATTCCTTTTGAATTAACCACTCAAATTAGGTGGGTCATTATTCTACATAATTTTGAATAGGAATCCCAAACGGTCAACGCTTGGTCAATGCCCTCAAATGGGTTGGAACCCGTTTGGCCAAACCGACCTATTGAACCCGTTTGCCCTTCAAACAGTTGGTCAAGAAGGGGGGGGGAATCATAAGATCGTTTGATAAAGTTGGATAAGGACCAACATAGGTATTAATGCCCTCCGTCTTCAACCTTGAACCAAGGTCTGTTCTTCACGAAGAAGCTTGCAAGAGTACAAAGAATGATGGGGAAGAAGAACTAAGCTTAAAAAGCAAGAACAAGGATATGCATAATAAAGTTAGGAGTTTAGAATTATAAAACCCGCCTCAAACATGGTTCCTAGAGCTCCAAGCTTCAAGACTTTAATGGCGTCTTGAGCTCCATAGGTCATCCAAGATGGTTTCTTCAAGGAAGAGATGGGGAAGATCGGCTAGAACAAGAAACCTAAGTGAGTTAACCATAGAACCAACCTTTTAAGAAGAATTCCTCCATGAATTCGAGCTAGAAGATGGTCCAAGCTTACCTAGATTCTCCTTGGTCGTCTTCCTTCTCCAGAGCTCTGTTCTAAGTCGGTCCAAGCAATGGAATAAGAAAGGAAGTGAAGGAAACGTTCCTTTGCAAATAAAGGAAGGGTGTATGTATATATCTTGGGGTCATTTCCAACATAAGGACAACTAGTTTCTCCTTTTCTCTACTAGGTCCCTCCTTTCTTTTAGGCACGTCCCTCCTCATTATTTCTAAGGTAAAACTCCTTTTAAAATCAAGAATTAAAGGCAAGGAAGGTCAACTTATCACTAAGGTGCACATATACATAAGGGTCTCCTTACTTACAACTTGGTGATTTAATTACAAAGGTACTCCTTATTATATGATTATTCAAAAGAAGTGCCTCCTTCATTATAATAACTTTAAATGATGTCAAAAGTCATAAAAGATATTCTAGAAAGTGTATTTTACAAGTTGCACTCCATAATTTGGGTAAACTGCATTTTACTCCAAATTAGGGTTTTTAAGCATAAGGATCATTCCATAAGCTGCATCTTGATACCCAAGCTTGGGAAATCCATTATACTTCATCATATTCATTCTTAGGTTGCCTCAACATTAAAAGAACATAAAACATATGTAATTTTCAAGTTAACCCCTCAGATTGGGTAAATTGCACATAGGTTCCTGTATGCAAAACAATACTACAACATTGTTCATAGGGGACAGAAATGGAAACATATGTTCCCTAGAAGCTTTAATTACATACTAAAGGATAAATACAAACATCGAATTTCATAATTAGGCAAAACACCTAGGGTTAGCTCATAACCCAGGTCAGGGGTGTTACATTTTTAGTCTATACTACCAAATAATTCAAAGAGTTTTTGATGCTAGCAGTTGTCCTATTAACCACAAGATTGATAGATAGTTGAATTCATCTACTTGCTTTATGTGGACCTTTATATCAATACAAACAATCATTTTTAGAGACAACTGTAGCTCTTTCCCCCAGAAAATTATTCTTATCCACAATTTACAAAATGATTGTTCTATTTCAGTTAACTCATGCAACTCACTTTTCCATTCACAATGGTACAGGAATGTCACACATCATGTGCCTTCAACATCCTAGAAAAGATTGGCGCTTAACCAAGATGAAGTTTATTGTGGGTCTAACATTTTGTCAAACTCTGTGTTTACAAAAGAAAGGGGTTCTGGTGAGTGGGTGGGGTTTAGGATATGTCAAACAACAAGGTTTGTCTGTAATTTTTAGAAAAGTGATGGCATGTCTGGAAAAACTCAGTACCATTATGGGCACATTTGATTTGCTGGATTTTCAAGAATCCTGCATTTATACCATCCTGCATTTGTAGAATATTGCATTGTCAAAATCCCATACATGTAAATTTTATCTTTAGTTTCCTTGATTTATGAAGTACATGATTTATCTTTTACTTGGTCCATTGGACAGTCGCAGACTAATTTTGGTGTTCGGGGGAATTTTTATGGAAACCAAAATGCAGGATTCCCTTTATGTCTAGAAATCCCAATATTACCTCAATTTTTAGAATCTAACAAATCAAACATAAATTTTATGCAGATGGATCCCAAAATACAATCCAATACAGTAGAATCCAGGAAACCAAACATGCATAGATGGATTCTAAAATTTTATTTAACAAGTGTGAGATGAGATCTTTGGTCGGGCCAGGACCCACTTACTTTTGTTGCTTTGGCTTGCCTTTTAAGGACTCCCTCCCTTGTGACATAACCATTTTGGCTTCCTCTTCTCCCCTCAACTCCTCTCTTGGGAAACTCTTCCTCTCTCCCATCCTTGTCTTGTACAACTATCTCCGTTTTTCCTCTTCTTTTCTTGATCTGTTGCTTTCTCCATCTCTCTGTGTCAATCTCCCTTCCCAAGGGAGCATGCTTGGATGTCAACAACAAGGTAAAACTAGACAAATATATATTCTTCTTTCTTGGTGGATCTATCAAACTCTAAGAGCTCTTTTCTTAGAATTCATGGATATTCCTATATCTAGAAACCATACCCATGGATCCCAAGTATTTGATCTTGTATTTCTGTATGCGTTTTGATGAGAATAAGCAATAATGTGAATACATATCTTTGTGCTAGTACATCCTATGTTCAGAAATTAACTAAATATGGTGCAATAACATTAAATTGTCCAAAGCATACACAATGCATATCTATTCAGACTACTATCCATGGAAGAAAAAAAATTCCTATGGGCTTTGGGGAATGGCAAGCTTTATCTTGACAATGGCACATGAAAAGTGGCTCCCATGCCCACAATTTTGCCTTCACTGTATGTAAGACCCCTGACCTAGCTTTATTGATAGACATGTACTTATCTTAATTTGATGTTTAAAACCTCAATCAAACCCTAATCTATAGTTTAGATATCATGCGGTAAAGTTAAGTTTCAAGTTTGGTCTAGTTTCAACATTGTTTGATTAAGTTTTGCAATTTATGTGCTTATATGGACTTTTATGGAATTTTCCCATATACAGGGTTTATCTATAATCTTCACATGTATGTTGCACTCCATACATGTTTATAACATGTTTGATATAGATGCACCGTTGAGCACCTATATGCACCACCGAATGTGGGGTGTTTTTAACTTAGGGTTGAGAGCTAGGGTTTCTTACCTAAGTGCCCCGACTCGATGATTTCCCTTTGTAAGCTTGGAGATCAGTAGGAGCAGAAAGTTGTCTAGTGTTTAGTGTCTCCTAGAGTCGTACTTGTACTCTAAGGTCCGGCAAGGAAGTTTTCTAGATGATGTATATCTACTCGAGTCTTTGACATGTGTTGATGTGGTATATAATGTATATATGCGAACAATGCTTTTGCATTCAGGTTGTAGTTGAGGCCATTGAACAGTTGCGTAGATACCTGGAACGATATGTGGTTTTATACAAGATGCTGGATTTATATGTAAATGTTTTTGCACATGATTATTTTGGTTTTAATTATCCATTTTTCTTGCAATATAGTTAATTAATGATCGATCGTGTTTTGGATGTGAGTAATCTCGTTTAACATGGCGGTTTGCCACACTATATAAACAAATTTGAGTGCATTGAACACACATTCTTTGAATTGCAACACTTCCCGTTCACAAATAGTATATCTACATAAACAACCTTTTTAGTATTTACTACGAGATCATTCAAAGAGTTTTTTATGCTAGCAGTTGTACTATTAACCACAAGATCGATAGACGGTTGAATTCATCTACATGTTTTAAGTGGACCTTTCGGATCAATACAAACAATCATTTTTAGAGACAACTCTAGCTCTCTCCCCCAGACAATTGTTCATATCCACTATTTTCAAAATGACTGGTCTATTTCAATTAACTCATGCAACTGACTTTTCCATGCTCAAGGGTATAGGCACTTCACGTGCCTTCAACATCCTAGCAAAGACCGATCCTTACCCGGGATGAAGTTTACTGTGGGCCTAACATTTTCGTCTTCTCTATTTCCTATCCAATTAAGTCGATGACATGATTAAGGGGATCTCACCCCAAACAATAAATTGTTTTAGACTGGGTTGTATTGTGGGGTGCACAACCTTGTTCTCTCAATAATTTTATCTTTTGAGGGATCATATCCCTTCCTAAAGTTTTGAACATGTGACTCGGGTAGTGGTCTTACCCCTCTTCATATATTTCTATGTGCTTACGGAAAAAAGGGTTGTGGTGAGTGGGTGGGGGTTTAGGATATGTGAAACTATGAGCTGTGTCTGTAATTTTCAGAAAAGCGAGGGCATATCTGGATAAAACTCAATACAATTCTGTAACAAATGCGAGATGAAATCTTTGGCGGGGCCAGGACCCACTTCCTTTTCGTTGCTTTTGCTTGCCTTTTAAGGACTCCCTCCCTTTTGCCGTAACCCTTTTGGCTTCCTCTTCTCCCCTCGGCTCCACTAGAGCTTCTTCCTCTCTCCCGTCCTTGTCCGGCTAGCTCCGTTTTTCCTCTTCTTCCCTCCTATACTTCTCCGTGTCGATCTCCCTTCCTCGAGGAGCATGCCTGGATGTCAACGGCAAGGTAAAACCAGACAAATACATACTCTTCTTTCTTGGTGGTTCTATCAACTCTAAGAGCTGTTTTCTTAGATTTCATGGATATTCCTATATGTAGAAACCATATCCATGGATGCTAAGTATTTGATGTTGTATTTCTGTATGTGTTTTGATGAGAAGCAGCAATCATGTTAATGCAGATTCTTTGCGCTAGAAAAGGAAAACAGTATACTGGAGCGAGTGAGCGAGCCACATCGAGCAAAAGCTTAACATCATGGTTCACGTTTGACCGGACTGTCTGTGTTGCTATGTTTTTCCCCTGCAGGGAGCGGGCTGCAGAAGAAGAGATAAGCAAGCGGGTCAAGAGAGAATCTGCCGCCGCCGCGGCTGCAGGGGTCGATGCCAGTGCCCTGGACGGACGCTACCCATTGGGGAGGAGACCTCAGCAGCAGCACCCTCTGTTGCTAGGCCCGCCTCCCCCCGGTGCTCTGAACACCATCACCCCTTGTGCCGCCTGTAAACTCCTCCGCCGGCGCTGCGCACAGGAGTGCCCTTTCTCGCCCTACTTCTCGCCGCACGAGCCCCACAAGTTCGCGTCCGTCCACAAGGTCTTCGGAGCGAGCAACGTCTCCAAGATGCTACTGGTTCGTCAAACAATTGTAGTGGCAGTTAATGAAAAGTCAATCGAATTCATTTGACTTTAAGCTCTAGTACTTGGTATTTTCCGATCTATCTCTTCCAACCAGAATCTAGTTTGCGTGCAGGAAGTGCCGGAGCCTCAGCGCGCCGACGCCGCCAACAGCCTGGTCTACGAGGCCAACGTGCGGCTCCGGGATCCCGTTTACGGCTGCATGGGTGCTATCTCCGCCTTGCAGCAGCAGGTGCAGGCCTTAGAAACCGAGCTTACCGCCATCCGCGCCGAGATCTTGCGCCACAAGTACCGGCATCACAACCACTCCGCGAGCGCAGCTAGTGTCAGCACGGCCGCCCCCTCCACCTCCTGCGGAAGCATGATCTTGCAGCCCTCCGCTGCGGCAGTATGCAACTTGCTCCCTTCCGCTGGTGAAGTTTCCGTGGCGGCACCTCCCCCAGTCCCTGGGCCTCCGCCCACCGCCGTTCCGGCCTCTTCCTCATCGTCCGTGTACACTCCGCCGCCTTCCGCATCCACGACCTACAGTTCCATCACCAACGACAATGCCGCCGCTTACTTTGGGTAAAAGAGAAAAAAAAATATCAGAAATATTCAGGTCCAAACATTGTTTTCTTAATTTTGTGTTTATGGAGAAATATGAACAAAAAGAAAGAAAGCACCTTGTTGTTTCATTAATCAAAATAAAGAGCCATTGCGCAGCATGAGAATATCATTCTATGTTTTACTGTTGTATTTTTATAATAAATTTTGAATAGGGAGATTTTGGTTTCTCGCTCAAAATAGATTGATGTTCAAAGTTGTTTAACGCGTACGCTGCTCAGTTTTCCTTTTGATGTGGACTTATGAACCTGTTGACCGAAGACATGTTTTTGTTCTGATTTATCAAGGGATTTACTTTTTCTTGTTTTAGCTTAATCGAGGAATTGGTTATGTCAAATATGCTTCTGATACTGGTCAACTTTTCTCAATCTCACTTCTATCCATTAGCTAAACCAGCATTACTGTTATTTATCCATCAACTAAACTCCACATATGTGCTAAGTAATTAGCGCTTACTTTCTCTAAATAGTGACAGCCCTCAACCTTGGTTGTCAATATTTCATGCTATAATAGATTTGTGAGAACATGTTTATTATTCAATGCCTTGAAACATCCGTCTCATCTGAGTTCAGATTTGCTGTTCCTCTTTCTACAAGGAGTAGGCTGCTCCTTCCACTATCAATTTACACGAGTCTCTGCCCATCGATTTATAGGGTCCGGATTTTGTTGACAGTACAGATGGTGCAATCTAACACAAGGTGTAGCCTGCTCCTTGTTAAACAAGGAACAGCAAATCCTGAGGGGTCTCATCTCGGTTACTGATAGACACACGGACCTGTTGAATACACGTCTATCAAGTTCTCAACATGCGATGCATTCATAATGGCTGATCGATTAGTCAATTCACGATCTCAGCAATTAGTCAGATAATGACCTTTTCTTTCAAACCCTGAGGGTTGATCCAAATTCATAACTCCCACTACTCGTATAGGTCAACTCCACTTATGAGTAGATCGAGGATGGGGGGCGCACATGCACGTGTTGAGACTTTGATTTTTGGTCTGCAGATTCACAGTGTGCATGGGCAGAAGAGCTCGATCTAGGGTTTCCAAACTTCTCACATGCAATTAACTCCGGATACCAAGCTACCCATAGCTCACTGCTAGGTTTATTAAAGAGCTCCTTACGGACCTTACCAACCCTAGCCTGGCCTCGGATCTTGATCGTTGCTGAAGGATTCGTCATCTGGATCGGTCACAGATGGATGGACGATCGTCCTCCTCCATGTGCCCTAGAAGCTTCTTTAGAATTTAGGGACTCTGCTGCTGTTGCTGGAGAGAGACGTGAGCAAGTTGGTTAATTATCCTATCATAATTAATCCTGTGCGAGATGCCAAAACAGTAATCAGTTGCTCGACAAGCAGTAATCAGCACGTCGGCTAGTTCGGTATTTTATTCAAGACGGCATCCCTTCTCCCATTCAAAGTGTTTACAGTTGCGTTGATGGGAACGTGGAAGATGCAAAAGGAGCTCCGAGCTGATTTAACAAATCATGGGAAAACTCGCTCCTCTACACCATCACCACCCCATCTCCCCACGATCGCGATTGCTTCGACTGCTCGCAACAGCAAGCAAGCTGCCTACCTTGACTGCACGCCACACCCTGCGCCCATCTCCCGGCAACCTTCAATTTAATGTACTAATGTGTGAGTGCGACACTTGAATATAATAATGCAGAGGTTTCTGACCTCCGATGAGATTCCTATTTCAGAGTCCACAAAATTATTTGTTTTCCTCTCGTCCCTGATATAAGTGATAGGGCTGTCAATGAGTAAGGGATTACTCTTTTATCTTTCATTTATGCTTTGCAGGATAAAAGTAAGAATAATATTTTTTTTTTACCATTTACATGTTTATTGACTCCTTTAGAGTAAGAAATATGCAGTATTCTCTGTTTACCCTTACCTGCAAGTGTACTGTATATATTATATTCAAATATGTAAAGTTTCGAACAAAATTTACATACCAAATAGACATGACGAAGCCCAATCCATACATGAACCACCTCTACCCATTTATAAATGCGGTTATTACATTCGTATTGAGAACATGGCATTGTGGAGATTTTTTTCATATTTGCTGGCCAATATTCAATGTAAGTTATTTTATAATCTGACAATTTACTAAATTGATTCAATTTAGTTTATAATTAGCAAAAAGATCATGTATTCTACAAACTTACTCGTAGAAGAAAGAGAAAAAAAAATATTCCATAATACAAAAAGACAATGACCATCGTATGTCATGCGTGTTCAACTAATGACCATATTATGTCATGCAAAAAACATCACGTATGCTACAAACTTACTCGTAGAAGAAAGAGAAAAAAAACATCGTATGTCATGCATGTTGATTAAATCTAGTTGATAATAAATAGAAAAATATCACCTACTCTACAGATTAACTTGTAGCAAAACAGAAAAGAATATACGACATCATAAAAAAGTGAATGAGAATGTGCTTTTAAAGAAAAAATAATATATTGCTTATTTGACACTCAAATAGTAACATACAGATGTTAGAGCTAACGAGATCGAGATATTTAGAGTTATAATCACTTCTTATCTATTTCATTTTTTCTGTTCGCACAACTTCCATATGTAATCTAGTTGATAATAAATAGAAAAACATCGCCTGTACATATGTAATCTAGTTGATAATAAATAGGAAAACATCGGCTGTTGTACAAATTAAATCGTACCATAGAAGGAAAAGAATATATGATCATACAAAAAGTGAATGAGAACGTGCATTTGAAGAAAAATATTATATTGATCAATTAACACTCAAATACTAATATACAGATATTCAGCTAACAGGATCGTGGTATCTGGAGTTATATATAACCATTTGCTATCTATTTCATTCTTTCTATACAGACAACGTCCGTGTGTAATCTAGTTGATAATAAATAGAAAAACATTGCCTAGAATCATTGCCTACTCTACAAGCTAACTCGTGCCAAAGTAGAAAGAGAATATATGATATCGTACAAAAACTGATTGAGAATGTGCATATAAAGAAAAATATCATATTGATCAATTGACACTCAAATAGTAACATATAGATGTTGAAGTAACGAAATCGTGATATTTGGAGTTATAACCTTGTTATCCATTTCATTCTTTCTATACGCACAATGTCCATGTGTAATCTAGTTAATGATAAATAGAAAAATATTGTCTACTCTACAAATTAACTTGTACCAAAGAAGAAAAAGAATATATGATATCATACAAAAAGTGAATGATAATGTGCATTTAAAGAAAAAATATATTGATCGATTGTAGTAACATACATTTGTTGAGCTAACGAGATCATGATATTTGCAGTTAAATCCAATTGTTATCATTTTGTCCTTTCTATACGCACAACGTCCATGTGTAATTTATTTGATACTAAATAGAAAAACAACACCTACTCTACAAACTAACTCGTACCAAAGAAGAAATAACTATAAATGATATCATACAAAAAGTGAATGAAAATATGCATTTAAAGTAAAACATTATATTGATCAATTGACACTCAAATAGTAACATGCATAAGTTGAGCTACCGAGATCGTGATATTTGGAGTTATAACTGATTGTTATCTAATTCATTCTTTATATATGCGCTATGTCCATGTATAATCTAGTTGATAACAAACACACAAAAATCACCTACTCTAACTCGTACCAACGCAGAAAAATAAAATATGACATCATACAAAAAGTGAATGAGAATGTGCATTTAAAGAAAAAATATATTGATCAATAGGCATACAAATAATAACATACATATGTTGAACTAACGAGATCTTGATTTTTGGAGGTATAACCAATTGCTATCTATTTCAGTTTTTATACGCACAACGTTTATGTGTAGTCTAGTTGATAATAAATAAATAAAAACATTGCCTACTCTACAAAATAACTCGTACCAAAGCAGAAAAAGAAAACATGATATCATACAAAAATTGAATGAAAAATTGCATTTAAAGAAAAATATTATATTGATCAATTTACACTCAAGAGTAACATACAAATGTTTAGCTAATGAGATCGTGATATTTGGAGTTATTACCAATTGTTATCTATTTCATTCTTTCTATACGCATTCGTGTGTAACCTAGTTGATAATAAATGGAAAAACATCGCCTACTCTACAAACTAACTCTTGCCAAATAAGAAAATGAATATATGATATAATACTAAAAGTGAATGAGAATGTGTATTTAAAGAAAAATATTATATTGATCAATCAATACTCAAATAGTAACATACACATGTTGAGCTAACGAGATCGTGATATTTGGAGTTATAACCAATTGTTATGTGTTTCATTGTTTTCTATACGCACAACGTCCATATGTTTGTATTTGTGTTTTTTGTACTAATTGTAGCATATTGAAATATTAACCATGTCTTACTGCAATTTTTCTTTTGTTGCACCGTTCACATCATCTAAGGTTAATTCACATCGCCATGACTAAAGCACATATGTTTTTTTGTCTTTTTGGCCTAAACTATATTCAATTGCTCATTTTATCCATATCATCCCCTTCTATCAAACGGGGAACATGGTAAGTGGAATGGAACTATAACGTGACACCCCATGTCACAAACCAACAAGATTACTCAAAAACATATGCACAAGACAAACATTAATCATCTAGATTACCAAAAATCAGAGGAAATTAAAATCGTTTATTTTCATTTATCTCGGCTCAAGAAAATGTGTACATATGAATCCATAACATTATCACTTTTATACAAATTAACTGTGCCTATCCTTACAAGGATACATATTAACTGTGCCTATCCTTACACGGATACAAACTTGCCACAACAACAAGGCACAAATGCCCAAACATCAAAATCGACTACACACATGAGAACACCTCCCAATAACCTGAGTGTATAGGGATGACACATAGGGCTCTACTACAAGGAACTCAAGACATCTACAACCTTCATAGATACCGCTCCCCTTGCCGCTCCTCACTAGATGCACATTCTCCACCTCTTCATGCATGACTATCTAAAAGATGTGGAAAACCCAGCGGGAGACATAACTCTCCGCAAGCCACTATATGACACAGATATATAATAAGGAAGAACAAGAAGTAAGTATATTAATCATGTTAAGCAAATTTAGCTAAATGATATGAGCAAGGTATTTATTATCATCTAAGCAACTAAGGTAGCTATAACTGAGCAGTAGAACATCTTATCATTTTAGAAGGAAAATTGAAGAATATATATATTTTTACCAACTAAAATGTACAAAAGCAAGCAAGGTGTTATGACCCACGTTTCGTTTTACCAGTAAGTACCTTGGTTAGTGCATAATTGAACTAGTTATGTTGAGATGAGTACTTGCTTTTTTGTTAATAGTGTTTTGAGCTTTGAGCTAGTGTTAATGTATCATTAGCTTGTTTTCTTGTCCTGAGGTTGAGGACAAGTTTGTGCTTAATCCGTTGCCGAAGAAATCACGCAAAACCGACCTACGAGTAAAAAGATATAAGCCTTTTTGTGTGCAGGGACCTATGTGCAATTTCGGAAAGTTTTTGGGCAATTTGCATCCGGCCCCCTGGGCGCCCTTCCTTATCCTTTCCTTCAGTTTTCCTTTATTAGTTCTGTTAACCGACCTTGGAATGAACGATAGTTCATTTCCTTCGGTTGCCGCCTGGGAAAAACAGAGAAGGGGAAAGGGAGAGAGCAAGCTAGAGGAGAAGCTAGACAACCAAGCCCCTTCCTTCTCCGTTCTTCTTCGATTTCTTCATCTTCTCCAGCCAAATCAACCAGCTGCATCATCTTCTTCTTCCTCACCTTCTTCTTCCTCCTGCAGCCATGAAGAAGACGACCATGGAGATGGTCTAGGGAGCGAACGGTGCTTTCCCCTCCGTTCTTTCTTCTTGCCAACTGCTTGCTAGGTCATTCCGAAGCTATAGGAGTGATTCGGGTAAGAATCGTCCACCGAATCGACCCCAATCTCCTCTTTTATTTCTGCAATTTCCGCCCCTGCGCAGGTTGCACGGCGTGCAAATCCGTTTTGCACGGCGTGCAACATTACAGTAAGCTGATTTAGGGGATTTCCGTTTCTGCGCAGGTTGCACGGCGTGCAAAGTCAGATTGCACGGCGTGCAAAGTTACAGATAGCGGAACGAGTTTCAGCCCAGGTGCACGGCGTGCAAATCAGTTTGCACGGCGTGCAAGGTCAGTTTGCACGGCGTGCAAAGGTGCAGAAAAGTAGATCAGAAGTGCACTGAAGGTGCACGGCGTGCAGTCTAGGTGCACGGTGTGCACGCTGCTGTAAAGGGCAGAATTAGGCGTGTTTGTGGATGTTTTTCGGTGTATACGAACACACCGAAGTGGGTGAGTAGTAGTTCATTTAGAAATCATTATTTAACTCAATTCAAGTGCTTAATTGCTTTAATATCAGTTGGCATAATTTCTAAACAGTTTAGCACATACAATAGTTTATTATAGATTCAATAGAACTTGAGATACGGAATATGATTGATGAAAAAGATGGAATATCCTGTTTTACAGTTGTAATGCATATGCAGAATAAAGATGGTTGATTAGCAATGAATTTGAATAAGTGGTATTGAGTCATGTTTAAAGATGACAATGATATATATATAAGTTTAAAGAAGATGTTCAGAATGTGATATAAGTATGAAATGTGATTTTCCTGTTAAATTGTTTAAATGTTAATTCAGTTAATAGACCTAGGTGCCCCAACACCGTAGAACCCCATTGTGCGGTCTGTACCTTTGGGGTGAAACGATCGATCTAGCCTTGTGCCTAGATGGTCGGGCTCGTGTTCAACAACAATCCGTGTGTGTGTCACGGTGGCACGAGGGCAGACAGACAGTGTCCAACAACAACGCGTGCTTGTGTCACGGTGGCACTGGAGAGAATAAAAATGGGGGTTATTCAACATTAATCCGTGCTTGTGTCACGGTGGTAACCCAGACCCTCCGACTGTGCACTACAGGGTGGGAGGAGTCCAGAGCACTCAGAGTTAGTGCAGACAGGCCCTTGTGCGCCTGGGGCCCTTGTGCGCCCGAGAGTCCTGTGCAGACCAGGACGGACAGTCAGACTTAGCATTTCCCGGGTGTGTCGCTAAGTCTTGTACGGTGGGATCGTAGTTCACTACAGATCTTCATATGTAGAGTGTGCTGCATATGTTTGGGGCATAATAATAATAAATATGTAATCATATAGGATCACAGTAAATTAATATATCCGAACTTTGGTGCCAATTCATTACATCCGTTTATTGGTTTAAATTATCTATTGTTGCTTAGAAATGTGATTATATCCTGAAATCTGCTATGTCATTAGAACTGCCCTGCTTATTCTGTATTTATGTTTGTTTCAATTTTATAAATCTGAGGAGTTGTTTAGTGATAGGTAAATGAAATGCTATTCACTGAGCGAGTAGGCTCATACCTCTACTCAAAACATTTTCAGGTCAGCATCAGCATCAGGAGTCGGAAGGATCGTTTCATCCTAACGCCTAGTTGATAGAAGGTTTGTAGTTAGTCTAGTTAGAGGTCTCTTAGTCCTTTCCCCTCGGTCCTTGGTACCGGAAGTGGGTGAGAGAGAGTATGGTTGTGGAAGGTGTATAAAGATGTAAATTAACTGTTATGTTTACTTTCTGTTAAACAATGTTACATGTTGTAAACTCTGTTTATGTTCTCTACCCAGTTTAATTGAAATGCTTCCGCAATAGTTATTTATGTTTTAATTTACAACAATAATCCGGATATCATTACGAGGTTTCAAAAGAAAAAGTTTTCAGTGATTTGTTTATGTGATAATCCCTCCGTCGCGCCCTAATCTTGTGATTAGTGGTTAGTGTGAGATCGGGGTGTGACATCTTGGTATCAGAGCTTAGGTTGAGTACTTAGTTACTCAAGGTCAGGGGACGATAAGAGACCCATAGGATTAAGGTTTAGGTGTCTTTCTTCTATCTGTAGTTTTCTAACAGGAAATATTCTGTTATATCATTGCAGATGGCAGGAAGAGGCTTTGATCGTGATGATCAGGCCGAGAGCCATGTTGGCCCTGACCCTCTATACTTGGGTCCAGGTGGTGGTAACCATGTGGATGAAGTGTCCCGTATGTACAGGATGTTTCTGGAAACCAGGGAGAAGTACAAAGCTGATAGGCGAACTTCTACTTCTACCAACAGTAAGGATCTGATGCGATCTTATGAGCTTGTAAAGAAGCTTGGTGGCACCGAGTTTAGTGGCACTACAGATCCAGCAGAGGCTGATGAATGGTTTAGACAGATAGAGAAGGTCTTTCGCCTGATGGAACTCCCAGAAGAGAAGAAGATTAATCATGCAGTCTACCTTTTGACAGGCGATGCAGAGTTGTGGTGGCGTGGTGTGGAGGAAAAGAGGAGAGGTACAGAGCTTTCTTGGCAGGATTTCTCTGAGGAGTTTCATCTTAAATTCTATCCACCCACTTTTCTTAATGAGAAAATCAGGCAGTTACAGAATATTAAGCAGGGGAACATGACAGTTACTGAGTATGAAGCGCTTTTCACACGGTTAGCGAACTTCTGTCCGCAGCTTGTTCCCGACAACATAGAAAGATGCAGAAGGTTTCAAGAAGGGCTAAGGCCAGAGATTCGGCATACAGTTTCTGCTACTAGTAGGAGGAACAGAGAGAACTTTGGTGAGTTTGTTGAGGCTGCTAGACAGGTTGAGGAATCTGTGAATGCTGACAAGGTGCCTGAGTCTAAGAAGAGATCTGCAGATTTCAGTAGAGGACAGTCCAGTAGTGGATATAGAGGTGGAGGTAGAGGTTTCTTTTCTAAACTTGGGCGTGGCTTTAGCTGCTTCGGTAAACAGAGATCCGAGGACGTTTCTTCTTCTAGAGGCAGAGGGAGACATAGCCCAGGTAGATGGAGCCGAGCATCTAGTGGGCGGCCATCTGGATCATCTACTTCTGTGACTGGTCCACTGAAATAGGAGATGCAAGTATGTAATGCTTGTGGAAGAGTACACTCTGGGCAATGTTGGGGTTTAGATTATAGAGAATGTTACCACTGTGGGCAGACAGGACATATAAAAAGGTTTTTCCCTCAGCTTCAACCAGCAGCATCACAAGCCTCTCAGTCTCAGTTTTATGATGCTCAGAGACAACCTCCAGCTGAAGGACCGAGTTCTTCTGTGGCTTCCGGTTCCAGAGGTGACAGAGCGCCTAGTGGCAGGAACGGTCAGAGAGGACAGCGTAGCAGAGGGAGAGCTTCAGCACGTTTCTTCTCCTTGACCCCTCAGGAAGGTATAATCTCTTCACAAGTCGTTACAGGAGAAATGCTTTTGTTTAATAATATACCAGTTTCGGTTTTGATAGATCCGGGTGCTACTCACTCTTTCATACGACGCTCTTTAGTTGGTGAACTTAACCTGTTAACTCAAGAGTTGGTAGATGAGTTAGTGTTGAGGGTTCCACTAGGTGGACCAACAACTCTGACTGAGTTTTGTCCCGGATGTTTTCTATCTTTTGGAGGTTACACATTTGCTGCTAATCTCATACCCCTGGATGTAAATACTTTTCAAGTCATCTTGGGTATGGATTGTCTTGAGACATATTGAGTGCAACTCGATTGTTGGAAAAAGGAAGCTACCTTTCAACTAGGGGAATTTTCTTGTGTCTTTACTGGAGACAGGAAAGTTCTGCCTACGTGCATAATATCAGCTGCCGTAGCTGATAAGATGCTACAAAAAGGATGTGAAGCGTTCCTTGCTCATGTGGTTGACACCAGAGCAGAGAAGAGCACCGCCAGTGTTTATGATGTGCCTGTGGTTCGCGAGTTCTCTGACGTTTTTCCAGAAGAGTTACCAGGCTTACCTCCTGTCAGAGACATTGATTTTGAAATTCAGATATATCCCGGTAGTCATCCAGTAGCACTGCCAGCCTATAGAATGGCACCTGCAGAGTTGAAGGAACTCAAGGTGCAGCTGCAGGAATTGCTGGATAAGGGTTTCATCAGACCCAGTTCTTCACCTTGGGGTGCTCTAGTCCTGTTTGTTAAGAAAAAGGATGGTACCATGCGTCTTTGTATAGATTACAGGCAATTGAACAAGATCACTATTAAGAACAAGTATCCTTTACCGAGAATAGACGATCTGTTTGATCAGTTGCGTGGAGCAATGATCTTTTCAAAAATTGATTTGAGATCTGGATATCATCAGCTCAGAATAAAGGCTTCTGATATTCCCAAGACAGCTTTCAGAACCAGGTATGGACATTATGAGTTTTTGGTCATGTCGTTTGGGCTGACTAATGCCCCAGCAGCCTTTATGGATATGATGAATCGGATTTTCAAACCGTTCCTAGATCAGTTTATTGTAGTCTTTATAGATGATATTCTGATCTATTCCAGAGATGATGAACAGCATGAGCAACACTTGAGAGTAGTGTTGCAGTTGTTGAGACAACACCATTTGTTTGCTAAATTTAGCAAATGCGAGTTCTGGTTGGCCGAGGTAGCATTTCTTGGACATGTTATCTCTAGAGGTGGAGTTAATGTTGACCCTAAGAAAGTTGATTCTGTACTTCAGTGGGAACAGCCTAAGACTCCTACTGAGATCAGAAGTTTCTTGGGATTAGCAGGTTATTACAGAAGGTTTATACAGAACTTCAGTGCGTTAGCATCACCTTTGACACGCTTGACGAGGAAGGATGCACCGTTTGTTTGGTCTGATAACTGTGAGAAGAGTTTTCAGATCTTGAAGAGAAGGTTGACTTCAGCACCAGTGTTGGTTTTGCCAGAAGCAGAAAAAGGTTATACAGTGTTCTGTGATGCCTCTAGGAGAGGTTTGGGCTGTGTACTGATGCAAGAAGGCAAAGTTGTGGCTTACGCATCTAGACAGCTTAAGAAGAATGAAGAGAATTACCCTGTTCATGATTTGGAATTAGCTGCTATAGTTCATGCTCTTAAGACATGGCGTCACTACCTGTATGGTGAGACATGTCAGGTGTTTATAGACCATAAGAGCCTGAAATATATCTTCACTCAGAAAGATTTGAATTTGAGACAGCGCAGATGGCTTGAGATGATTAAAGATTATGATGTGACAATCGATTACCATCCTAGTAAAGCGAATGTTGTAGCAGATGCCTTGAGTAGAAAGTCAAGTTCAACAGCTAATGCATTTTCCATGGCATGTTTCAAAAGAGACTTGCTTGTAGATATGCGGAAATTGAGTTTAGACTTGAACGTGACTGGACAGAGTGGGTTGATTGCTCAAATGCAGGTTAAACCTACTTTCTATGATCAGATTAAGGAATTGCAACAGAATGATGATGAGTTGAGGCAGATCATGCAGGATATGTCGGAAGGTAAAAGGTCAGAATTCAGGTTTTCTGACGATGGTGTGTTGTATCTTCACGACAGGTTGTGTGTACCTGGAAACAGTGAGCTGAAAGAGCAGATTCTTAAGGAAGCACATACTTCTATGTATGCTATGCATCCTGGTAACACAAAGATGTACAGGAATCTCAAAGAGTTGTACTGGTGGTCTGGTATGAAAAAGGATGTGGCTGAATACGTGGCTAGGTGCGGGGTGTGTCAGCAGGTTAAGGCTGAGCATCAGAAACCTGCTGGTACTTTGCAGTCGCTTCCTATACCAGAATGGAAATGGGAACACATCACGATGGACTTTGTGGTAGGATTACCCAGGACGCCTAAGGGTTCGGACTCGATTTGGGTGATTGTGGATAGACTAACTAAGTCTGCTCACTTTCTTCCTGTCAAGTCAACCTTTGATGTTCCAAAGCTGGCTAAGATTTATGTGGATGAGGTAATCAGATTACATGGGATTCCAGTTTCCATTATTTCTGACAGAGATCCTAAGTTTACATCTAGGTTTTGGAATCAGTTACATCGTGCGTTGGGCACAAAGTTGAGGTTCAGTACAGCGTTTCACCCACAGACAGATGGTCAATCGGAGAGGACCATTCAGACTCTTGAAGACATGTTGAGAGCATGCGTTCTGTAGTTCAGAGGTAACTGGGAGGAACACTTAAGCCTGATGGAGTTTGCATATAACAACAGCTACCATTCTAGTCTTGGAATGGCCCCATATGAAGCTCTATATGGCAGGAAGTGTAGATCACCAGTTTGGTGGTACGAGATTGGTGAGAAAGAAATTCTTGGACCTGAGATAGTCGATATGACTACAGAGAAGATATCTGTGATCAGGGATCAGTTAAAAGCTGCACAGGACAGACAGAAAAGTTATGCAGAGAGACGACGTCGACCTCTTGAGTTTGAGGTTGGTAATGAGGTGTATCTGAAAGTTTCGCCGTGGAAAGGAGTACTGAGGTTTGGCAAAAGGGGTAAGTTGACCCCTAGGTATATGGGTCCATATCCTATTGTTGAGAGGGTTGGACCTGTAGCTTACAGGTTGGATTTGCCGTCTGAGTTGGCAAATCTTCATGATGTGTTTCATGTATCTATGCTGAAAAAGTGTCATCCCGGTACAGAAAAGATTCTAGATCCAGAACCGGCGCAACTTAGAACAGATGTGTCCTATGTAGAAGGACCAGTGCAGATAGTTGATCACCGGATCAAAAAGCTTAAGAACCGGGAGATACCTTTAGTGAAGGTTTTGTGGAGTAATCACAATATAGAGGAAGCTACGTGGGAGCTTGAATCAGAAATGCGTAACAAGTTTCCTTTTCTCTTTTAGGAATTTCAGGACGAAATTCTTATAAGGAAGGGAGATTGTTATGACCCACGTTTTGTTTTACCAGTAAGTACCTTGGTTAGTGCATAATTGAACTAGTTATGTTGAGATGAGTACTTGCTTTTTTGTTAATAGTGTTTTGAGCTTTGAGCTAGTGTTAATGTATCATTAGCTTGTTTTCTTGTCCTGAGGTTGAGGACAAGTTTGTGCTTAATCCGTTGCCGAAGAAATCACGCAAAACCGACCTACGAGTAAAAAGATATAAGCCTTTTTGTGTGCAGGGACCTATGTGCAATTTCGGAAAGTTTTTGGGCAATTTGCATCCGGCCCCCTGGGCGCCCTTCCTTATCCTTTCCTTCAGTTTTCCTTTATTAGTTTTGTTAACCGACCTTGGAATGAACGATAGTTCATTTCCTTCGGTTGCCGCCTGGGAAAAATAGAGAAGGGGAAAGGGAGAGAGCAAGCTAGAGGAGAAGCTAGGCAACCAAGCCCCTTCCTTCTCCGTTCTTCTTCGATTTCTTCATCTTCTCCAGCCAAATCAACCAGCTGCATCATCTTCTTCTTCCCCACCTTCTTCTTCCTCCTGCAGCCATGAAGAAGACGACCATGGAGATGGTCTAGGGAGCGAACGGTGCTTTCCCCTCCGTTCTTTCTTCTTGCCAACTGCTTGCTAGGTCATTCCGAAGCTATAGGAGTGATTCGGGTAAGAATCGTCCACCGAATCGACCCCAATCTCCTCTTTTATTTCTGCAATTTCCGCCCCTGCGCAGGTTGCACGGCGTGCAAATCCGTTTTGCACGGCGTGCAACATTGCAGTAAGCTGATTTAGGGGATTTCCATTTCTGCGCAGGTTGCACGGCGTGCAAAGTCAGATTGCACGGCGTGCAAAGTTACAGATAGCGGAACGAGTTTCAGCCCAGGTGCACGGCGTGCAAATCAGTTTGCACGGCGTGCAAATCAGTTTGCACGGCGTGCAAGGTCAGTTTGCACGGCGTGCAAAGGTGCAGAAAAGTAGATCAGAAGTGCACTGAAGGTGCACGGCGTGCACGCTGCTGTAAAGGGCAGAATTAGGTGTGTTTATGGACATTTTTCGGTGTATACGAACACACCGAAGTGGGTGAGTAGTAGTTCATTTAGAAATCATTATTTAACTCAATTCAAGTGCTTAATTGCTTTAATATCAGTTGGCATAATTTCTAAACAGTTTAGCACATACAATAGTTTATTATAGATTCAATAGAACTTGAGATACGGAATATGATTGATGAAAAAGATGGAATATCCTGTTTTACAGTTGTAATGCATATGCAGAATAAAGATGGTTGATTAGCAATGAATTTGAATAAGTGGTATTGAGTCATGTTTAAAGATGACAATGATATATATATATATGAGTTTAAAGGAGATGTTCAGAATGTGATATAAGTATGAAATGTGATTTTCCTGTTAAATTGTTTAAATGTTAATTCAGTTAATAGACCTAGGTGCCCCAACACCGTAGAACCCCATTGCGCGGTCTGTACCTTTGGGGTGAAACGATCGATCTAGCCTTGTGCCTAGATGGTCGGGCTCGTGTTCAACAACAATCTGTGCGTGTGTCACGGTGGCACGAGGGCAGACAGACAGTGTCCAACAACAACGCGTGCTTGTGTAACGGTGGCACTGGAGAGAATAAAAATGGGGGTTATTCAACATTAATCCGTGCTTGTGTCACGGTGGTAACCCAGACCCTCCGACTGTGCACTACAGGGTGGGAGGATTCCAGAGCACTCAGAGTTAGTGCAGACAGGCCCTTGTGCGCCTGGGGCCCTTGTGCGCCCGAGAGTCCTGTGCAGACCAAGACGGACAGTCAGACTTAGCATTTCCCGGGTGTGTCGCTAAGTCTTGTACGGTGGGATCGTAGTTCACTACAGATCTTCATATGTAGAGTGTGCTGCATATGTTTGGGGCATAATAATAATAAATATGTAATCATATAGGATCACAGTAAATTAATACATCCGAACTTTGGTGCCAATTCATTACATCCGTTTATTGGTTTAAATTATCTATTGTTGCTTAGAAATGTGTTTATATCCTGAAATCTGCTATGTCATTAGAACTGCCCTGCTTATTCTGTATTTATGTTTGTTTCAATTTTATAAATATGAGGAGTTGTTTAGTGATAGCTAAATGAAATGCTATTCTCTGAGCGAGTAGGCTCATACCTCTACTCAAAACATTTTCAGGTCAGCATCAGCATCAGGAGTCGGAAGGATCGTTTCATCCTAACGCCTAGTTGATAGAAGGTTTGTAGTTAGTCTAGTTAGAGGTCTCTTAGTCCTTTCCCTCGGTCCTTGGTACCGGAAGTGGGTGAGAGAGAGTATGGTTGTGGAAGGTGTATAAAGATGTAAATTAACTATTATGTTTACTTTCTGTTAAACAATGTTACATGTTGTAAACTCTGTTTATGTTCTCTACCCAGTTTAATTGAAATGCTTCCGCAATAGTTATTTATGTTTTAATTTACAACAATAATCCGGATATCATTACGAGGTTTCAAAAGAAAAAGTTTTCAGTGATTTGTTTATGTGATAATCCCTCTGTCGCGCCCTAATCTTATGATTAGTGGTTAGTGTGAGATCGGGGTGTGACACAAGGCCTCATCTAATGTTTTCGTATTTAATCCTAAGTAAGAATACTACACGTATGATTATGTGTATTATCATGCCCTGAAGATTTGAGTCGTACCATCCAAATCCAACTGACCACTACTAAGTCAAAATCGGTGCCATACAAGGTCTATGGAAGAGCAAAAATCTACAACCTCACCAAACATTGTGGTCAGTACACGAGTACACCATAGAGACATACATGTTAGCTACATCCAATGACATATAGTCAACTGTGAAAATCCTAGCCCACTTTGGTACAGGTCACGGTGCTAGTGAAACTAAGCTACGGCTCACAGTCGCACTCCTTCCAGGGTATGGCCCGCAACCAATCATGTAAAAACCTCATGAACATCAAATCACTGAGTTACTGTCCACAGACATACTCCTTCCAGGGTATGGCACGAAGCCAATCCTATGAATGCATATACTCAACAGTATATGACTCTGAGCTCCCACTAAGGAGAACCCCTTTCACCATTCAGCAAGTACTAACACTGAAGATGGATCAACGACACAGGGAAAACTACATGATTAAGTTCCATTTGATTAATTATGCCAATCAAGCATTTTTTAGCATCAACCAAGTTACAATGTATAAATCATAGACAAATCCTACAAAAGTAAGGTATAGAACAACTACAAAATATATAAAACATTTGGAACATAAACTTGTCACCACATCATGTAATGATACTGCCATTCATAACCTTCACCATTGTCACATTAGCTATGGGATATCAATCCTTCATTCATCACTAGAGGTTTAAACCTCAAGCTAGGCAACAAGCCTCTGCCAGGTCACAAGACCCTAGTTACATCATTCTTGCATCACATGTGTCTCAACATGCCTATAGGGGCTCATGCTCATCGACCTGTATCACATCATATCCATCATAGCATATACTAACTATGATATTTCATATGTACATCACCTGCAAGGTTAGAGGTTTATATACAAGAGAGAGAGAGAGAACATCAAAATAGAATAACCATTGTAAGTGAGAGAAAAAATATATCACATGGCCCATCATTAGAGTTAGGGTTCCACACATAGCCGATAAGGGCTTTGTAGCTATATACCATCCCTAAACCCTAGGGATATCACCTTACACAATCTTGGAACATTTTAGGGTTAAAGAACAAATACTAGAGTTGGTTAGGCATCCAACCAAATAGCACCCTACATGATTCATTACTTAGTATACATGTTTATGTATCAATCACATGATTATGTATATGTGTCAACCGTTCACCATTTGGGACTGTTGCGACCATGAGCACAAGTGGTGTTGCGACCCATCATCCAAGTGGTTCTTACACCCATGACACAAGGGTCTTGACCACCATGTAATATGGTGTCGCGACCACATGATGTAACATGTCATGACCATACAAAGAAACATGTCGCAACCTCAACGTCAAGAAAAGAAACTCAACCAAGACCAAGTAGATGTCTGGACCCTCAACACCAAATTCATGTTACAACCTCAAATCAAGGGTATGCTACAACTGAAACAAGGACATGACACAATCAAAACAAAATCCAAACATGTCTCGACCCAAAATCTCATATGTCAAGATGTCTCGACTCAAGACCAAAACAAGGTGTAGCGACAATTAAGGTCAAGCTACCACCATGACAAGGAACCAACATCAAACCAGGATAAACCAAGATCAAAATAGAAGTATTCCATGGCCAAAACAAAAGAGAATACCAAGGAAATCGATAATCAACATAGAGGAGAAAACCTCATACATATCGGTCACCCAAAACCCTAAAGTGTATAACATGCAACCACCATGAAATAACCACATGCAAGAGAGATAAACTACATTTAGCACATCCAAAATAGAACCTAAAACTCCATGGAACACCAAGGTACATAGAACTAAAGAAAGTGATCAAAGCCAAGATCAAGAGAGGGAATAACATCACCATATTATCACCAACTCAAAATTGGGTAAATTGGAATTAAGGTTTCAGATTATGAGTGAACCAAGCATGATAACCATCAGCACTCAAGCTCTAGAACATGGTATCACGTACTAGAATGATAGGACTATGCTCTAGAGAGATAAAACTTCAGGACAAAGCAACTATCACAAAAATACATGGACAAGTATCTCATACACCCAAATTTAGGGTTCCAAAATATATTATGTCACCAAACCTTAATCTCCTTACCTTATTCCTCCTAAGGAACATGAGGGTTAATCATATATGATAAAGGTTATTTAGTCACACTACATCTCATAATAGTCACTAGGATGATTGGAGATGACTCACCATATCACAAACCTTAAATTAGGGTTACAGTTTGTTTCCTTTAGTTAAATTGGGATTCATTCTCTCTTAAAACATTAGGCTTTAATACATCTTCACCCTTTAGATTAGAGTGTAATAGTATTGATATAAGCATATTTGGGTCACCCTATCATCATTACATCACCTCATATATATAACATCAAACTATGATAGTTGATCATTACATTAACCAAGTGTAGCGGCTTAACATATAAGATGTTGTAACCTTGGGGTGTAGCGACCCTATTGTTTCAACCTAGAGGTGTAGAACCTAGGTGTTGCAACCTAAAGGGTGTAGCCACCACTCATCCTCAAGGTTTGTTGTGGTCACAAAGAAAAGAGAGGTGTTATGACCCATATATACATGTTATTGTAATGGCCATTCATGGATTAGGGTTTTTGTTGCGACCCCTTCAACTACCATAAAGGTAATGATCCTAGGAAAAGGTCAAGGGGGTGTTGCAACTCCAAGTCAGCACCCAACCATGGTCACAACAGAATATAGTTCCCGAACAAACTTACCACTTACTAAGGGAAAAACTAAGTACAAGATAGTCATCAAAACACTACATTATTTCATCACATAAATCCACCATAAAGATCATGATTCAAGGGATGAAAACCAAGTTTCCCACTCATGCAAACCAAAACAAACAACTCTCATGTACAAGGTAGGTGGTCCATGTTCAAAGTTGTAGAATTTCATAACTAAAAATCAAAAGGGAACATGTATCTCATCATCATCACTAAGATCGGGTTCATAGAGTTAAGGTTTAGGGTTAGATGCAAACCATGAATAAATGTACCCAAGATTTTCATTCTAGATTATTATAATTCGGTCTAACAAATTAGGATTTTGATTTAAAATTGGAAATATTCACATGCAAGCAAGAAATAAGGTGCAATAATAGTAGCAAGAGGAAGGTTATATCACCCGCCAAAAATCAAGCTTGATCTCCTTCTCTTCCCAAGGATGAAGATGAGTCTCCCAAAAGCTCCATCTTCAGCCACAAGGGTGCCTCAAGACAAGAAAAATATTCCATGGTTAAAGATAGATCAAAAGATGGTGAACAAAGCCCTAGGCCGAACTTGGATGGTGGGGAAGAAGAAGGAAGAAAAGAGGGAACCTCCATTCACAAAGGTACCACCTTGGACAAACCATGGTCTAAGGACCTAGTGGGGAAGAGTTTCTCTCAAGGGATGGACAACATGGGTACACCATAGCCTAAGGTCGAGAAAGGAGAAGGACGTGAAGAAGAAGACCAAACAAAAACGTGCTCAAAGAGAGGGGCAACTCACCTAGAGAAGGAACCACCAAGAATCACCACAAAGAAGATGATTTAGCTCCAAAGTACCACTTAGAGAACATGTTTGGCCACCATACCACCTAGGACAGCTACACTTGCTTCACAAAACTCTATGCATGAGCACAAGAATGAGGAAGAAGAAAATGTCTTAAAAGGAGGGTTTGAGTGGAGAAGAGAGAGGTTATATACTCATAGAGGAGGGTGGTGATGGTGGAATGAGGTGTCCACATAATAAGGCACATAGGGGACACTTGTCCACCAAAGAAACACACATGCAAGCTGTGGGCTCTGATCTCCAAACCACGATATAAACACGATTTAAACTTAGCGGAAGCAAATCGATTAATAGCGGAAGACAAAAATCACGGGAAATTAAAACTTTTCGAGACAAGAGCTTGAATCCATAAAGCTCATTCATAAAAGGAGATAAACTGTTTACATCTCATGATAATTACTTCTTGAGTAATTAAATACAACAAGATACAAAATCTCAAGAACTCATAACCAAAAGACTCCAAGACCTGAGAGTACAGAGGACACATAGGACTGACTCTAACTACACCACATGGCAGGCTAAATCTCCACCTGAGATTTACTGCTGCTCCTGGTGCTGCTGCTGCTGGGACTGGTCACCTGTAGACATGTTCCTCCGTCCTCGACGTCCACCTAAAAAGTTGAAGTCTACGGGGTGAGACAATTGTACATAATTGTCCCAGCAAGAGTTATAACTCTCCGCCAGAAGCTTTATTATAATATCAAAGAATAACTTAAGCAGTAAAAGCTTACAAAGTATTCAATAGCAGATACAGTTGTATACAAGAGCTCAACATATATCAAGCATGAAGAACATATGCACTATACAGTGTAACATCAATCAATTAGCTCATAGTTACCTTTAACAGGTATACTACGCTGTAGATTATGTTTTTCAAAACATTCTTATTATTATGCCCTGTGGAGATGAGGTTTACCACTCATACCCCAACCAATCACTGTTAAGTGCCTTATTATCATTCTAGGTCATCGAAAGAGCCGGATTCTCATGACCTTAACCTTCCTCAGTCAGTAAGAGGATCACTTGTAGGACATCTTGTGTCTCTACTATTATAGCTCACCAGTGTAATCTGGTCCTTCGCTATTTTAGAGTTACAGTGGCGTTCTGTACTCTCTTCGTCATCAGGAGATTTCATGTTTATCTTCACTGATATGGATATCTATGTTTTCCTCGTCATCAGGAGGTTTCATGTTTACCATCCACTGATACGGTATGAGTTTTGTAGTGAAGGATTGACGGATTATACATCTACGTCAAATTCCTACACTAGGATGTAAGGTTCTACACATCCATATACCCCACATACTCAACAGTATGTGATCCAAGAGTTCCCATAGGAAAACCTGTTTCACCATCATTTGATCTCTGACAATGATGGATCTATGATCAGGGCTCTACATTTCACTTGATTAGTTAGGTACATTCAGTATTCTTTTACATCATACATTGTTCTTCAAACAATAACAGTAGCATAACAGCTATGAAAGTAGAATACTAAATGCAACAAACCTAACTCACATCAATCATCATTTCTTAGTATACTCATCATCACAAGTCATCTCTAAAGCATGACCTTGATGGTATTCATGGCTCTTACAGCCCATTAAAACATAGGATGCCACTGACAAGGCATCAAGATATTTTACTATTCATAAAGATAACAACATGCTTTCAATGAATATAGTATCATCATTCATACCTGGATATGATCACCTTCATATCAGAATCTGCATGGTTAATTCAACTGATAAAGGTAATTCAAAACAAGAATATACTTTCCACTCTTGTCATAAGAGCTAAGTTCTTTGATTCTCATCAATTAGAGTTTGCTACTCATATTGCATGTCATCACCCTTGAATTAGGGTTTACTATTCACATGTCATCACCCTTGAATTAGGGTTTACTATTCACATTACATGTCATCACCTTTGAATTAGGATTTACTATTCACCTTATGGTGAATTGAACTCATAACATCATCATGTATGAGGAACATCATCATTGATGCTCTCAGATTAGTTTAAGATTCATCATTTATCATAATTAGGGTTCCATGATCTCACATAGGTGGATCATACCCTAATCATGCACATTCATGTGTATTGAAGGTACTTTACTTGAATTTCCATCATAAAAGGGTACTTTCTCTTTCTTAAGATACTTTCTCTCTCCTCATACTTGTAGATGGTGATAACACCAATCTAGATCAGGTTGGGTTAAGTCCACTTTGATTAACATAGACCAAATCACCACTATTAAGAGATTAGGGTTTGATTAGAATAAGGTTTCACTCAATTGAACCTTTCAAGGGTATTATGGTAAATTACACATTGATCATCATCATGGTTTAATTTACTAACCACTTGACCCTTAATGTCTTTTGGTATCATTAGGATATAGGTTGAACAACTATTAAACCATTTAAGCCTTCAAGGCATTAGGCAGACATAACTTCAAAAGTCTCCAATAGGTTTCACACCTTCAACCTTCATACGATCTTGAGGTCGAATGCCCTCATTCGATCTTGAGGTCGTATGCCCTCATTCGATCTTGAGGTCGAATGACCTTATACGGTCTTGAGGTCGAATGACCTTATACGGTCTTGAGGTCGAATGACCTTATACGGTCTTGAGGTCGAATGACCTTATACGGTCTTGAGGTCGAATGACCTTATACGAACTTGAGGTCGAATGACCTTATACGGTCTTGAGGTCGAATGACCTTATACGGTCTTGAGGTGGAATGCCCTCAAAAGCTCAAGATCATATGGACCTCCAAGGTGGTTCAAAGGGTAAACTCGATTAGGGTTTCCTATGTTGAAGCCATCAATTGGTCTCAAGCTTGCTAACCACTTACCAATTGAGACAATTAGGGTTAGCCTTAACCAATTGGTCACTCAATTGACCCTCAATTGATATCCAATTAGGGTTGGAGTTGGTTCAATTAAGGTCTATAAACGTTCAACCATCAACACTCAACAATGTGAATCAAATCGAAGTTGAACCCATCAATTGACCTCCAATTGGGCTCAAACTTGGCCCAAACGGTCTTGGGATCGTTTGGATATACTCCAAACGGTCTTGAGACCGTTTGCCCAAGAATTAATCAAAATCTAGATTGATATGATAGGGGTTGAACCTTAATTAAGTCACAAATCAGCAATTTGATTATTTTAATAACCCATTGTAATTGGGCCCTCAATTGATCAAATTACCTTAACGCTAGACTCCAAACGGTCTTGGGTTGTCACTAAACGGTCTTGAGACCATTTGGATGAGTTCCAAATGGTCTTGAGACCGTTTGCCCATCCATCCTTTGGACTCTAGTGAAAATTCATCAAGGTTTGATTTATTGAGTTGATCATTACATCAATACTTAATTGCAATGTAATTTGGTATCTTTGTACCTTCAATTGGTCAACTATACTTGACCCCAGACCTCCATACGGTCTTGGGTGATCCCCAAACGGTCTTGAGACCGTTTGTATGATTCCCCAAATGGTCTTGAGGCCGTTTGGGCTAATCAACCCAAAATCTCAAATTACCTCATTGTGATTTCAGCACTGATTTCAATTAGGGTTTGCCCTAGTAATCATCTATCAACTCTTAAATCGTTTGGAATTAGTCCATAAAATTTGGTGAGTTATTAATTAACATCATTATGAACAGTAATATCATACAGTAAATGCTTAGTCAACCATCTTATACGGTCTTGAGACCGTTTTCCCAAAAAGGGCAAATTAAGCAGATTGAAAATCAGAATTAAATTCAATTGAATTTGCTAATTGTTTTGCCTATATCTCACGATTCCTTTGGAGTTAACCTCTCAAATGTTGTGGGTGATTAACCTTCATAATTATGAACAGGATTCCCATACGGTCCATGCTTGGTCAATGCGGCCATACGGTCTTGAGACCGTATGCCTTCATACGACCTTGAAACCGTTTGCCCACCAAACGGTTTTGTAAACCGTATGGGCAATTGGTTGAGGTCGTATGGTAAAGTGGAAAACTGTGGATAAGCATAGGAAATAACGCCCTCATCTTCTAGCTCAATAACAGCAACAGTTCCTCACGGATTTGCTTTCAAGGAAGCAAGGGAAGATAGGGAAGAAGAAGAACTAGCAACTAAAAGCATAGAAAAGATGTATATAACAAAGCATAGGTTTAGAGTTATAAAACCCGCCTAAAGCTTGCTCCTTGAGCTCCAAGATTTCGAGCTCCAAGCCTTTAATGGCGTCCTAGAAGCTCCATAGGTCAGCCAAGGTGAATCCTCCAAGAAAAGTTGAGAAGAGATGGCTAGAAAGATAGAGCTAAGTGAGCTAGCCATGAATTTGACCTTGAATTCGAGTTTCATCCAAGAATTTAAGAAAAAGGAAGGATCCAAACCTACCTTGCACTCCCCTGGTCGTCCTCCTGAGCTCCAGAGCTCTCCTTAGTCGGTTGAGCAAGGGAGAACAATGAAGGAAACGAAAGAAACATTCCTTTGCTAAGTGAGGAAAAGGGCTTATATACTTGGGTGGAATTTCAACATAAGTACATAGGTTTTCCTCATTTTCTCATCTAAGTCCTCCCTTTCTTCTTTTCTCGCCCCTACCTCTTATTTCTAAGGACAACCTTATTCTAAGGTCAAGAAATGAAGGCAAAGAAGATCAACCTATTACTAAAGCACACACATAAAAGGGCTATAGTACTTACACCTTGATTATTCAATCACAAAGGTGTTTTTCATTATATGATTATTCAATTGAAGTGACTTCTTCATCATTTCTTCTCTAAATGATGACAAGAGTCTTACAAGATATTTTAGATGGTGTATTTTATAAGTTGCACCCCTCAAATTGGGTAAATTGCACTTTACTCCAATTTAGGGTTTCAAGCACAGGGATTGCTTCCACAGCTGCACCTTGGTGCTCAAGCTTGGGAAATCCCTCAAACTTTACCATAATCATTCTTATGATGTCTCAACATAAGGGGAACATCTCAACATGTGCAAATTGCAAGTTAACCCTTCTAACTGGGTAAATTGCACATAGGTCCCTGTATTACAAAATAATCAATTCAATCATTGTTTAAAAGGGACAAAAAGGAAAAATATGTTCCTTAGGAACTTAATTACATGCCAAAAGATAATCACCAGTATCTTAATTACATAATTAGGAAAAACATCTAGGGTTAACTCATAACCCAGGTCAGGGATGTTACAAATTATCCACCCCTTACAAGGATTTCGTCCCCGAAATCGATAAAACATATTAAGAGAAAAGGGCAGGATACTTCCTTCTCATCTCATCCTCTAGTTCCCAAGTGGCTTCTTCAACACCACGGTGGTTCCAGAGGACTTTCACAAGGCTTATATCTTTCTTCTTTAACTTTTTAATTCTGTTATCAAGGATTGACATCGGTCCTTCCTCATAAGATATATTATCATTCAATTCTACCTCCATAGGTTGTAGAATTGACTCAGTATCAGGGTGACATTTCTTTAGCATAGAAATGTGAAACACAGGATGTAACCTCTGTAACTCTGGTGGCAGCTCTAGTTTATAGGCTACTTTTCCAATCCGTTCAATGATTGGATAAGGCCCCATAAATCTAGGAGCTAACTTCCCTTTCCTTCCAAAACGAAGGACTCCTTTCCAAGGCGAGACCTTGAGATACACTCTGTCTCCAACCTGGAACTCTAAGGGTCTACGACGTTTGTCAACATAAGATTTCTGCCTATCCTGTGCAGTCTTAATCTGTTGTTGTATTACTTTAATCTTCTCTGTGGTCTGCTGCACAAGATCAGGACCTAACAAATGATGCTCACCAGTCTCAAACCAACACAAAGGTGATCTACAACATCTACCATATAAGGCTTCATAAGGTGCCATATCAATACTATGTTGATAGCTATTGTTATAGGCAAACTCTATCAAGCTTAGGTGTAGATCCCAACTTCTGGTAAACTGGAGAACACATGCTCTCAACAGGTCTTCTAAGGTCTGTATGGTCCTTTCCGACTGTCCATCAGTCTGTGGATGAAAGGTCGTACTAAACCTTAGCTTGGTGCCTAAGGCTCTGTGTAACTGTTCCCAAAAATGACTTGTAAACTGAGGACCTCTGTCAGAAACTATTGTGACAGGAACTCCGTGCAAACACACTATCTCTTGCAAATACAACTGTGATAACCTTTCAGCAGAATAGGTTGTTTTGACAGGTAAGAAATGCGCTGTTTTAGTCAACCTATCTACAACTACCCAAATGGAATCATGTCCTTTGTTTGTCCTGGGTAGGCCAACAACAAAGTCCATGGTAACATGATCCCACTTCCACTGTGGTATGGGTAAAGGTTGCATTGTTCTTGCAGGCTTCTGGTGTTCAGCTTTAACTTGCAGACACACAGGACACCTCAGAACAAACTCTGCAACATCCTTCCCTATTCCAGGCCACCAATACAGTTCCTTTAAATTACGATACATCTTGGTTCTCCCTGGATGCATAGCATACATTGAAGAATGAGCTTCTTCCAGGACTAACTTCCTCAAGTTGTCCACATCCGGCACTATCATCCTCTCATGATAACAGGCTACATGATCATACGAGTCATGGAAACCATCTCATTTCTCACTACCATACTCCGATCTAATCTGCTGAATTACAACGTCAACTTGCTTTGCTTCCTTAATCTGCTCTCTTAGGGTAGGTTTAATATGCATCTCAGCCAACAACCCGGCTAACAATGACACTTTCAACTGTACATTGTCTTGCCTTAAAGAGATAAGCATATCTCTCCTAGAGCATACTAAAGAGTTTAGTTGTGCTCTATCCATGGTTGATGTTGCTGATTTCCTACTCAAGGCATCTGCAACAACATTGGCCTTTCCTGTATGGTAATCAATCGTACAGTCATAGTCCTTGATTAACTCCATCCAGCGACGTTGCCTCATGTTAAGCTCATGCTGAGAGAAGATATACTTAAAATTCTTGTGGTCTGTGAAAATCTGGAATGTCTCTCCGTAGAGATAATGCCTCCAGATCTTCAAGGCATGAACCACAGCAGCTAACTCTAGATCGTGTGTCGGATAATTCTCATCGTGTTTCTTAAGCTGTCAAGAAGCAAAAGAAATCACTTGTTTATCCTGCATCAACACACATCCAAGTCCATTCTTGGAGGCATCACAGAAGACTACATATCCTTTTCCTTGTTCAGGTAGCACAAGCACAGGTGCACTTGTCAACCTCTCCTTCAACAACTGGAAAGATTGTTGACACTTATCACTCCAAGAAAAAGGAACATCTTTCCGGGTCAACTTGGTTAAGGGTAAGGCTATAGAACTAAAGTTCTTAATGAACCTTCGATAATAGCCAGCTAACCCCAAGAAACTTCGAATCTCCGTCGGTGTCTTCGGTTGTTCCCATTGTAGAACAGATTCTACCTTTGTAGGGTCAACACGAATTCCTGAGGCAGATATCACATGTCCAAGAAAAGATACCTCCGGCAGCCAGAACTCACACTTGCTAAACTTAGCATACAGCTTGTGTTCTCTTAGCAAGGTCAAAGCTTGGCGAAGATGTTATTCATGCTGCTGAGCATCCTTACTATAGATCAGAATGTCATCTATGAAGACAACAACACACTGATCAAGGAAGGGTCGAAAAACTCTATTCATGAGTTCCATGAATGCAGCTGGTGCATTGGTTAGTCCAAACGACATAACCGTGAACTCATAGTGACCATATCTTGTCCTAAAGGAAGACTTGGATATGTCACTATCCTTAATACGGAGTTGATGATATCCAGACCTCAGGTCTATCTTTGAGAAGACGGTTGCACCATGCAACTAGTCAAAGAGATCATCAATCCTCGGCAGAGGGTACTTATTCTTTATAGTTACTTTATTAAGTTGTCGGTAGTCGATGCACAACCGCATTGACCCATCTTTCTTTTTAACAAACAAGACTGGAGCACTCCAAGGTGAAGTACTCGGTCGGATAAAACCCTTATCAAGTAACTCTTGAAGCTATTTCTTGAGTTCTACCATTTCGGCAGGCGCCATCCTATACAGAGTCTGGGCTATGGGTTTCGTATCTGGAATCAGATTGATTTCAAAATCAATCTCCCGAGGTGGTGGTATACCAGGAAGTTCTTCAGGAAACACATCCTCGAATTCCCTGACTATGGGAACTTCAACAGGATTGGAACTTTCCTTGGTAACATCTACCACATGGGCCAAGAATGCATAACATCCTTGCCTTAACAGCTTATCAGCAACCATAGCTGATACAAGACAGGTGGGCAGAATCTTTCTTTCACCTTGAAAGATCCATGTGCTTCTTTCATCAGCAAACACAGCCAACTTGGACTCACAATCCAAGACAACTCTATACCTCTCTAAGGTATCCATCCCGAGGATTATATCAAATCCTTGCATATCAAGTGGTATAAGGTCCACTTGAATGTGATGATCAGAAAAGAAGAGGATGCAGGGAGAACATACCTCCTGCAAAATGGCAGACCCACTCAACGGAGTCTCCAACAACAAACTATCTGTCCTATGACTAACCGTCATATTGCAGTTACGAATCACTCTCCGAGTGATAAAAGAGTGCGTAGCACCCGGGTCAATCAGAACAGATACAACACAGGATGTAGACATATCAGGATATAAAAATTCCATCTGACCTGCCACTACCCGCGGATTGACCACTGCATCTGGTGGGTTCAGAGCATAGAACCTTGCTGTCGCCTGGTGTTGAGGTGGTGCTGATGATCCAGCTTGAGACGCTTGTCCACATCCTTGAGCTTCTCCTTGAGATTGCATTCTCTGAGATCCTTGTTGATCAATTGAGGGCCCAATTACAATGGGTTATTAAAATAATCAAATTGTTGATTTGTGACTTAATTAAGGTTCAACCCCTATCAAGTCAATCTAGATTTTGATGAATTCTTGGGCAAACGGTTTCAAGACTGTTTGGAGTATATCCAAACGATCCCAAGACCGTTTGGGTCAAGTTTGAGCCCAATTGGAGGTCAATTGATGGGTTCAACTTCGATTTGATTCACATTGTTGAGTGTTGATGGTTGAACGTTTATAGACCTTAATTGAACCAACTCCAACCCTAATTGGATATCAATTGAGGGTCAATTGAGTGACCAATTGGTTAAGGCTAACCCTAATTGTCTCAATTGGTAAGTGGTTAGCAAGCTTGAGACCAATTGATGGCTTCAACATAGGAAACCCTAATCGAGTTTACCCTTTGAACCACCTTGGAGGTCCATATGATCTTGAGCTTTTGAGGGCATTCGACCTCAAGACCGTATAAGGTCATTCGACCTCAAGACCGTATAAGGTCATTCGACCTCAAGACCGTATAAGGTCATTCGACCTCAAGACCGTATAAGGTCATTCGACCTAAAGACCGTATAAGGTCATTCAACCTCAAGATCGAATGAGGGCATACGACCTCAAGATCGAATGAGGGCATTCGACCTCAAGATCGTATGAAGGTTGAAGGTGTGAAACCTATTGGAGACTTTTGAAGTTATGTCTGCCTAATGCCTTGAAGGCTTAAATGGTTTAATAGTTGTTCAACCTAAACCCTAATGATACCAAAAGACATTAAGGGTCAAGTGGTTAGTAAATTAAACCATGATGATGATCAATGTGTAATTTACCATAATACCCTTGAAAGGTTCAATTGAGTGAAACCTTATTCTAATCAAACCCTAATCACTTAATAGTGGTGATTTGGTCTATGTTAATCAAAGTTGACTTAACCCAACCTGATCTAGATTGGTGTTATCACCATCTACAAGTATGAGGAGAGAGAAAGTATCTTAAGAAAGAGAAAGTACCCTTTTATGATGGAAATTCAAGTAAAGTACCTTCAATACACATGAATGTGCATGATTAGGGTATGATCCACCTATGTGAGATCATGGAACCCTAATTATGATAAATGATGAATCTTAAACTAATTTGAGAGCATCAATGATGATGTTCCTCATACATGATGATGTTATGAGTTCAATTCACCATAAGGTGAATAGTAAACCCTAATTCAAAGGTGATGACATGTAATGTGAATAGTAAACCCTAATTCAAGGGTGATGACATGTGAATAGTAAACCCTAATTCAAGGGTGATGACATGCAATATGAGTAGAAAACTCTAATTGATGAGAATAAGAGAACTTAGCTCTTATGACAAGAGTGGAAAGTATATTCTTGTTTTGAATTACCTTTATCAGTTGAATTAACCATGCAGGTTCTGATATGATGGTGATCATATCCAGGTATGAATGATGATACTATATTCATTGAAAGCATGTTGTTAGCTTTATGAATAGTAAAATATCTTGATGCCTTATCAGTGGCATCCTATGTTTTAATGGGTTGTAAGAGCCATGAATACCATCAAGGTCATGCTTTAGAGATGACTTGTGATGAGTATACTGAGAAATGATGATTGATGTGAGTTAGGTTTGTTGCATTTAGTACTCTACTTTCATAGTTGTTATGCTACTGTTATTGTTTGAAGAACAATGTATGATGTAAAAGAATACTGAATGTACCTAACTAATCAAGTGAAATGTAGAGCCCTGATCATAGATCCATCATTGTCAGAGATCAAATGATGGTGAAACAGGTTTTCCTACGGGAACTCCTGGATCACATACTGTTGAGTATGTGGGGTATATGGATGTGTAGAACCTTACATCCTAGTGTAGGAATTTGACGTAGATGTATAATCCGTCAATCCTTCACTAAAAAACTCATACCGTATCAGTGGATGGTAAACATGAAACCTCCTGATGACGAGGAAAACATAGATATCCGTATCAGTGAAGATAAACATGAAATCTCCTGATGACGAAGAGAGTAAAGAACGCCATTGTAACTCTAAAATAGCGAAGGACGAGATTACCCTGGTGAGCTATAATAGTAGAGATTTTGTATCTTTTTGTATATAATTACTCAAGAAGTAATTATCATGAGATGTAAACAGTTTATCTCCTTTTATGAATGAGCTTTATGGATTCAAGCTCTTGTCTCGAAAAGTTTTAATTTCCCATGATTTTTGTCTTCCGCTGTTAATCGATTCGCTTCCGCTAAGTTTAAATCGTGTTTATATCGTGGTTTGGAGATCAGAGCCCACAGCGACACTAGGTTAAGTGTAGTGGTCGCTACACTTTGTTCACCCTTCATGCATGTGGTCATAACACTCATAAAGTTGATGTATATGGAACCCTAGCGACCCCATCTTCACTCTAAACTATCCCATATCACAACACAATCGTCTAGGGTGATGTTTTGTAGTATCAAAACAAGTTTTGCAATCACAACACTCCCCTGATAGTCTCTACAGCTGATACATGCATGGGTACAAGGAAACCCTAAAAAAGACCTAATCACTATATGAGTTCATATCATCAAACCAAGGTCTATCCAAGGCGCCCTCCTTTTATCTCTCCTCAAGATAATGTCAAGGCATGGAAGGCATACTCTGATAGTGAAAAATTGCATGTTAACCCTCCACCTTGGGTAATTTGCAATTTAGTCCAAAACTAGCATATAAAGCACAAACATTATCCAAAAGATCTCAAACTTGAAATAAAGGTGCCTCTTATGATTATAAAATGTCTCAAGTGTCAAGATTAGGATTCTAAACATGTGATTAGGACAAAGAAATGGGGTTAGCTCCAAAATCTAGGTCAGGGGCCTTACAAGTCATAAACCCCTAACATGTATTTCACCCTGAAATCCAACTCAAAAGATATGGTGATCTCTTACATATCTCTTCCTCAAGCTTTCATGTGACTTCCTCCACACCACTAGAGTACCATAAATCCTTCATTAAGACTATAACTCTCATCCTTAACTTCTTCTTCCTTCTATAAAACACCAACATAGGGCCTGCAACATAAGATAGGTCATCCCCTAGTTCAACTCTACCAGTTATAACACCAATATTGTCTCTAAAGAGCACTTCCTCAACATAGATAAACAAACCACCGATATAAGTCATGCTTAGCTGGCAACTTCCAAATTATAGGCCACCTTCCCAATGTATGCCATCACATGATAAGTTCTCACATACCTGGAGGCTAACTTATCCTTTGTCCAAGAAACACTAGAAGGTTCAACATCAACAACCCCTCTCTCTACAAAAAGGAAAAACACTAGTAGCTTATCTGATAAACCTCTCCCAGATTCTCTTATTCCTAGAGCACCTCATATATTAGGATCTGCCACTTTGGTGTCCCTTTATGTGATATAAGGATCTCACATCTCTACTTCCACTAGCTTTCTAGATCATCACAACTGACTATGGTCATATAGGAGGAGGTTCCTAATACTTGGAAAGATCAGAAGGTATACTATCACATACATCAAGATCATGGAACCATAAAAAAAGCAACATTTTGTTATAATAGCTTACCCACTTCCCATGATTACAGCATATCTACACATGCCAAGTGGCATAAGGACCTCTAGATAACTATGTCCTTGAAGGAAAGATATAAGAAAACACACACATCATCATCTTCAGGGGTTGCAACAAGGGTTATCGATTTATTTTATGATAGAAATTACAACTTTCATGTGTGGTTTTACCTTTTTCATTTGGATTCCTTGTCAAAAGCATAGGAAACATCATGAGTAATGTACCTCATTGTTCTCTTTTTGTTAATTATGTATCATGTTTGTGTAAGTTTTTTTATTTTATTATATTGTTCAACCATTACCAAGGGGCATATCATCATAATTCACCTTTCTTCATTATGTAGGTATCTCCTTCCTTAACTCTTTTTGCATGTCAAGTAGATTCTTACATTAATACCTTATTTTTACTCATAGGTTGGTTTGAGATTAACTTAGGTTCCACTTTATTTATCAATCATTATTCCCACAAATATTTTCACATGGTATTTATCATAGGAGTGCACTCCATCTTATGCAGTTTTCATATCCTAAATCACTTCATTATACAGACTTATTTGTCTTTTATCTTCATTCTCTTTCTGAGTTATAGCTTTAGGAACTTCTCTTTACTTATATATACTTAGATCTCGGTTTCATAGTGCCTTACCTTTCTCTTAGGATTACCAAACATTCATGTTTTAATGGATTATAATGTGATTCTCATTGCAATTAGGGTGTGATAAAGATATTTATACCATGTTTTCTGTTTCATTATGCTCTTTATATTGTCTCAAAATGACAGTTTGATCAGAGTAATCAGAAAGATGACAATCTAAGAGTTCTACACTTCCCTTCTCTTCAGTAGTTGAATACCTAGTCAAGTCATCCAAGCACTGAGATTAGGTAGTATGCATCTAATTTTTATGTCATATTTCTTATTTTAAACACCATCTAGTCCTAAGTCCTAGTGTCATTTGAGTTTCCCATACATCTCTACTACTCTTCTCCCTCTTCCACATAGGCAGAGGTGACTATAAAATACACTAGAGGAGACTAGACCGAACATCAACCCTAGTCCTATGTCCCTGTAGACTCAGCGAACCTAGAGCTCTGATATTAACTAGATTTTGACACCCCATATTACAAACCAGCGAGAGTACCCAAAAACATGTGCGGAAGACAAACACTAACCATCTGGATTAGCAAAAATCAGAGGAAATTAAACTGATTTTTTTTCATTTATCCCATCTCAAGAAAACTTTTACATATGAATTCATAACATTATCACTTGTATTACATTTCCTCAAAAGAGAGAATACATATTAATTGTGCCCATCCTTACTGATACAAACTTGCCACAACAATAAGGCACACATGCCCAAAAATCAAAATTGACTACACACATGAGAACACCTCCCAAGGACCTGAGTGTACAGGGATGACACATAGGACTATACTACAAGGAACTCAAGACATCTACAACCTTAATATCTATCGCTATCATTGTCGCTCCTCACTGGCTGCAGGTTCTCCACCTCTTCATGCACGACTACCTAAAAGATGTGGAAACCCCACGGGGTGAGACACAAAATCCCAACGGGAGACATAACTCACCGCAAGTCACTATATGGTACAGATATATAATAAGGAAGAACAAGAAGTAAACCTATTAATCATGCTAAGCAGATTCAACTAAATGATATGAGAAAGGTAGTTATTACATATAAACAACTTGGGTAGCTATAACTGGGAAGTATAACATCTTATCTTTAAAGAAGGAATATGAAGAACATGTATATTTTTTACCAACTAAAATGTACAAAAGCAAGCAAGGCCTCATTTTCATATTTGATCCTAAGTAAGCATACTACACGGCTAATTACATATTTTATTATGCCCTGAGGATTTGATCTGTACCACTCAAATCCAACTAACCACTACTAAGTCGAAATTGGTGTCATACAAGGTCGATGGATAAGCTGGAATCTATGACTGCACCAAACCTCATGGTCAGTATATGAGTACACTATAGAGACATACTAGTCAATTGCAACCAGCGACATATAGTCAACTATGAAAATCGTATCCCACCTTATACAAGTCACGACACTAGTGAAACTGAGATATGGCCCGCAGCCAAACTCTTACCAGGGAATGGCCCGCAGCCAATCCTGTCAAAACCTTTTGAGCATCAAATCACTAAGTTACGGCCCACAACCACAATCCTGCCAGGGTATGGCCTACACCCAATCATGTGAGTGCATATACTCAATAGTATATGACTTCGAGCTTCCACTAAGGAGAGCCTGTTTCACCATCCAGCAAGTACGGACACTGAAGATGGATCTATGTCATAGGGAAAACTACATGATCAAGTTCCACATGATTAATTATGCCAATTAATCATCTTTTAGCATCAACCAAGTTACAATGTATAAACATAGACAAATCCTACAAAAGTAAGCTATAGAACATCTTCAAAAGATATAAAGTATTTGGAACATAAACTTGTCACCACATCATGTAATGTGATTTCCATTCATAACCATCACCATTTATGGTATATCAATATGTCATTCAATAGTGGAGGATAACACCTCAAGCTAGGCAATAAGCCTCTGCCATGTCACAAGGCCCTAGTTACATCATTCTTGCATCACATGTGTCTCAACATGCCTATAGGGGCTCATGCCCATCACCATGTATCACATCATATCCACCATACCATATACTAACTATGATATTTCATATGTACATCACCTGTAAGGTTAGAGGTTTATATACAGGAGAGATAGAACATCAAAATAGAATAACCATTCTAAGAGAGAGAAATAAACATATCACATGGCCCATCATTAGGGTTAGGGTTCCACACGTAGCCGATAAGGGCTTTGTAGCTATACACCATCCCTAAACCCTAGGGATATCGCCTTACACAATCATAGAACATCTTAGGATTAAGAACAAATACTAAAGTTGGTTAGGCATCCAACCAAATAGCACTATACATGGTTCATTACTTAGTATTCATGTTTATGTATCAGGCATATGATTATGTGTATGTGTCAACCGTTCACCATTTGGGACTATCGTGACCATGACCACATGTGGTGTCGTGACCCATTATCCAAGTGGGTGTCGCGCGTGTAACACCAAGGTCTTGATCACCATACAATATGGTGTTACAACCACACCAATTAACATGTCACGGCCACACAAAGCAACATGTCACAACCTTAATGTCAAGAAAAGCAACTCAACCAAGACCAAGTAGATGTCTCGACCCTCAACACCAAAGTCATGTTATGACCTCAAATCAAGGGTATGTTATGACATAAACAAGGACATGTCATGATCAAAACAAAATCTAAACATTTCTCGACCCAAAATCGCACATGTCAAGATGTCTCAACCCAAGACTAAAACAAGGTGTAGAGACCTTTAAGGTCAAGCTACCACCATGACAAGGAACCATCATCAAACCAGGATAAACCAAGATCAAAATAGAAGTATTCCATGGCTAAAATAGAAGAGAATACCAAATAAATCCATCATTAAAATGGAGGAGAAAACCTCATACAAATTGGTCACCCAAAACCCTAAAGCATTTATCATGCAAACACCATGAAAGAACCTCATGCAAGAGAGATCAAACACGTTTAGCACACACAAAATAGAACCTAAAACTCCATGGAACACCAAGGTACACAAAACTAAAGAAAGTGATCAAAGCCAAGACCAAGAGAGGGAAGAACATAACCATATTATCATCAACTCAAAATCAGGTAAATAGGAATTAAGGTTTCAGATTATGAATGAACCAAGCATGATAACTTTCAGCATTCAATCTCTAGAACATGGTATCACCTACTAGAATGATAGGACTCTACTCTAAAGAGAGAGAAAATCAAGACAAAGCAACTATCTTAAACATAGATGGACAAGTATCTCATACACCCAAATTTAGGGTTCCAAAATATATTATGTCACCAAACCTTAATCTCCTTACCAAAATCCTCCTAAAGCACATGAGGGTTAACCATATATGATTAGGGTTGTTTTGTCACCATTGCATCTCATAATAGTCACTGGGATGATTGGAGATGACATACCATATCACAAACCTTAAATTAGGGTTAGAGTTTGCTTCCTTTTGCTAAATTGGGATTCATTCTCTCTATTAATACATTAGGATTAAATACATCTTCTTCCTTTAGATTAGAGTGTAATAGGATTGACATAAGAATCTTAGGATCACCCAATCATCATTACATAACCTCATATATATCACATCAAACTATGATAGTTGATCATCACATTAACCAAGTGTAGAGGCCTAACATATAAGATGTTGTAACCTTGGGGTGTAGTGACCTTATTGTTTCGAACTAGAGGTGTAGTGACCTAGGTGTTGTGACCCAAAGGGTGTAGAGACCACCCATGCTCAAGGTGTGTTGTGTTCGCAAAGGAAAGAGAGGCATGACAATTCATATGTACATGTTATTGTGACGACCATTCATGGATTAGGGTTTTTGTTGTGACCCCTTCAACTATGATAAGGGTAACAATCCTAGGGAAAGGTCAAGAGGGTATTGCGACCCCAAGTTAGCACCCAACCATGGTCACAATAGAAGATATATCCCAAACAAACTTAGCACTGACTACGGGAAGAACTTCATACAAGATAATCATCAAAACACTACAGTATTTCATAACATAAATCCACCATAAAGATCATGATTCAAGGGATGAAAACCAAGTTTCCCACTAATTCAAATGGAACCAAACCATTTTCATGTACAAGGTAGGTTTTCCATGATTAGAGTTGTAGAATTTCATAACTAAACCAGAAAAGAACATGCATCTCATCATCATCATCAAGATCGGGTTCATAGAGTTAAGGTTTATGGTTAGATGCAAACCAGAATAAATGTATGTAAGATTTTCATTCTAGATCATGACAATTGTGTCTAACACTTTAGGATTGTGATTTAGAGTTGGAAATATTGGCATGCAAGCAAGAAACAAGGTGCAATAATAGTAACAATATGAAGTTTATATCACCCACCTAAAATCAAGCTTGATTTCCTTCTCTTCTTAAGGTTGAAGATGAGTCTCCCAAAAGCTCCATCTTTGGTCACAAGGATACCTCAAGACAAGAAAAATGTTCCATGGTTAAAGATAGATTAGAAGATGGTGAACAAAGCCCTAGGCCAAACTTGGATGGTGGGGAAGAATAAGGAAGAAAAGAGGGAAGCTCCATTCATAAACGTACCACCTTGGATAAACCATGGTCTAAGGACCTTGTGGGGAAGAGTTTCTCTCAAGAGATGTCCACCATGGGTAAACCATAGCCTAAGGTCGAGGAAGGAGACAGAAGGGAAGAATAAGACCAAAGAAAAACGTGCTCCAAGAGAGGAGCAACTCACCTAGAGAAGGAACCACAAAGATGACAGCACCACTTGCTTCACAAAACTCCATGACTGAGAAAAATAAGGAGTAAGAATAAAAGGGCCGAAAAGGAAGGTTTGAGTGGAGAAGCGAGATGTTATATACTCATAGAGAAGGGTGGTGATGGTGGAATGAGGTGTCCACAAAATAAGGCACATAGGGGACACTTGTCCACCAAAGCAACACACATGCAATCCTTCCCCACTCACATGCATCGAAGGTTGATACTTCCAAGGTGGTGTAGAGACCCTCACCCCTTACGTTGTTGTCGCAAAACTAGGTTAAGTGTAGTGGTCACTACACTTTGTTCACCCTTCATGCATTTGGTTGTAGCACTCATAAAGTTGATGTATATGGAACCCTAGCAACCCCATCTTCACTCTAAACCATCCCCGATCGCAACACACTCCTATAGGGTGATGTTTTGTAGTTGCAACACAAGTGTTGCGGTTGCAACAGTCCCCTCACATTTGCTACAAGCTCATCCATGCATGGGTAGAAGGAAACCCTAAAAAAGCCCTAATCACCATATGAGTTCATATCATCAAACAAAGGTCTATCCAAGGCACCCACCTTTTGTCTCTCCTCTAGATGATGTCAAGGAATGGAAGGAACACTCTAGAAATGACAGGTTTCATGCTAACCCTCTACCTTGGGTAATTTGTAATTTAGTCCAAAACTAGCATATAAAGCACAAACATTATCCAAAAGATCTCAAACTTGAAACAAAGGTGCCTCTTATGATTATAAAGCATCTGAAGTGTCAAGATTAGGATTCTAAGCATGATCTTAGGACAAAGAAATAGGGTTATCCCCAACATATAGGTCAGAGGCCTAGCATATAAGGTGGGTAACTATCCTTCCTATACTTGCTACCAGAAGGTATGTAAGAGTAAAGGTTAGCTCTTTCACTTCTCATACCTTCCCTATTGAAAGCCTCAATAGTTGGGTATCATACTATATTTTAGTGAAATTAGGAGATATGTTTTCCTAATAATATAATCACTTATATATCTGCTTTTCACCATCATATTCTCTAGGTTCTTAGTCCCACACTAGTAATATATTGAGCATAGATACAGAATTAATATATACGAAAATTTTCTTTAATGTATAGGTTGCATAGTGTTGTTTTAGAAATAATATTATTGTAAAATACAATAATTTTTTGGAAAGTCGACATTCAAAATTATAAATTGAGCATGCAATGGAATTAAATGATGTATGAGAATCAAATTTTCAATGATGATGTTGTTTCTTGTATGTCCTGAGAGCCCACGTGTGATTATTTTTATAGGGACACATTATATATGATTTTAATATTAATAAAGAAAATTCCACTTATGGTGCTTATTTTCTTATTGAGATAATGAATAAATATTATAATGTCTTAAATATATATTAATTTGGTGACATATAGTTTGGGTTGAGGACCTAAATGTGAGATCCTATGTATACTTAATATTATTCCTTCTTGTTATGTCCCTAATCAGTAATATTGTGGACTCTACAGTAGGACAATAATACATAAGATTAGTTTGTATGTTAGCGATGACTATTTCTCTTTAGTCCTTATATTGGATACCAACTCAAACACATGAGTATTTGTTAGAAAATGAGTTGTACTGGAGAGGCCCACTTTGAGATTGACACATGAAAGTCATATTGTAGCATTCCAGAATTTGAGACCTCAAATAAAATGATCTTGAAAGGGTGACTGGACTACCCATATCACCAAGGTGTGCCTCTTTTTTAGAGATCCCATCACTAAGAAATCTATGGTTAAGATTTCTCAACCCAAAGTAGTGTTCGGATGGTCGACTATCGAGATAATGATCTAGGATGTGTCTAAGTGAAGATAAAGTGTGCAACTAAAGCATGTGTGGTCTATGAGGCCAATCATTATCCTTCAAACTCTATTAGAGCCTTGAGTAGTGGGCATGGATGTTACAAATGGTATCAGATCTAGTTCCCCTCTAGTAGGTATGGCCCACATGGGGAATTTTGTATGTCGGTCTTGAGTTGTGTGGTATGGGCACATTGGAAAGGTTATCTCTAGTTATGTAGCTACCCTTGCATTAGTAATTATGATTTGAAGCTGGGAGTACGTCGGCTATTCAAAGTGTGCACTGAGATGGGAAAATATTATGAGGCCATATAGTTGAGTCTTGATGAGGACATCAAGAGTCTAAGTGAGGGATATTGTAGAATCAAAAGATTTAAGGATTCAAATAAGTGATCTTAAAGTAGTTATTTGAGTACCCATATCACCAAGGTGCACCTATTTTTCAGGGAGCCCATCACTAAGAATTGTGAGATTATGTGTGCCCATCCCATGGTAGTACAACTTGGTGACCTATCAGAAAGTTGATATCGGTTATGCGTGAGTGGGGAAAAAGCATTTAGTTGAGGCATGTGGTGGTGTGTGGGGCCAACCCTCATTCCAAAAACTCTACTATAGACTTTGGAAATGGACCTGGACATTACACATATCATGGCAGTCTGACTCATATCTCAATGTGATAATGGTGAGTGTAATCCTTATACCAAGAGTCACTACACTAATCACACGTTGTTCTATATATTTTGATACCAGTCTAAAGTGACTCTAAATAAGAGCTTCCATACAAGTGATGATTGGGTTCATTGTGACACTTGTAGATTACTATGAGTGATGTACATGGAATTTTCCCTCAATTGGAGTGATATCATGGCCACTTGATAAGAAATACTATGAGATACATGGCCATGCTCAAGTGAGTCAATATAAGATATTAATCTCATACAATCTCAATAGTCTTCTCTAGTTCATGAACATAGATTGAATGTTCAGTAGATGAAAACTCCATGCCCTAGTCAATCTAGATATTAATAACAAAATGATTATAAAGTCATGGTAATATGGTCACTTTACAAGTTCAAGTTGTTCTCAACTTATTCCAGTTATTTTGGCTAGAAATGATGTGCTTATAGACACTAATATTCTTATGAGATTATGAACATCCCTACCAACACTAATGAATTTATTTATGTATCTTTTCATAGGATATTTTCTAGGATTATTTGGCATATATGAACACTTTTAAATATGTTTTTGCATTTTTTATATTATGAGCATGTGAATCACTATTGCATCAGTTATTTAGTATTTATATTGGATTATTTGAATTTATGATCAACAATTTTATAATTATGTCATATTTCCCTCATTTTAGGTGATTTGAGCATTGAAAAAACAACTCGATACTATCAACCCACGTATTGGTGATACTAACATATCATGATCTACATCAACATAAGGAGGATAGACTTGGTGCTACCAGATCACTTCTACCAAGAGAGGCATTGCTGATATTAAAGGCATGGTTGGTGCTACCGACTCATGGTCTAGAGACCATCAGAAATCGAGATTAATTGCCTTGGTACCACCGACCTACGTGTTGGTGGTACCAACTTGCTACTACAAACCCAGTTTGAGAAAACACAAATTGGTCGATCTCTCATAGCACACTGACACCCAATGACTATGACTTAATGAGGGCTAAAGCCTCCCTTATGACCTAGGGAGTGTAAGGAAACCAGGTGCACATATAGGCAGTAGAAACAAAAAAAAATAAATGCCCGACTCCTAACTAGAAAAATCATGTCAACAACAATGTATCTAGGAAGGAAAGGTTTGGAAGGTTATACCTGGTCCTAAAGCACGTCCAGAGATGTTACCCTTGCAGTAGTATGCTTCTTCTTCAGGCAACATCTCACTCCTTCTTCAGCAGCAGCACTCGAACAATCATCTCCACCAGCCTCATGGTGCAACACCATGGATAGTGCTTCACGATGTCCTCCTAGAGGTACACAATGACCTCCCGCCTCTAGAGTATTCCATGTGGACTACATGGAACTCCACGTTATGCTATTAGAGCGAATGGGAAGGTGTTTTCCAATTTAAATATCAACCTGCTACAGTTGATTCTCTCTCTTACAATTATCTCTCCCTTAATCGAGTAGGACTTGATCAAGATCTCTATTGGTTACTACAACCAAAGAGGATAACAAATTATCAGTGGCAATTGTCATGTTTTGAGAAGCCTCCAGTACCCCTCTATCTATAGAAGAGGGTAGGGTCAGTGTTCTCAATCATTATGGGAGTTGAAAGAACTAAATTCATGAATTTTTGGAAACTTCAAATGACAAACTAGTCAGTTCACATGCCCAATTGGTTGTTTGGCATGGTGAACGAGTTGGTTCACTCTACGAACTGGTCATTTTGCAAGTTTTCTATTCTGAATAAAATTGGTAATCAATGCACGATCAATGCTAAGAATGACATCAACATCAATTGGCAATCGAACTGGGCAACCCAGATAGTGAATCGGTCACTTCATATAGTGAAATAGTCATTTCACTTGTCTAGTTTAGGAAAAGTTCAAGCAATATTGGTTCCAATTGACCTAACACTCCAACTGATCGGTTCTACCCTTGAACTAATTGGTTCAGAGTCCAATTAGTTAAATTTTAGCCTCAATTGATTAATTAAATATCTAAACACCTTTAGTAATCAATTCCAAACATCATTGATGAATATACTCCTTTAGTCCAAGCGTATCCTATGTGTCTAACCATATAGGTCCAGAATTACTATAACACTCGGCCACACTATCGAAGGCTCTAGTAGAGTTTCAAGATTGATAATTGGCCCCACAAACCACGAATAGACTTAACTGTGTGCTTTGTCCTCACTCACATGCAAGTTAGGATAAACTTCCCAACTGGTCACCCATCCTAGTACTATATTGGGTTGAGCACACTTAGCCACATAGTTCTTTAGTTGCACCTTGGTGATGTGGATAGTCCAATCATTCCTTATAAGATAATTTTAACTAAGGCATCAAATATTAGGATGTTACAATCTCCCCCAATTAGACTCTTGGCGTCCTCGTCAAGGCTCAACTATATGGCCTCATAACATTGCCCCATTTCAGTGCAGACCCACAATGGCCTATGGACATCTAGCTCCTGATCACAAAATTCCACCGCAAGGGTGGCTACATCACCATGGATAGCCATTTCCAACTTTCTTGGACAGCATGGCTTAAGATTGGCATGCCACATGTCTATGTGGGCCCCACCTACTAGAGGGGTTATGGATTTGATATCATTTGTAACACTCAGGCCCACTAGCCAAGGCTTTAGTAGAGTTTCAGGAATGATGATTGGCCTCACAAACTACCACTAGCCTAAACTGTTTGCTTTATCCTCACTCATGCACAAGACATGTTAAACTTCCCGACTTGTCACCCATCCTAGTACTACTCTGGGCTGAGCATGCTTAACCACATAGTTCTTTATTGATGGGCTCCCTAAAAAAGAGATGCACCTTGCTGATATGGGTCATCCAATTACTCCTTATAAGATCATTTTATCAGAGTCCTCAAATCCTAGAACGTTACAATTATGTTGGTAGTGAATTCCATAACAAACTTACAAGCAAAGGGTGGCATCTAGCAACACATCATTGCCACCCAAGTACTTCAGAAAGTTGGAGAACAACTTCAATCTACAATCTGTGTTTAGTGTTATCATGATTGTATAGTTCCTTTGTCTCTAATATCTGGATTAAACTCAAGGCATGGAATTGTGATCCTCTCAACATTTAATCCATGTTCCTTGAACTAGAGTAGACTATCTGAGATGCACGTGAGCTCAGATATCACATATTGAGTCACATGAGTATGGCCATAAATTTCTTAGTCTCGCTTATCAAAAGGCTGTGGATATCAATATCCTATAGGAGGGACACATCCCATCTACATCACTCACACTCTATCCCCATGTGTCACAATGCACCCAATCATCACTATTATGACAACCATTATGGAGGATCATGTTGAATGATGTCAAAGTACATGAATGACATGTGATGAATGTAGTGATTTTAGGTCTAAGAACCACAATCACCACTATCACTATGAGAGATGATTTTGGCTACCATTCCATGGTCTCCATATATCACTCTCACGGTGGGTCCATCAGATATATTGTTCTCTAACATATACCTATGTGCTTGACTTGATATCACATATCATGACTAATGAGACTCTATCATCAGTCAACATACACTCCAGCCTTATGTATTATTGTTGTCTATTTTACTTCCACAGTAATATCTGACTAGGGACATAACAAGAATGTATGTACTATTATCACACATAAGATCTCATTGCTCAGGTCCTCAAGTTGAAGGCATATGTCATTGAGTAACATCATTTTTAGACGTATATTATGTATGTGTCATCATCTCATGCTAGGACAAATATAATATATGAAATTACCTTTATTATTATCAAATCATGTATTTAATGCCATATTTTAATCATCTTATGATTGACTATCTGGGCATACATACCAATTGACTCCCACTTTCACTTAGATCCAATCACCCACAAATCTAATTCCATGTGATATTTAACTTGTCCTTCATATTTTTGATGCACAAGTGCTTTTATAGAGGGTTTAGCAACATTTTCTTCAAGTCAGTATTTTGCAAGTTTCACATCTCTTCGATTGCACTTTTCACATGAGATGGAAGTTTTATAGTATGATATCAGGGATTCCTTGCCTAACTAATATCTCCATTGTTGTCACAATATTTCTATTGTATCATCAATGGTTGTTTCCTCTCACAAGTTCACCCATATGAACTTCTTAATCCATATAATATCCTCTAATGTTCTCATAACACAGAGATACTCAGTTTCTTCGATAGATATAAACAACTATCTTTATCTCAAAGCTCATTCCAACTTATAGTTCTCATTTAAGGTCAAACATAAAAATAGATTTTGATCATTAATTTTATTTTTCATTTTGGAAGCTTGCATCAGTGTAACCATTTACACCCAACTCTTCCCTATTACCATAACCAAGGAACCGATACATTTAGTGTTTCTCAAGCACTTAAGGATGTTCTTTATGGTAGTCAAGTGACTCTTACTAGGATCTGACATATACCCTCTCATCATGTCCAACACATATGAGATTGTAGATTGGTATATATATCATGTCATCATGTCTAATACATATGAGATGACAGGATATCCTCTCATCATGTCCAATACATATGAGATATTGAGATAAGAACATAGCATTGTATTCAGGATAGATCCAATTGTGAAAGCATATGGTATGTATGCCCAGAGAGATAATCATATGATGATTGTAATGGCATGTAAATGGTTTGATTAATAATAAAGGCAAGCTTCCAATTTATTTTGCATATTCAGTTATGAGATAATGAATAACATAATAAATTTCTAGAGAATTATATTACTCAATGACGTATGTATTCAAGTTACTAAGCTTGTGGATGAGATCATATGGATGTTAAGAGTACATATATACATTCTCATTATGTCCTTGGTCGGTTGTTATTGTGGAAGGTTGATAGACAACAATGACACATAAGATCAAAGTGTGAGTTGGTTGATGACTAAATCTCATTAGTCATGATATGGCAATATCAAACCAAGCATACAAATACATATTATAGAACAATGCATCGAATAGACCCATCGTGAGACTGAAACATGTAAGCCATCATCATGGAAGTCATAGTCAACTCTCATAGGATGGTGGTGGTTATGGTTCTTAGACCTGAAATCACTACACTCATCACATGTTGTTGGGTACACTTTGACATCATCAAATGCAGTCCTAAAACATGGGTTGTTATAATGATGATGATTGGGTGACTGACACATGGGGACTGACTGTGAGTGATACTTATGGAATTTGTCCCTCCTATAGGAGTATGATATCCAAGGCCTCTTGATTAGTGAGACTAATAAAAGTATAGCCATATGCATGTGATTCAATATATGATATTGAGCTAACATATATCTCATGCAGTATGCTCTGGTTCAAGGAACAAGATTAAATAATAACGAGTATGACTGCTCCATGCCTCTAGTTCAATCTTGATATCAGTGAAAAATGAACTATACAAACACTATATCACCATACACATATTATAGGTTGAATTTACTCCCCCAACTTTCCATTCACTTAGGTAGAAATGATGTGCGACTAGGCACCGCTCATTGCTTGTGATGTCATAAGTTAGTTATGGACACTCACTACCAACGTGATGTGGGAACTATAGGGTCGCACACATAGGAAATTATCTAGAAGAGGAGTTTGGTCTTGAAAGACAATTGAATTGATTACTAAAATGTTTAGGTATTTCAATTCACACAATGGATCATCTGACTAGACTGTCAAACGATTAGTTTAAGTGTTGAGACTATTGTTTGAAGCGTCAGGCTGACTGTATTATACATTGGTTGGAATTATATCTAACCTGTCTTGTGAGACACCCATCTCACTTGTGTGAAATGGATGTCTGGCCTGGTGCAAGATGCCTATCTCAGTTGCACCAAACAGCCGTCTCGGGGGTGCAATTCGATTGCATCAAGGATTGGTGCTAACCTTAAGTTGAGTACTAATTGAAATTGAATTGCAAACATATGTGCAAAATTAGAAACTATGAAATGACCATTTTCTTAGCGAAATGACTGTCTCATGTGTGAGATAACCATTTTAGCACACGCATGTCCTGAAACTTCCAAAATTGTTCTGAAAATTCAAGATCTTCTGGTCCTTTCCACTCCCGCTTTAGTCCTACATTGACCGGGGACTGGGAACCCTAGCCCTAACCCCTCCTATATATAGAGGGGTACTGGGGTCTTCCCAGAACACAACTACAACATAGACAATTGAGAATTAGTTGCTCTGGCAATTTTTGTCCTCTCTGGTTGTGGTAACCATGAGAGCCAAGTCAAGTCCTACCCGATTATGGAGGGATAGCCACGGGAGAGAAACAATTGAGGATCATTGTTGTGGGAGAGCATGTTGGTGACTAGCACACCAACGGGAGGGACACTCCTTCCTTTTTATTCCTATAGGATGACAGGATTTCTAGTTGGTCTATGTGGACTACTCTAAAGGTAGGAGTCCTTTGGCTACTATAGGGAGGGAAACGTCAACTCGTAGTTCGTAGCGAGATCTGAGGAGCCGCTACAATAGTTGTCTGAGTTTCTTGTCTGTAGAGGAGCAGTCAGATGAGTCCAAGTGCGAGCAAGATCTACAAAGAGACCGTCCAAGACAAAGTGTGCATCTACATCGATGAGGAATGTCTCTAGACTTGCTCCACGACTAGGTATATCTTTGTGAACCATCCTTCCCATTGAATAGTTATTGACACAATTTGTTGGTTAATGGGAAATATATCAACAAAAAATTTGTTTCTGCTGCCTATCTGATGTAGTATCTCCCTACAATGTTATCAGAGCCACATCAATTAATTATGTTTTAGGACAATCGATATGATCAGATTTTTTATTTTACTATTTTATTTATTGCATGCTATGCGAATATTTAAACTGGTTGATGTGCACATCTATCTAATCACCACATAAAGAACCCCAAACAAATATATATATACAATTTACACTTGTCACCATAAAATCAATTTTGATGGTAGATGTGAAGCGTGGTTATGATAAAAACCCCAGATCTATGTGTGCATGGTTGTGGTTATTTATTTCTATCGTTAAACGGTCTTCATACCAAGCATCTCTATCCTTTCCAAATGTAAATTAATGCTCTTCTTCCTATTTCCCCTCAAATGTAACTTGGGTTTTCTCGATATACAATGTAATAATAAATGGGATAGTTAAAATTTATATTTCAACGTGAGATGACGATATGTACAAGATAAAATGACCAGCTCATGAGATGACCCAATCGACTAGAAGACTGAGGAGACCAAATGATTAGAGGACAAACTGATCGAATGGTGGGCCCAACCAACCAACTAGAGGTGTCCAGATGTTGCCTGGACCTAAGAACCAGATGACTGCTTGAGAAGAGCCCAACCAACAGACCAGGAGACAATTCGACTAGTTCAAGAGTTGAACTAATCAACCTGGATAGGTTCGAGCATAGATCTTCACCAATAGTAGGTTGCATATGATGTGGACCATATGTGGTAGTAATTCCTTGTGGCTCCAAGGAATTATATTAGTATGGGCATAAACATCACTTGTGTGTTTTATTTATTACATGTTCTCATTTGTGGTTATAGCATATATATGATACATGCTATATATGTGGTGATTGGATAAAGTAGATGTATTTATACATACAAATTCCCTCAACTAAAATACTGAGTCTTAGATGTCTTCCAAAAGCAGCACACATGCAAATCTTGATCGACCAAGCTTAGGTTACGCTAAAGCATGGTGCGTTGTCTATCTCATGGAAGTGTGATGGTAGATATGTAGGTTCTGCTAATGCAAGGTGCATATTCTATCATATCGATTTTTTAGTCAGGCTTAATTGGTAATTCTTAGAGGGTCTAGGCCCTGAGGCATGTACATGATCATGGCAAGGAGTTGCTCATATCATCTATCCAAGATTTGCATATGATGCAATTGGGATGATTTACTACCTTGATAATTGACAATGGACGTTGGTGTTGGCCAGGTAATAGTTGAATTATTTTGGATCTTGGCCCATTAGAATATTATATGCTACAATATTCCAAATTGATATTGAGGGCTATCAATTTGAACAAAATAGTGGGAGCGGTAGTTAATTAAAGACCTAATTTATATCATCAAAATTTTCAAATCAAACCAAATCAAAAATGTTTTGAAAAGTTGCAATATTTATTTGTAGAATCAAATGTCAAACACAAACACGTTCGAATTGCAATTAGTCCTTGAAAAGGAAAAAATGGGATAAAGTTCCATAATTGGTTAAGGACTTTGAGAAATGTTCTCATCAATGAGGAAAAGTTATATGTCCATGATAGACCAATGTTAGAGGAACCCACTCCAAATGCGTCTAAGGCTAAATGGATGCTTATTGGAAGCATGCCAATGATGCCATAGACATTGGATACCTAATTCTATGTTTCATGAACTATGAGTTGCATGAACAACATGAATACATGGACATTCTTGATGTGGTAATACATCTTAAGAATCATGTAAAGAAAACAAGGTTTAATTTGAGTGCAAACTGACAAAGAGAGGTCTAGTAGAACCTCATGTGCTCAATATGATTGGACATGTGGAATGATTGGGATTTCTGTGAGGTCAATTGTTGACCATGAATATGATTATACAAGTGTTGCAAAAATCATATAGTCAATTTATCAAATGATTGGCATCTTGATGCCAAAGCAAGCGAGAAGAAGGACAAATATCTGATGGTGACTAGAGGAAGTGAGTCCTAGGGAAAAAGCAAAGCTAAGAAATGTTCTGAGGCTAAGATGAAGTCCAAGTGTTCTACACTCAATATATGGAGAAGGGTAACATGTCCTTTTCACTTAAAGGATAAAGAAAAGAAAGTGCAAACATTGTCACTTGTCTGGACATTGGAAAGAATTATCCTCCTTATAGAGGATCTCAGGAAGAAGATAGAGATAGAGATAGAGATCCTTCAGGACCTAAAAATAAGTAAGATAGAACTGTGCGGAGCAAGGGTTGTTGCCTTTATAGTTGGGAGCTATCATTCATGGGCACATAATAAAATTAGTGAATTGACATTATGTACTTGCCATTCATGAAAACTTTATATGTCTTGTATGACATGAACATTATGTTTCATTTTATAAGATATGATCTTTTATGTCAATGTCCTATGTCTCACAAACTATACTTGATAGTTGTAGAGATAAATGTGTATGACACATTAATTGAATAACCTAATAACTCAAACAATGAATACTTATAGCATTGTCATTTAGAATGCATAAATGAGAAATGCATTTCTAGAATCCATATGATTCTTATCTAGAATCTTTTGGTTATTGAACCAATAGAGACATGCATGTCTTATATGTTATGCAATATGACAAAAGAATCTTTACTAGATGTAGTGGAAGATCGACTATTCCAGTAGGACTAGTACATACTGATGTATATAGACCTTTTTGGATGAATTCTAAAGGTAGATACAAGTACCTCATTATATTTACTGATATGATCAGTAGATATTGAAATTTTTATTTAATGAAATACAAGTTTGGATCTCTTAAAGTGTTCAAGGAGATCATAAATGAAGTATGTAACTGAATTGTTAAAAGTATTAAGATACTTTGATATGATCGATGTAGAAATACGTAAACTAAGATTTTTGAGGACCTTTTAGGAAATCATGATAGTGTATCATAATGAACTACACCTAAAACATGTTGATGTATCAGAAAGAAGGTATCACACCATGTTAATTCATGGTGAGATTATTAATAAAATCTAGCTAATCTTACAATTTCCTTTTGGCACATGCTTTACACTAAAACAATGTACTGTCTAAAATGGTTCAAAAGACACCATATGAGATATGGCATGGGAGGAGTCCCAATGAGTGTTTTTTGTAGTGATTAGGGTTGAAGGCTTATATAAAAAAATTGTTTCCTAAGATTTTTATCCATAAATCACATAAATGTTAGCTTGTTGAATACTACTCTTATCCCAATATGATAACAAAGTATTTTTTTAGTTTTGATGATTGCATTCCTAAAAGGGAACTTAGTTCCAAAGGAATCAGTGGGAGTAAAAGTAGAACTTGAAATGTCTGAGATAAACAAGAAAACATTGAACCTAAAGAGGTTAGGAACATGGAGAATCACAAGATATTATGAAATCTCAAGTTCCTTATGTAAACACATAACTCATAGTTCTAGTAAAGCACACCTTGAATTTGAAATATGATGATATCTTATAACTCAAGAAGGCAGTGAGTTGATCATAGAGATGAGTTAACAACCTACCTAGAAGCTACTGAGGGACTAGAATCTTAGAAATGACTTGAGGCCATTAGATCAATGATAGACTCCATATAAACCAACAAGGTATGAACTTGGTGGATACACATGAAGGGGTAAAAACCATTGGGGGCATTTGGGTCTCTGTAAGAAGACCAACATGGATGGGTAAATTGGGTTTAAAGAGTTTCAAACTAGTTCAAGGTATTGAACATGATGAAATCTTTCACCAGTTACCATGGTTAAATCCATCTCGATCATGCTTGTTGTCGCATCTTAGTATGACTGTGAGATTTGGCATATGGATGTTAAAACCTCATTCCTTAAATGAAAAAGTTATAAGAATGTGTATGTGACACAGCCAAATGATTTTATAAATCCAATAATGCAAATAAAGTCTATACGCTACAAAGGTCAGTCTGTGGATTGAAGTAAGCATCTCAGAGCTAGAATTTCTATTTGACAAGATAGTCAAAGGGTTTGACTTGAGTTAGAATGAAGATGGAATCTGTGATTACATAAAATTTAGTGTGAGCGTATTTTGATCCACATAATGATGGGGAATAATATCCTTACCCTACATATGTCAAAACCTAGCAAAGAAAGTACCTTCTATATGAATGGTTTAGGCAAAGAATCCTATGTGATAGGAATCAAGGTCTATAGAGATAGATCTAGAAAGCTTGTTGACCTAAGTAAGATCACATACATTGGCAAGATGTTGAAGGTTTCAGCATGCAAGACTCAATGAGAGAAAACGTGTCCATGATCCATGGAGTTAGTCTCTTAGGAGCCTAGTGTCCCAATTCTTATGAAGAATTGGAACACATGTTTAGATGACATATGCATTTGCAATTGGAACTGTCTTGAATGCAATGTAATGTACTTATCCTGTTATCTCATATGTATTGGATATGATGAGAAGATATATCATTATCTCATATGTATTGGACATGATGAGAGGATATCCAGTCATCTCATATGTATTAACATGATGAGAGTACATACATATACCTACCTAGCAATATCATATGTATTAGACATGATGAGAGGGTATATGTCAGATACCACTGAGAGTCACTGGACTACCATAATAAACATCCTTATGAGAGTCCACTGAGACTCACATGCATATGGTGGTGGTTGTGGTTCTTAGACCTAAAATCATTGCACTCATCACATGTCGTTGGGTACACTGACATCATCAAATACAGTCCTAAAACTTGGGTTGTTATAACGGTGATGATTGGGTGACTTTGACACATGGGGACTGACTGTGAGTGATAGATATGGGATTTGTCCCTCCTATATGAGTACTATATTCAAGGCCTCTTGATTAGTGAGACTGAGAAAAGTATGGCCATATGCATGTGAGTCAATATATGATATTGAGCTTACATATATCTCATGCAGTTTGCTCTGGTTCAAGGAACAAGATTGAATAATAATGAGGATGACTGCTCCATGCCTCTATTTCAATCTAGATATTAGTGACAAAGGAACCATACAAATAGTGTAACACCATACACATATTGTAGGTTGATATTTGCTCCCTAATCTTCATTCACTTGGGTAGCAATGATGTGCGACTAGGCACCGCTCATTTCTTGTGATGTCATAAGCTAGTTATGGGCATTCACTGTCAATGTGATATGGGACCTATAGGGTCACACACATAGGAACTCATCTAGAAGAGGAGTTTGATCTTGAATGACAATTAAATTGATTACTAAAATGTTTAGGTGTTACAATTCATGTAAAAGATCATCTGACTAGACTGCCAAATTATCAGTTCAAGTGTTAAGACTATTGTTTGGAGTGTTAGAATGATTGTATTATAAGTTGGTTCGAATTCTGCCCGACCTAGCCTACGAGACGTCTATCTCACTTGTGCAAAATGGCCCTCTATCCTAGTGTGATATGCCCATCTCAGTTGCACCAAACAACCGTCTCGGGGGTGCAATTGGATTGCATCAAGGATTGTGCTAACGTCAAATTGAGTACTAATTGGAATTGAATTGCCAACATATGTGCAAAATTGGAAACTACAAAATGAATGTTTTGCTTAGTGAAACGAGCATCTCTCTGGGTGATATGACCATCTCGTGTGTGAGATGACCATTTTGGCACAAGCAGGTTGTGACACTTCCAGAATTGTTGTGAAAATTCAAGATCATCTGGTACTTTCCACTATCTCTTCAGTCCCGCATTGGATGGGGACTAGGAACCCTGGCCCTAACCCCTCCTATATATATAGGGGTATTTGGGGATTCCTAGAACACAACTACAACATAAACAATTGAGAATTAGTTGCTTTGACAACTGTTGTCCTCTCAGGTTGTAGTAACCACAAGAGCCAAGGCAAGTCCTACCCAACTAGGGAGGGATAGCCATGGGAGAGAAATAATTGAGGATCATTGTTGTGGGAGAGCATGTTGGTGTCTAGCACACAAACGGGAGGGGCACTCCTTCCTTTTTATTCCTATAGGATGAAAGGAGTTCTAGTTGGTCTGTATGGACTACTCTAGAGGCAGGAGTCCTTTGGCTGCTGCAGGGAGGGAAACGTAAACTCGTAGTCCATGGCGAGAACTGAGGAGCCGCTACAGCAGTTGTCCACTACTACAGGGAGGGAAACGTACAATCTTCCAGCGAGCCAAGATCCATATTTCACCAAATCATGATTCAATTTTTCTTGATCGCCCAAAACTTGACTATTTAGGTAGACAATGTCTATCAATTGCATCTTATGCAACTCTTGGATAGATGGTGAGTACAACACATTCTCATTGACCATATTTATGCTTCTAGGTGCTTAATCCCATTAAAGTCACCTAGTTAATCCTGACCCAAAATCCAACAAGATAGAATATGAATCTTGCTTTAGAAGATTTACATATCTACCATCATGCTTCCATGAGATAGATGGTATATCGTGCTTTGACGTAACCTATGGTTGGTTGATCAAGCTTTACATGTATGTTGTTTATGGAAAGCATCTAAGACTTAATATTATATTTAGGTATTTTGTATAAATACATATATATATCTGATCACCACATACTTAGTATGCATCATATACATTCTATAACCACAGACAAGAACTTGCAATATAAAAACACACAAGTGATGGTTATCGCCATTCTATTGTAATTCCTTGGATTTACAAGGAATTACTACCACCTAAGGTCCACATCATATGCAACCTGTTGTTGATGAAGATCTATGCTCGAACTAATCTAGGTTGATCAGTTTAACTCTTGAACCGGTCAGCTTGCCTCCTGGCCACTCAGTTAGGATCCTTAAAGGGCCATATGGTCTCAAGTTCAACTGATGTATGGACTATTCCATCCGATTGGTTGGGCCACCAATCAATCGGTTCATCTTTCCATCGTCTAGACTCCTCAGTCCTCCAATCGATCAGTTTTTCTCATGGTACGGTCGGTTCTTCTGGTGTAGAATGTATTTTCATATTGAAACATAAATTAAATTTATCCTATTTCTTATTACATTGTAAAAGAGAAAACTTCGAGTTACATTCAAGGGGAAATAGGAAGAAGCACATTAATTTACATTTGGAAAGGAGAGAGAGGCCTAGTATGAAAACCAAGATATATTCATGAATACACAACCACAACCTTATATATATATATATATATATATATATATGTATAAGTTTGTGGAGTGTATGTGGTAATTAATCAGATATGCACATCAACCAGTTTAGTATTCACATCTTATGCAATAAAATAAATCTCATCATATCAATTTAATTGTAGATACACTATAAATTGACATGGCTCTAACACCATTGTATGGGAATCGGGCACAGATATAGGCAGCAGAAACAAAAAAATTAAATGTTTGATTCCCTAACTAGAAGAATTGTGTCAACAACAATGTATGTGGGGGGTAAGGTTTGCAAAGTTAGACCTAGTCTTGGAGAAAGACTAGAGACATTAACCTTGCAGCGGTATGCTTCTTCTTTAGGAAGCAACTTGCTCCTTCTTCAGTAGTAGCACTTGAACAATGGTCTCCATCGGCCTCCTAGTGTAGCACCACAGACAGCGGTTGATGATGTCCTCCCAGAAATAGACATCTAGCTCCCTCCTCTAGAGTAGTCCACGTGGACCACCGAGAGCTCCATGTTGTGCTACCAGAGCCAACAGGAAGGAGTTGTCCCTTTTGAATGTCAACCTACTAGAGTTAGTTCACTCTCCCTCAATTGTCTCTCCCTTTCTATCCCTCCCTTTATCGGGTAGAATTTTCTAGGCCTCTCTATTGGTTACCACAACTAGAGAGGACAACAAATTTATGGATGGCATTATCGTGTTGTGAGAATCCCCCAGTACTCCTCTATTTGTAGGATAGGCTAGGGTCAGGGTTCCCAATCATTGCAAGAGGCAAAATAACTAAATTTAGAAATTTCTAGAAATTTCAAACGGTAAACTAGTCAGTTCACATGTTCAACATTGGCTAGCATGGTGAACCAATTGGTGCACTCCACAAACTGGTCATTTTGCAAGTTTTCTATTCTGAATCAAATTGGTAATCAATGCTACATATGACATCCACATCAATCCTTGTTAGGATCAAAATGAAAACCAAATTGGGAAACCTAGATAGTGAATAGATTGGTTCACATAGTGAAATAGTTGAATCACTTAGTGAAATGGTCATTTCACTTGTCCGATTCAGGCAAAGTTCAACCAATATTCCAATTGACCTGACACTCCAACCAATTGGTTCAATACTTGAACCAGTCGGTTTATAGTCCAGTGAGTCAATTTTGAACCTTAGTTGATTGAATACCTAAACACCTTTAGTAATCAATCTAAATGTGCTTCATGTATATAATCCTTTGATCCAAGTGTATTCTATGTGTGTGACCCTATAGGTCCAGAAGTATGTTGTCCATAACAAACTTATGACATCACAAGAAAAGAGCGGTGTCTAGCAACACATCATCACTACCTAAGTAATTTGGAAAGTTGGAGAACAACTTCAACCTACAATTTGTGATCATTGTTACTGTGATCGTATTGTTCCATTGTCTTTGATATATGAAATGAACTTGATGTGTAGAATTGTCATCCTGTCAACGTGCAATCCATGTTCCTTGAACTAGAGCAGATTGTTTGATATGCACATGATCTCACATATCACATATTGAATCACATGTGTATGTCCATACATTTCCCAGTCTCTCTTATCAAGAGGCTCTGGATATCAATCTCCTATAGGAGGGACAAATCCCATCTACATCACTCACACTCTATCGCCATATGTCACAGTGCACCCAATCATCACCGTTATGGCAACCCTTATTCAAGATCACGTTCAATGATGTCAAAGTACATGAATGACATGTGATGAATGTAGGGATTTTAGATCTAAGAACCACAATCACTACTATCACTATGAGAGATTATTCTGACTACCATTCCATGGTCTCCATGTATCACTCTCACAATGGGGTTTGTCAGATACACTATTCTCTACATATACATGTGTGCTTGACTTGAAATCACATATCATGACTAATGAGACTCTATCATTAGTCAACACACACTCTAGTCTTATGCTTTATTGTTGTCTATTTTGCTTCCACAGTAATATACGACTAGGGACATAACAAAATGCATGTACTCTTATCATACATATGATCTCATTGTTTAGGTCCTCAACCTGAAGACATTTCATTGAGTAACATCATTCCTTAAACATCTACTATGTATGTGTCATCATGTCATGTTGAGACAAATATAATAGATGGAATTACCTTTATTATTATCAAATTATGCATTTAACGCCACATTCAATTATCCTATGATTGGCTCTCTGGGCATACATACCAACATGGAGTGCATTGATAAACAAATTATCACGTATTTTGAGAGAGAGAAGTCGAGAGAGGAAGAGATGAAGGAGATAACCATTGAACGGATGCTCTAGACACTTCTATAAGACGGATTTGCAGCTGAAAAGCTGCAGATCAGGGTGTTCATCAAAGGGGATCCCCAAGACAACTTTATTAGGGGGGTTATACCACTTTCTAATGTTTATCCTATTTTTATCTTCTTCCACTTTTTGTACGATGATGACAGTCATGCGGGGCTAAACCCCTTTGTTCCTTAGGAACCAAGGGTAGACTTGCATATCAATGTATTTGAATTATATGAGTTAGTAATGTATTTCCTTTTTTTGGATGTGAATCTATGATATCTCTGTTGATTTGCTTATGCTTGATCACCATAACCAAAGTGATAGACCACTAATTGCTTCAGGGGAGGGATTTGGAGTAAGAAAAGTCTTAGATTTGCATAGCCTATATTATTCTTTAGAGGAAGGCTTACGACTATGAAAACATTACCTTGATGCTTCGATCATGCATATGAACTAAGTGATGCACTGAGTTTTAGCTAATTTTCATAGGCTATTTTCTTGTGCATTCATTGCATAATTTCTCATCTGATACTATTTATGCAATTTTTATCATTATTAGCATGTGACTATATTGATTCAATTAATAAGTATTTTAGGGAATTATGTTAAATTATCAATTTTTATTTAGACGTGTTGTTTTTTCCTCATTTCAGGTTATTTGAGCACTTTCAACATAATTATGACATAATGTTGTGCATTAATCATACATTGAATACCAATGTGATTTAAAATAGGAAACATGCATGAATTGACTGGTTCAAGGTGCTACTAAAACCAAAATTGATTGTACTGACATCAGGTGAAATCCAAAAAGAAATTCTAGAAATCTTGGTGCTACTGAGACAGTGCTTGCTGCTACCAAGATGATGTTCGATGCTACTGAAAGAAGAAGTTAGTGCTACTGACTCACCGCCCAAAAAGCATCAGGAACTGCACTTTATGGTTTTGGTGCCAATGACACCCTATTTGTTGGTAACAACTTTCACATCCAGAGCAAGTTAGAACTCAAAGGAATCAACTCGGTGCTATTGACTTACTCGTCGGTAGTACCGACACTTATCAAGGATTTTGAGTCAGCTGACAACTTGGTACCACTGACATCTAGTCAAATATACTGATTTTGTGTAATTAGTGTAGATTAAAGTTAACAACATATCTGATGGTTGGGACTTAAAGATGGCTCGAGTCCCACTTATGCCCTAAGGGGAGATCGGCTAAAGGAAGATATCATGTTTTGTCTCACGACAACATAGCAAAGAACTAAAAGAGGAGAAGAAGGAGGCGGCCATGTACCAAACACTCCAGGCACTTCCGAAAGGTAGATTTCTAGTTGTAATGTAGTGGATCAAGGAACTTGTCAGACGGGGTCATCTAGACCGGCTTCTTTGAGGGTTATCATTGGTTTTCCTTATATTTAGCTTGTTTTCTCTCTCTTCCTCTCTGTATTTGATAATAGAAATCATGTGGGGCTAATCCCCTCATTCCTTAGGACCCTAAAGTATCCCAATTTTATGTTGTATTTGACTTCAATGATTCAACACACACACACACACTTACACATACACATATAATATATAGGGCCCATCTTTATTGCCCGCGCGGCTACCCGCCCACCCTTCCGACCACTTTTTTTCAAAAAAAATTCACAATTTTAGAGGACTATTTTGTCTAGCTCCCCAAAAAAATTTTAGCCAAAAATAATATCATTTGCCCCTCCAAAATCAAAAAATATGTCCTTATATATATTTGTTGTATATTTTGTATAGAGTTACTCTTTTATTCATGTAGTTGCTTTTTGTTCACCATAGTTACTTTTTTGATAGCAGAGTTACTTTTTTGGCCAGGAGAGTTACTTTTTTGGCTGCCGGGTAGCGAAAATCCAGGCTACCCGCGTGGGCAACGAATGAATGCCCATATATATATATATATATATATATATATATATATATATATATATATATATCAGGTAACATGGCATTTGTTACCTGTGTTGTCCAAAAAGTAACTCCCTGGACAAAAAAGTAACTATGTTGACCAAAAAACTATATGACTCAAAAATTAAAACTAGAAAGAATATGCAATAAAAATTCTAGAATAAACATGTAATTGTATATGTGTTATAGTTGTTACAAATGTAACTATTTATGAATGAAAAGTAACAGTTTGCAAGGTAAAGTAAGAAACTACAAAAAATGTAACCAAATTTGGAGGCAATGATTGAACACCATATGTATGTATGTGTGTATATATATACATATATATACATATATAAATATTTATATATACACATATATATACATACATACATATATATATATCAGGCTAGAATACACTCGAGTGTATTTTGAGTAGAATACACTCAAGTAGTTTTTAATGATGCAATATTTTTTTTTCAAAAATCTAATCCATTGATCTTCTTAAACATCTTGTGAATAGCTTGTATGCAAAATTTGAGCACATTTGGACATTTATAGGTCATGTTATAAAGACCACAAAATTT